>JANHMN010000003.1:113135653-113149931 GCA_030674055.1 Rhabdomys pumilio
TGTGTGTGTGTGTGTGTGTGTGTGTGTGTGTGTGTGTGTGTGTGTGTTGGGGTGCACACACATATGTATACAAGAGCACTTGCCTATGCATGCACATGTGGAGCACAGAACTTGACTTCAGGCATTTCCTCTATCTTTCTCCACCTCATCTTTATTTTATTTTGAGACAGGTCTCTCGCTGAACCTCTGTTTTGGCTAAGCTGGCTAGCCAGCAAGCTCTCAGGGATTCCATCCCCCTTCTCCATCTCCGGAGTTACAGACAGGGTACCTTATCCAACCTGGACCTCTACACTCAAGTCTGCACACTTGTGTTACAAGCCTTTTATTAACTGGTCCATCTCCCCAGCCCCACATTCCACATTTGGATTGATGATATCTATTTGGGCTTAAGCCTGGAGAACTGTAGATAACTCTGGCCAGTCAACATGAAGCACAAAAGATTGTTCTCTTCTTCTCACTCAGCCATCACCATGCATGCACATCCTGCTTGCAAGCAAAGCTGAGAGTGTCTATAGTCTGTGGCTGGAACAGAGATGGAAAGTCTGTCTGGAAGCTGAATGGAAATCTCTGGGGAAAATGCTATCATCTAAGGAAGTTTGTATTTACTCTATGACCTGATACTGTCAAACTTGGAATGATGGGATACATGAGTATGCCTGTTAGTTTATGTCAACTAGAGTCACCTTAGAAGAAGGAATTTCAACTGAGAAATTGCCTCCATCAGATTTGCCTGTGGCCATATCTGTGGGATATTTTCTTGATTAATCATTGATGGATGTCAGAGGACCCAGTTCTCTGTGTTCAGGACTACCCCGGAAAAGTGGTCCTGGGAGGTATGGGGGTGGCACATGCCTTTAATCCTAGCACTCAAGAGACAGGAAGCACACACAAACTCTGTCTTGAAACAAACAAACAAAATAAAACAAAAAATGAAAAATAAAAAAAAATAAAGAAAAGACAAGACACAACAGCAAGTTGAGCAAGCCATGGGGAACAGGCCTGTAGGCAGCATTTCTCCATAGTCTCTGCTTCAGGTCCTGCCTTGAGCTTCTACCTTGACTTCCTTCAAATGATGAACCGTAACCTGTAAGCTAAGCCATCTCTTTCCTCCCCAAGCTGCTTTTAGTCGTGATGTTTACCACAGCAATGGAAAGCAGACTAAGACAGCAAGGGACATGGGTTTAGAAGAGCCAAATTTCAAGAGGCTGAAGGATGAATTATCAGTTCTATGGAAGTTCCTTACAAAACAATGAAAATACAAGTGTACCCAGAAGAATAGAACTGTGACCAAGCAAAATAAGATTATGTAGTTAGAAAAAGAAAGGGGAAAAAATCTTGTATAATTGGTTTAGTTCAAAGTTCCTTGAAAACAAGACTGATCTGGGGGAAAAGAAGGAATGTAAAATGTCAGTTTAAATAAAGTAGGCCTTAAAAGCATTTTATATTACGACAATCCTAGTATAATTGTACCATTCTGTTATTTCAAGCCCATTGGAATCCCTCTGGTGAGTGGCTATAGAGCCAAGGATAATTTGAGCAAGCGTGTGATGTCGTTAGCCTTACTTTAAGCTGTGGAATAAAACCCTCACTGAGGAAAGATTCCCTCAAACTGCAAGGAAAGTAGGACTTTGATAGTAGAGCCCTGGTCTCCATGTGGCTCAGTCCTGTCTGGCATGACATCCCTTATAGGTGAGAACACCAGTCACTTGTTCCTGAAAGCAGTGCTCTGAGGTCATCCACAAACTAATTCACATGATCTAAATGACCATTGGGATGGGCACAGTCCTCACACCTGGCCCAGGTCACCAGCCAGCTCCGGCCTGTATTACTCTTAATCATCTCTCAACCAGGCTCCGTGGTCTAATGTGTGAATGACCCTCCAAGGTTGCCAGAGCTCAGTTTGAAATGTAGGTCCTGCCCTGCTTCCTCTCTGCTTAAATCCCACCAAAGACTCTTGATTTGTTCAGTTTAAGCCCAATCTCTTATCTTGCTAACAAATCTGTGTACAATCTACCTCCATTGGCTGACTGAACACATTGCCCCTTTTCTCTGGCATGTTATTCTTTTTGGAATTTATTCTTTTAATTACTTTTTTGTAACCCTTAATGTAGCCCTTTTGACTCTACCCAAGCCGTATTGGTCTCTACCTTGTGTCTCAAACACCCTTTCAATGTCTCTTCCCCATATTGGTTGGTTGGTTGGTTGGTTGGTTGGTTGGTTGGTTGGTTGGTTGGTTGATTGACTATTTTCTCCCCCTTACTACTATAGATTAAACACATGTCTTACCTGTACTAGGCATGTGAACTACCCCAGCCCCTGTCACTCTTTTTAAACTTGAATGCACCCACACTGCTCCTCATCTCCCTCCATCTGCACCTTTCCCAGACATCCCATCCACCACACACTCCATACATGACACATTGTATGTACTGCCATTCTCCCCTGTAAGGACGCAGTTCTCATGGGAATAGAGGGTTGGGTTGCTTCATTCACTGCTGGGCCCCAGCCACTTGAAATGGTGCCGGGCTCCTAGCAGCACTCAATGATCATTACTAGAAAGAATAAATTAACTCAGGCTTAAAGACAAGAAATCCGTGGAACAATGGCATAGAGTGATTAAGGAAGCAGGAGGGAGGCAGCCTAAAAATCTAAGCCCAGACAATCTGGCCAGTGCATTTTTCTCCTCAAAGAAACACAAAAGATTAATCAAAATAGAGCTAAAGGTGATTTCTATTAAAAATTCCTTCCCCTCCATAACTACCTTCCATACATACTTGCTTTCTCATCTTCTCACATGGACAGGAATCTGTGCCTGGCAGAAAGTGCAATAGAGAATAGATGGCGAGAGGCAAGAAGGGGGGCAAGCAGAGAAATCAATCCTTGGCTCTCTTTAAATTACACTGATTTGCACAAAAAGTCCCAGAGCCTCCTCAAAGAATGCTGGAGACTGAATAAGGGGCAATCAAAAGCAGAACAGCCCAGTTCCATTTAAAGTGAGTTCCTTTTGTGCACATCTGGGTCCCATGATGGTTCAGTACTGCTGAGATGGACCAGGCACTTTTAGGTCCTCAGCACACTGGCTCAGAAACCCTGGAGATCATGTATCCCCTCATTCTACTCTGTAGTAGTAGAGTGACTTCTGGAGAGGGCCTGAATGTCCATCCCACCAACGTGTATTTAATCTCCTGTCAAGACCTGAGAGGAACTAGCAAAAGCAAAGACTTCTCTGAAGCCCCACGTGTCTCCTTTACAGGGCTGCAGCACATTTAGCTAACCATATCCCTGGTGATGGCCATGATGCCCATGGGAGAAAGAATAATGGTAGACATCTTGTCTTCTCCATTTCTCAGCCTTCTTTCAGGAAGGTGGGCCACTACATGCTCATGCTCATGGCCTGGTGAAGGGGTGTTGATTAATAAAACATGCTTTTTCTAGTCAGTGTGTTTCGTCACACTCAACTTTCCCACTTCTCCTTCCTTTTCTGTTCAGTTGACATGGGCCACTAGCTACTGCTTCTGAAAGGGAAAAGGTTATCCTTCCCCTCAGTTTAGTATGTACATGTGTGTATTTGTGTAAGTATGTGTATAAATGCATGTAAATGTGTGTATTGACTATATATGTATGTGAATCTGTGTATTTATATGCACATATGCATGCATGTGTATATATTTAAGTATCTATAGCACATGTTTAAATTTACATATATATGTGTGTATGTATGAATTTAAAACTATGTATATGTATGTGTATGTACTGTGCATTTATGTGTGCATATATATTTGTTCATATATATGTATATATGTGTGTAAATATATGTGTATATGTGCATGCAAATGTATATATGTATGTTTACATATATATGTGTGTGCATGTATAGGGTATATCTGTATTTGTATATGTACATAAGTATGTGTGTATGTGTATGTATACATTTATGTGTTATAAGTTTATCTGCATATGTATGTATATATGCATGTTTGTATATGTATATTTATGTACGTATTGATCCAAAGTCTTGCTCGTGTTGGACTGCTGCTCTGCCACTGAGCTACATCCCCAGACTGTCCTCCAACTTTACAAAGTCAATCAGGAAGCAGTCTTGACAGTAGAGGGATCTAGGACCAGCCAAGAATCTCCTCACAGGTTCTCAGACTTGCAGAGATGCTTCACCCTATGCCGAGCTCTCTCAACCCTACACAACCAGAATAGCATCATTGTTCATAAATCCTAGCCCATCTGAATGACTCTGTTCACATCTCAGCAACACCTAGCAATGGAGCTTAGAACTCCATTGTGAAGGAGCTCTGTCAGTACCAACCAGGAAGGAGAACCAACTGGGAACTAGGATCAGTTTTGTGGTCATAGCTCTTACATTAGTGTGCCTACACAAAATCTTTAGTGCCATGATGACTGCCAACTATAACTTCTGATCTTTAGGACTGGAAAAGGCTCGATGGATAGAGTGCTTGTCATCCAAGAGTGAGAACCAGAATTGAGATCCCCAGTAGCCATGTAAATGCCAAGTAGGCATGGTAGCCTGCTGGGAATTCTGGTACCTAGAAGCCTAGAAGGCAGCAATAGGAATCCCTGGGGAAACTGGCAGTCTAGACTAGCCATACTACAGAATTCAGGGTTCAGTTGAAAGATTCCTTCAATGAATAAAGTGGAAATCAATCAAAAAAGACACCAGACATAAGCCTCAGGCCTCCACAATGCATGAACATATACGTGCACTCATACACATATACACACATGCACATACACCACACACCAACACACACACACACACACACACACACGCTCACACACACACCAACACACAGTGACACACACATACACACCCACTGGACTCTGACCTCGCCTTCCTTCTTGCACCATTCCAAAGCACACTGGCCTCTGTCTTGCCTCTCAAGCACATTCATAAAGATTGTTCCCATCATTTCATTGATAGATGATTGTTTTGACTGATTTGATTATTCTACATAACCATACAAGAACCCCGAACCTGTCCTGGCTAGAGGCATGGTTTCTTCCCCTTCCCTTACTCCCCCATTGCCTTTGTTGTTTTTCTCCTTCTCATGAGAACATCAGTCCCATACTACTAGGCATCCCTGATCACTGGAAAACCTAATCCCAGACAGCACCCATGGCTGTGCTTCCTCCTGACAGTCTCACTGAGTCCTCACTCACAGCACCCAGCACTCAGAGCATCGCTCCTGCACACTCGAGCCTGGAGCTCTCTATACTCTCCCACATAGCCTACCTCTCCCACATCCCAGCAGTTAGAACTTCGACCACTCAAGCAGTGATACCCTTTTTTACATCATGTTGTGTCGCTATAGCACAGTACTGAAGGCTGGACAATTTATAAAGGCAAGAAATAGATTTTTTTTTTCATTGTTTTGGAGACTAGGATGTTTAAGATTGAGGTGCCGGCACTTAGTGAGAGCCTTGCTGTTGTAACAATCCACGGAGAGCAAGCAGAAGGACATATGAACAAGAGATGGGATTCATACGCTCAAGTCTCACCTTGGTGTCGGTCCTCTTATAAGGGCAGAAACCCCCACAGCTTAGTCACGTCTCTAACATCACCCGCTGGCACTTGCAATTGAGGATTCAGTTTCCAACACAGGCTTTGTGTTGAAAGACAGCACACCAACCTCATTTCACAGAGAATGATTTCCCCTAGGAAGCTGCAAAGCCTTTCTGTGGGATGCTTCCAACCCCTACCCATGGTTCTCTTCATCCCAGGAGCTGGAAGCATGCAACTACCCAGATGGACGATTCTCTGAGAGACGTTCATGCCTGGTGCAGCTTCGCACAGGGAAGCTGACACCACGTCTTCAAACATTTTTAATTGCCCTGTCAAGCTGACAATTATAGAACTAATTATTGAGGAGACAATACCAGATACACTGACTGAATCAAGCGTCAACTGAGTTTTTATGTAATTATGCAATTTAATGAATTGAAGGCTACAGTAATGGACTATTGCTGGTTAATTAGGGACTCCCTTTCTGCTAATAATGCCATTTATTTTCGACTCTTGGTATTTATTTTCAGCGTCTAAAGCATTGGACACATCTTCCTCTGACACTGACATGTTGAGTGTTTTTCTGAGGGCTTAGCTAACAATTGTGTTATTTATAGGCAACCATCTTCTTCCATTCTCTGGCTGAAGAACTCCAACTGGTTTCTATTTTATTACAAGCATCTCATTTAGTCCCTATGCCTAATTATCCTGCTACTGGGTGAAGTGCTCATGTGTTTTCTTTCTGGGTTGAGGCAAAAAGAAAAGTAAGGGATTGTGGCAGAAGATCATTGGCCTGCATTGTATCAAGGTCAATCTGCCTTCCTTTGAGCTGTGAGGTTCTCTGTGTGTGGTGCTGAGGATGGAGCCCAGGGCCTTGTGCATGCTAGACAACCACCTTACCATTGAACCACATCCCCAACACTGGAGTCTGTTCTCATTTCTCACCATCTTCATGATTTTTTGCCTAATATGTTGTGTTCTCAAACTGTAAAGAAATGGTTTTTAGTTAATCTGGTGTGGGGATAGGGGGTTTTAATGTGAAGATGCTTTGGGCTGTCCCAAGGAGGACATTGCTAGTCACAGCTGATGAGTGGAAATCTGGATGTGGAGAAGCATACAGCCACCCACAGGATGCCAGGCACGGGCTCAGCTTGCCCAGAGACTTGTCAATTATCTTGTCAACATGTCTGAGGATGAGAAACTCTGGCACAGAGTATCAATAATCATGAAGTAAGTTGATTTTCACCAGACCAACTTTAAGGAGGAAAACAAATATTTCACAACATCTAAAACATGATGGAACTGTCAGAAGTATGTGAAGCTGGCGACATAAATTGTGAAACATGAGTCATAGGGATGTTTGCTCCTCAGCAGTTAAAAGATTTGGAGAGAATTAAAGAAAATTATGATGCCTGTTCCCTGGGCGGGGCCAGTCTCCAAACCTGGTTGCTCCAGGTGGGTCTTAGACAAAGCTGCTCATTGGTGGAGGACACCAGAGAACATAGTCAAGGTTCTGTTATGCCAAGTTCTTATGCCAAGAGACTTTCCCTGCTATGCTTGTGATCCTAGCCTTTAATGACTGAATCATCTCTCCAGCCCAAGTTCCCCCTTTTTAAGATTCAATCATACCAACTTTCCAAGAGGACATTTTATGGGGTTTGTGGGCCCAGTACCCCATTACTCACTGGTTTTCTATCTGTCAGTTGTTAGGACTGGACATGAGGTTTATAGAAACCATGAGCTTCCAGATTGGGCTGATCTTTGAAGCTGTTCGCTGGCACCATTGAGTAGTCGTGTGGGTCTGAGGGATCTTGGAGTTAACCCGACTGCTGATGAACATCTGTGTAGACCAAACTCTGACTGCTCCCCTGGAGCTTGGGATGGTAACATTATGGACACTGATAAATCTTTACTGTCTCAAAGAAAGTTACCCAAGATGGGTAATCACCACGAGGACAGGAGAAGGAAGAAAAGAGTGGAGGAGGAGGTCCAGCATTTCTATCCAGGACACCCTTTTCTCCACTCTTTTTCCTTGGAAGACTGTCTTCGCCTTTCTCAGTCACCATGTTCAAGCAGAGAACTCTTTTATCCTCAGGCAAGCAAGACACCTCCAATTACATGCCCCAATAAGTCCACAAAATGTACCTGCTCACAGCTGCCACCCAGCCCTCTCTTTCAGTCCTTGGACTGTTATGCCTGCTGCTGTCTTGCTTTTTCCCCTTCCACTGACATCACTCCCCTCTTTCCTCACTCCTCCACACACTCTGCTCTTCACAGCATACCTGTGCTTTTCATGCTTCCGCCATCCCCTTTCCCCAGTTCTGTCTCCCAAGAGACGCCTAAAGATCTGAGGGGTCTCTTTCTTCATGCTTCCGCACCCCAGTCTCCATTAAAATAGTTTACTTTGGTTGTTTCTATAGTGACTCAACTTTTTTTAAAGGACTTATTTGTTTATGTATATGGGTACTCTGTCTTCCTGAGGACATCAGATCCCACTAGAGATAGTTCTGAGCCACTGTGTGATGCTGGGAATTGAACTCAGGACATCTGGAAGAGCAGCTAGTTTTCAGAGCAGCCTCTGAACCATCACCAATCCTATGACTCAACTTCACATATGTCACCCTTTACCAATATCCTCAATGTGCATGGCGTGTCCTTAAAGTGAGATATTACTAACTCATTCCTAGACATGAGGGAACTAAGATTAGACAACTTTGGTCTGTGGCTCAAAGGAGAGTAGACAAAAACAACAAACAAACAAAACAAGAAACATGCAAACAAACAAAAACCCAGTCCCCTCAGGATGGGAATCTGTTTCTGCCATGCTGGCCACAGTCTTGTTACTAAGTGAGTGTCCTGCCTCCCACACCAGAAAAACAGTTCCTTAAAGATGGAGTATATATCTTTATCTTGGTGTCCCCAGTAGCCAGAAATGCCATCTGAGCATCCAGGAATGTTTGCCTGGGTTAATTAGTAAGAGGGCTCTTAGAACCTCTCTCCTCTTTTAGAGCATTAAAAACTTTTTTTTTCCATAAAGGATGGGGCTGAGACTCCATCAACGCTCAGATGCTATTATGCCGAAGCTCTAACGAGCTCCCTCCAGCTCATAAACTCCGAAAAATAAGTGACTCATCTGTTTCTGTCCTTGCACCAGTCATTTCCCATCTAGAAAGAGCTCGATCATGCACTGCTCGCATTGTCCAAGGAGAGATGCCAAGTGAACCAAGTTTAAGGAAATCACTTTCTCCGCCTTCATTGCTTTCCGTGTCAGATGTCTCAGTCAATGGAATAAATGATACACAGAGTTGCAGGTAACCCAGCCCTCCTCCTCACACCAGCTTCTGCTTAAAGTGTGTGTGCAGTGTGTGCTGTGTGTGCACGTGTGTGTGTGTGTGTGTGTGTGTGTGTGTGTGTGTGTGTGTTGACAATTTTGGATTTG
Organism: Rhabdomys pumilio; assembly: GCA_030674055.1. Lineage (NCBI taxonomy): Eukaryota > Metazoa > Chordata > Mammalia > Rodentia > Muridae > Rhabdomys > Rhabdomys pumilio. Next base: position 113,144,626 of record JANHMN010000003.1, read on the forward strand.
GGCTTCTTTAAAAACACAGAAATATTATGGGAATATGTTTTTGTTTTAATACCAGTTGTGAAAATATGGGGCTGCTTCTGCTTGACCACAGCACCTGACTATAATTTGCCTCATGCTCTAGCAGAAGGATGATTTTGCCATCAGATAGGTTCTGTGATTGTGTGATATTTGGAATTCCAGGAACTTTTCAGAGGATATGTAAATGCTAGGGACACCGAAAGGCAGGTGGGTGGTTGGTTGCTGTTGGGTGCTGTTGGTCACGGATTGTTGAGCAGTGTGCACAAAGAAGAAAGAAGAAGAAATTAGATAGTTTGACAATGAAGGTTAGACTTGCCCCAAGGCACTCGACACCTCCAATCAAGCAGGAAATAGTCTAATGATAACATCATCTCCTTTCCTTTCTGCTCTTTTAGGGTGGGAACAAAAGGTGAAGAAGGGTGGAAGTAAAAAGAACCCAAAAAGTAGCTAAAGACAAGCTATGTTGTCTGTGTGTGTGCATGTGCATATGTGTGTGTATGTGTGTGTGTGAAGAAAAAGGGGGAAATTTTATGACAAAGGCAGGAAAGAAGCAAAGTTGGCAAAACTGGCTAGATTGGCACTGTCTTCTCCAACATTGGACTCAAAGTTGGTCTAATTAGCTGGGCTGAGACCAGAAGAGATTCCTGCAGGGCTTGCTCTCTCTTGGAACTCTGTTAGCATACCATCTGGAAGACTGTGGCAGTCGAAGGATGTTTCATAACCTAACTGGATCAAGGTACAAGGCATCCCGGGGTGCAGCATTGCTGGCCACTGAGAAGAGGGAGGCTGGGGTGGGTGTGGTGTGAACATTGGAGCACTTTACACGACAGAAACAACTCAGGGAAGGAAACTTCAGCTCACATCTCCAGAGGGTTTCATGATGGCAGGGGAGGCCTGGCACGAAAAGTGTGTGACTACAGCGGTTCCCACCACAGCAGGCCAGGAAGCAGAGAACATGGTGAGAATCCAAGTCCCTACCACACCTTCAGAGGTCAGAGTGTTACCATCATCCCGTGGAAACCTTTCTTCAGTGTCATGGACAAAGACCACCACTAGAGACTTATTTATATGCCAGTCAGGTCTGATCTCCTAAATGTTTCTCAGCTTCCCAACATAGTGCCATCTGCTGGAAAACACCCATTCCAATCAGGAGTCAGAGGGAGACATTTCAGATTCAACCTATAACTGATACTTTCCTAGGACTTCTTCTCCAGAACAAATACAATGGTGGTCATATGCACAGCCCATGGTGTCCTGTTATGGTCAGCTCTGCCTACAGTGGTCCAGATTCACACTACCTGCAGTAACAAGGGGTAGAAGCAGCAGAGGGCCATGTGGCAGATGCCAATCAAAGTTTGATATGTGGGAAGATGACAATTTCTATTCATCTATAGCAAGCCTTGAGCAAATGGCTAAAAAATAATAAATAAAACCCTCTATCCTAGAGAGAAGGAAGTTATAAAAGAGGGACTTTTAGAACCAAAAGCACATGAGTGGAAGGGCACACTAGCAGTGCAGGTCCAGCGCACAAGTGAGGATGTAGGGGAGAAAATGAGATGTGCATGGCTCCATAATGCTAAGGAAAACAGGGCAAAGTGTAAGGTCCAGTACCTATAGTGGACCCAGATGCAACCGGAGTCAGGTGGCCCAGGGGACTCTGTAAATCCCAGACAAATCTCAGCTAAAGGAGCAGCTGCTAGCCAACCACAGCCCACCGTTGTCACATATTGCTCCAATCCCAACACTGCTAGGTCTTTCAGTGTTTCAAGAGAAGCCAGAAACCCAGCGTGTGCATTAAATCCCACACAACTGAAATGTTGGCAGTGCTTCCACATATTTTAAGATACTTTACAGACCAAACAAGACTGTCTGACAACTGAATGTAAATGTTCAGCCTCCTTGCTTGAAACGGCTGCAACACCGAGCTCCTCCCGGCGGGACAGCATGATGGCTCCATGGTGACAGTGCAACAACAGTAATTTCAAACATGATCTCCTCTGGCTACCAAGAATTGCACTGTAGAGGAAACTGGAGGGTATCTTAGATATAATACAGATACATAGATAGAAAGATAGATGACAGGTGCAAGCAGCAAGAAAACAAGAAAGAAATAGCAAAAAAGAAGCAAAGAAAGAAAAGTGGGTGAATGGGTGGGTGGGTAGATGGATAGACAGATGGCAGATAGATGATAGAAAGACAGATAGGTTGATGGATAGAAATATAGATAGAAAGATAGATAAATAGATAGATGATAGAAAGATAGATAAATAGATAGATAGATAGACAAACGATAGATAGATTGATGACAAATGCTAATATCAGGAGATTCCAAAAGGCTCTGCTCATCTCCTCACCCATCACATTCCTATAGCCCTGTCAGCCCCAACGGAGCAGCCTGTAAGCAATGATCACTGGGAGAGCGCAGGCAGTTGCTCTCACCCTGGTCTTTGTGATGAGGTCACTAAGATGTTCTCCACACTCTCCCAGAGTTCCTTGACAGGACAAGGCTCTGCTCACCCCCTCTTGATTATTGGTACATTCTTCACTAGCTCCTCCCTTCTCTACCTCATAACTCCAGTTCTCCATCAAGCTCTCTAGAATCATCTTCCAGATGAATGACATGACTCCTCTCCTGCACCATGGTCTGCCCCTCGGAAAATCAAACCAAGGCAGTGTTCTGAGGCAATGATGGTATGTGGGATGTAGAGGATGCTCTGAAAACAAGGATTGGGTAGCCACAAGCTTCTGGAAATCCTGAAAACAAACTCTGGGCTTCAACAAATCTCCCGGAATCTCTCTCTCTCTCTCTCTCTCTCTCTCTCTCTCTCTCTCTCTCTCACTATATATATATATATATATAGATAGAATATATATACATAGAATATATATATATATATATATGTGTGTGTGTGTGTGTTAGAATATGTTATATGTTATATGTTATATATATATATAGAATAATATATATGTTCTGACACACACATACATATATATATATATATTCTATGTGTCTCTTCGTATATCTCTTTTATCTTGCTGTCTTTGTGTATCGCTGAATCTCCTTCAATATTTCTCTTCTCCTCCTCCTCCTCCTCTTCTTCCTTCTCTCCTCATTTCCTCCCTACCTCCTTTCCTCCCCCTTTAACTCCCTTCTGAGTCATTGGCCTGTATTATAAATAGATAAGTTTCCTGTTCTCTATCAAGAAGTTAATGATATGTAAATGAAGCCCTGGGTATACACAGGAAGACCCTGCTCAAAAGGACCTGAAGCAGTTCCCTTTCATAGAGGTTCAAACGCTAGTGTGCAAACACCCTTTCTTCAGTATGGTGAACTCAACAGAGCCTCTTCTATTCTGAGGCTCATCTCTCTTGAGCCACCTTTGTCACTTGGCCACTTACCTGAATACAACTGATCCACGAAGAATTTTTTTAAAACTCCTCAGCAAGCCACAATTTCTGCCATGAATTCACACTCTCCTCTACCAGTATGAAAACAGCTGTGCCTACATGCACAGTTACAAAAATGTACGTCAATGTAATGCTACAGCAGGTTCAAGGGTGTACAACATCTGCACTCATGGAACTACAATACAGAACAGACAAGGGTATGTTACTACAGCAGTATTCGTGAATGTAATAGCACAGCAGCTAATACCTAAACATGTCCATGTGTAGTTATGTGTATCCTATGTGTATCACATGTCATGTGTATCCTATCTGGTAATTCCGTGAGTACAGATATTATACATCATTACATCCTACTTCAGTGTTACATTGGTGTGTGTTTCTGTAACAGTTTATGTAAATATGGATGTTTGCCTACAATGTGTTTGGACATGTTTTTAAAAAGTGTGTGTGTGTGTGAGAGAGAGAGACAGAGAGAGAGAGAGAGAGAGAGAGAGAGAGAGAGAGACCTATCTATTACTTATCTATCATCTATCTATCTAACTATCATCTATATATCTGTCATCTATCTCTCTTCTCCCCCTGATCCCTCTCTGAATCACTGGTGTTCAATACTATCTTCCAAGATTTCTTCCTCTGCTCTCTGTGTCAAGGAATGAATGGTACACAAATGGCATGTGGCAGCATGTAATCTCATTCACCATGTAGCCATTCCAGAGCAGAGCCTGGCACATGGACATTCCACCAAACTGATGCTTAGAGGTGCTGCATTTGCCACACCTTCTACCTCACACACAGCAGAGGGAAAGCTCCAGGATGAACTTCTTTCTAAGGATTTAGAGCAGCTAGGGTATCCTGTAGGGCCATAAAAGGGGTCTTGGTTGGAAATAGCCCGGAGATCCAACAGGTGTCCATTGCCTGTGGGGGCTGGGCATCTATTCCTCCGTGCTTCCAGAATCCAGACTCCTAACACGTGGCATGGAACTCCATTGACCTACACTGTTCAGTCACGTTCAGGGCAATGCAGCCCCACCCAAAGAACACAGGTAGAGAGCAGGACTACAGGTCTCAGGCCTTAGAGAGATTTACATACTAATAAGATACCTGAAGGCCAAAGGGCATAGCCAATTAAGCATTCTTCCCCAGTCCCTCCCCCCTTTCTCCCTCCCTATTTAATCAGGTCTGCCCTGAGTTTCACAGAGTGGGGGTAGGGGGACTCAGACCATCTACATTCACCATGAACAATAAACTCTTGGAAACCCACAAACTCCCTACTGGGGAGTCTACTGGGGCCCGGCATGTGACAGTCATGGAGGGCCTCCCTGCAAACCAGCCACAGGACCACTGGGGCTTTTTCCTACAGTATCCAGCACTGGATGGAAGCGATTCTGCAAACAGACCTGGGGAATGCAATGATGATAACCTTTCTGAGGGCCAGGAGAGAAGACAAAGTTTTCCATTTCCAAATACACAAGAAAGTATTCCTAGGAGGATGAAGACCTTCCTCCTCCCTCCTCTGTCTACCCTTCACCTCTGAAGACTCATCAAACTTTCCAAAGCACAGTGGGCCTGCCTTGGACAAGAAAGTTAGTTCTCCATAGCAGTGTCCAAGCCAGGTACAAGTTGGTCTTCTGGACAGTGGCACGTATCTCCTTAAATTGACTTCCTTATTCTTCAATTTCTTAAGTACCAGAGTTGTTGATGTAGGAGAGAGCAATTAGAGGTTGTGGCATCTACCTATTGTGGGAGCAACAGAAGCTGAGATGAGCCTGATGGTCCTTCAGGAATCATTCAGAAGGATGTGAGATAGAGTATACAGTAGGTGTCAATGCATCTCAGGAAGTTATGTGAAGCAGGCTAATGAAAGTGGGATGATGTATGCC
>JANHMN010000003.1:113161916-113184093 GCA_030674055.1 Rhabdomys pumilio
AGCCAAGCAGTTCCCAGGGAATGTGGGAGCAGGAATAGGGACAGCCATGCAGTTCCCAGGGAATGTGGGAGCAGACTTTTGCTTGAGGAATGAGCAGAAAGAGAGGTCCTCGTTAAGGTACCAGCCATACTCTTCAGACACAAGAAGGAAAGGGGAAAAGAAAATGGAGCCAAAAACATTCCCTCTCCCCATCCTTATCTTTCTTCCTTTTTCTTCCTTTCTTCCTGCCTTCCCCCACCTCTCTCTCTCCTTCTCTCTCTCTATCCTTCTCTCTCTCCCTTCTCTTTTTCTCTCTCCTCTCTCACTCTCTCTCTCTTTCTTTCTTTCTTTCTCTCTCCTCTCTCACTCTCTTTCTTTCTTTCTTTCTTTCTTTCTCTCTTTCTTTCTTCCTGAGAGAAAGTCTTACTATGTAGTTATATAGCTCAGGCTGTCCTGTAATTCACTATGCAGATTAGGCAGGTCTTCAACTCAGAAAGAGATGCCTGCTTCTTCCTCTTGGGTGCTGGGATTAAAGCATACACGACCAAACCTGACTTAACTTTCACTTTCTTTTATACATTTCATTGTATGTAATGTGACATGTATATCTAAATATGGCTATTTGTATGTTTTTATTTATTGTATTTATAGTCTATTCCCTCCCTCTACATTGTGCCCCAGTGTGAGATAACTCATAATAATCTACCATACATATTTGTTTTTTTCTCCTGTGTTTATAAAATTAGACCAAAACACTAAGTAGAACCAGCAATCCAAATCACAATATTGGTGGCTCCTAGAAATAATGAAATACTGGGGTATGGTTCAGTTAAAAAGTGCATTCCTAGCAGGTGCAAGGTTCTGGGTTCTACTCAAAACACCTCCAAAAATAAATAAATAGATAATAATAAATAGATTGATTGGTAGATGAATAGATAGATGAGTGATCACAGACAGATAAATAGGTAATATTTAAGTGATAGATTAATTGATGTTGATAATAAAAGATGATACATAGGGGATGGATAAGTAATTAATACATATATGATAAATAGGTAGATGAAGATAGATGATAGATTAGTAGATAGATAATATATGATAGGTAGGTGACAGATGATTGATAGACAAGCAAGGTAGATAGATAGATAGATAGATAGATAGATAGATAGATAGATAGATAATAGATGTGTAATAGAAGATAGACAAACAGATGGTAAATAGATGATCAATAGGTAGACAGACAGGCAGACAGATAGACAAATGATTGATAGATAATAGTAGATAGGCACACAGATAATAAATAAAATATTCCCACATCTATTGATAAGTAGACAGATCCTCAGACTTGTCAGCAAGCCTCTAGTTCCTATTGGCCATGGTTGCCTTACACTGTGGCAATCACATGCACACATGGGTGTAAGAACAGTACTTGATTATCCCTTATTAAAATAGATTCATACTATACTTGTTTTCCTGCCCTTTACTTTCCAACACTCAATTATACTTTACTCACATCCTCCAAGACCTCCCTGTGGCATTTCTGTTTCTTCACAGCTACATAAAAAGCCTTGGATAGGCTGTGAAGTGTTCAGCCAGACCTCTGTTAAAGATTCTGTAGATTGGCCAATTAGAACTCCGTCATTATGGAGGGTGGAATGCTGCACATTGAGAGCTAGAATTACGTTGGTCATTAGGCAGCATCCGAGACCCCTAGCAGGGGTTTCCCTACTTAGCTATAACCCATCTACTTGATGTCCCCACCAATGTGTTTGGAAAGTAACTTAATTTACGAGTTTCTCTGTTCTGTTACTATAAAAAGTTCATGTAGCCACTTTCCTGCTAGAATCTGCCATTTGGGGCATCCTGAGTCTCTGCTGCTCCCAGAGCCATGGTGACTTGTACTTGTCTCAGAATGAACTCTGAGGTGACAGCCATGTTTTCCATTGCTATGGCCACTGGTTTTGCTTCCCTGAGTGACTTGGTAATGTGGAGGTGTGACCCAAGTGAGAAAGAAAGGAGCAACTGAAGATGCAGAAGAGAGAATGTGGAAGTTGGGAGATGGAAGCTGGGAGATGCCTTGATACGATAGGAAGACAGGATAAAGAAGTGCTATGACCCGGAGAGAAGGTGCCTTTCAGTGTGCCTGTGCAGCAGAGGGGACTGCAGGCTGATCCTACTGTGGTTTCACCTTCACACAGCCTGGATAAGCTCTACACAGTGGCAGGACTTGATTAGGACATTGCTGCCCACCTTGCTCAAGGCCAACTCTGATCCCTAAACCCCAGCTACTTTGCTTTTTTTATCTTAAATATACCACATTCTTTCTTTATCCAGGAACTTTGCACATGCTGCTCTTGCTGTTTGGAATTCTTCAGCTGTTTCCCTTTCACCTAATTTCTTAGGAGAGGTTGGGGGAAAAGAATAAACAACTCAAAATATCTCTAGAGACTCCCTTAAGACTGTAGAGCCGGTTCTGATGCTAAGGCCCTGACGTTCCCAATTGGTTCTTTTTTTTTTTTTTTTTTTTTCATTTTCTTTTCTTTTTTCTTTTGTTTAATTGAATATTTGATTTACATTTCAGATGTTATCCCCTTACCCTATTCCTCCCCCTGCCCAGGAACCCCCTATCTCATCTCCCCTCCTCCTGCTTTTATGAGGATGTGCCTCCACCATCCTCCCACTCCCACCTCCCCATTTTCGAATTCCCCACACTCAGTGTCCAGTCTTCATGGAACCAACGATCTCCTCTCCCACCTATGCCCAACAAGGCCATCCTCCCCTATATATACAGCAGGAGCCATGGATCTCTCCCTGTGTGCTCCCAAGCTGGTGGTTTAGACCCGGGAGCTCTGGTTGGTTGGTATTGTTGCTCTCCTCATGGGCCCGGCAAACCCTTTTAGCTCCTTCAGCTCCCTCTCTCTAATTCCTCCATTGGAAACCCCTTGATCAGTTCCTTAGCTGTGAGCATCATCCTCTGAATATGTCAGACTCTGGCAGACCTCTAAGGAGACAGCTATATCAGGCTCCTGTCAGCATGCACTTCCTGCCATCCACATCAGTGTCTACCTTTGGTGACTGCGCATGGGATGGGTACCCAGGTGGAATGATCTCCTGCCAGTCCCTCCTTCAGTTTCTGTACCACACTTTGTCTCCATATTTACTCCCTTGAGTATTTTGTTACTCCTTCTAAGAAGGACCAAAGCACCCACACTTGGTCTTCCTTCTTCATGAGCTTCATGTGGTCTGTGAGTTGAATCTTGGGTATTTCAAGCTTCTGGGCTGATATCCACTTCTCAGTGAGTGAATACCATGTGTGTTCTTTTGTGATTGAGTTACATCATGCAAAAACCCAATTGGTTCTTAATCTGTCAGTAAAGAAGCCATAGGCCAATTGCTAGGCAGAAGGAATAGGTAGGACTTCCCGGTCCCTGGAGGTAGAGAAACAAACACAAAGGAAGAGGGACAGAGTTCACCAGTCTTCTGATGGAGAAAAGTTGACCAGCCATGTGAGATCTTCAGGCCACTCCTAAAGATTAGGGCAGGTAGGGGGTGCAAAGCTAAGAGTATTGATAAGTGCATGCTCTGCCAGGTGGGAGATAGAAACACCCAGAAACTGTGCCAAGAAGGCACGTTGAAATTGAACAACTGTGTGCCTGTATCTTACATCCATGGATTCAAGGGAAGCTGGGAGGGGGCTAGTAGCATGGCCCTATCTCACAGCTTAGGCAAGGTAGTGAAAAGCTACATGCAACATAAGATCATACTGCAGGGGTATCTAAGTGATACATGATATTAATAAATTCTGACTGGGTGCTAAATAAAACAACTAAAAACCTTTGTTTGATTCTAATAAGAAGGTTGCAGCTAAAGGCCACTGTAGTGGCAGCTTCTCATTTTTCTGACATGTGCATACCAAAATACCTCTACAAACATATGAGAGAGAACCCTGACCACCCACAACACACACAGAGAAAGAAGGCATGGGGGAGAGTGTGGGAGGAAGCCCGTTCCCCACGACCTTTATTCCTAGATCATCCCCAGGCTGGATGGCAAGGGCCACCATCACCATCTAATTGTTTCAGAATGCCCCTGGTAATATGGGATCCAATTCTAACATCTGCTCCTTGTACCTGAATGGATCACAGCTGAAAGAAAGCAGGGAAAATATGTGACAATTTTCTCAGTCATGTTTTCTGGTTGCTAATTCATAGGAATGTACCAGAGAAAAAGTTTCTGCCCAGAGATGCTGCCATGAGTTTTGGCTTTAAACTGATTACTGCCAAAGCCCTTCCCAGATAATCTACCCCATCCCCAACCCTACCCTCTTATTTCACCCCACCCCTACCTTTACTCTCACCCTACCTCACCTTACCTCCCCCTCCCCCCACTGCTCCTTACTCAATGCAGGCTTCCTGACAGACTCCCTTGGAGTTTCCACTGCCTCTCAAAGTTCTTTGGAGGATTTTGCTTGTGTTTTTCCAAACAGTACAAGTAGCCCTCCACATGGGCTCTTGGCACATGTGGTCAACCAACCATAAATAGAGTTACATAGTTAGTGAACGTGCACATTTTTTCTTGTCATTATTCTCCCCACAATAAAGTCTGGCTGCTATTTCCATTACTCGAATTGTGCTAAGTTGTAGGAGTTCAGGTTTCAGTAAAAAGAAGGATGTGTGGGCTATATGCAGTCACTGTGGTGTTTTATAGGAGGGGCTTGAGCATTTACAAACTGTGGACATTGGGGATCCTGAAACTACTCTCCAAAGGATAGAGAGCAAGCACCCAGTATACCTCAATAAGACTGCCCAAAGGACCCACTGCTCCAACATTACTGCCCACTGTAGGGTCTGGGGTTGTCTGTTACCCATGAAAGCAATTCTGAAAAAAGACACAGCACTGTTCTAATAAAGCTTTATTTAAAAAAAATAGATTCAGGGCCAACTATGGTCCTTGGGCCTTGTTTTACTCCACCCTGACCCAAGGTGGATGCCTTTTGGCTATGTCTCCTGCAGATTGCATGTCACAGCAGGAAACCAGCACTCACAGCACAGTAGCTACTTAGCCTGGCCCCTGAAGTGGCCCACACCAGCAGAACTCTGCAGTAATTACAGAGAAGGCACAGGCCATAAACTTTATTACTCAGCAGTACTTTGGCCCCCAACTTTGCATTCTGCTGATTTGCTGGAGAGTGGTGAGGTGGGCCCAGGTCCCTGATTGCTGATACATTGGGGAAAGCAAAGCCTGAATGTTTAATTAAATGTTATTCAAGAAATAAAATCCAGGCTCTTGGCTGACAATGCAGAATACTAAAGCATCAATTTCCTAAAAGAAACCTGCCTTAATGAGATTCTCCAAATAACTGTGGGGGGAAGGGGATCCCATATTAATCCCAGAGGCTAGCATCTGTCCATCAATCCACAGAGATGTCTTGATCAATGAAGGCCGGTGCTACTGGTTTTCTGAGGAAAGTTGGCAGAGACTCTGAACTCTGTATTTCAGCCAGAGCCCACTCATGAAACCATGAGAATGAATGGGGAAATATGGGTATGGTCTTTCATGGCCAAGGAGGACAATAACTGATTAGAACAAATGGTGTGGAGGACTACAGTGGAGGACCACAGTGCTCTGCCCATGTTCTGTCCCAGGCAAAAGTTTCTCCTGAATTACATAGAAACAAGGAACACAGACAAATGGTGGCCTCGTTTGTTTGTAGAATTTACCTCACTGCATTTCATTAACTTACACAAGGTTACTGAAACTCAAAGACACCCCAGGAATGGCTCCTGGCTACATTGTTTAATTGGGTTGGGTTGGGTTGGGGTCACTTTTGTTAAAGTAACTTTTATTCGCCTGATGTAATTTTCCTCTCCAAGGCTTACTGCTTCAGTCTGCTACCTAGGGCTAGTCCTAGAAGCTTCTAGCCTCTGTATAATCTAGTCTAGATCTAGAATGTTTTCAGCCTCGGAGACTTGCTGCTGAATAATCTCACCCTTTCTTGTTCTTTCTGAGCTCTGGATGTTTCAGCTCAGCTGTTCTGTCTCAAACCCCTCTCCAAGCTTACTGATTCAATCCAGCTTCTCTCTCTTGGCCCCTCCTGAATTGCTCTGCTTGGCCTGTAAGAATGTAATTTCAGGTCTCAGCTTGAATATAAGAATTTCAGGTCTCATCTTGAACTTAAAATTAAAAGATCCTTAAGTTTGAGTTTCGGTTTATTAGTTGCCCCCAGGCACATTCTGGTGGGGAGCACATTCCAGGAGGAGCACATTCCAAAGACTCAAACAATCCTGGAAGAAGGACCCAAGATAAGAGTTTATCAGGGAGATGAGCCCTTAACACAGTACACCTGGGTAAACAGAAGCCACTTAAGCTGACCTTCTTTGTTGTAAAGATAAGGTGCAAATTTGAGTTACCTAGAAACAGGGCCTGGGAACCACTGTTTGAAATCCTTTGTGGTTATTGTTTCAGAAGTAATTAACTGTCCTTGTGAATTCTGTAAAAATGGTATATAAACTGCCCTTAGCTTTAGTTCAGGGTTCTTCTTGCTTGCATGCAAGAGAACCTCAGTGCACTGGTTATCATTTTTCTGGTTATCATTATCATTTCACTATCATTATCAATAAACCTCTTGTTATTGCAGCGAATCCCATCTGTGGGAGTTTCTGCGGGAGAGCGGTTTCCCCCTCCCCCCCCCCCCACGTTTTGGATCTTTAAGTCCAACGAGCCTCATACTAACTTTGGCAATCTGTTCTAATCTTCTGGCTCCTTCTCATTTTCTGGCTCATTCTGTCTTCATCTATGACTAGCTTGTTCACTCTCTGCAACCTGTCTCTGTAAAACTCTCCTGGAAAATCTCCCTTTTTCTCTCCTTTTCACTCTCTCTCTCTTCCCCTCCCTCCCTTCTTTCTTCCCCCCCTCTTTTTCTCTCTTTCTCTCCCTCTCACTTTTCCTCCCTCCCTCCCTCCTCCCCTCTATCCTCTCTCTCTACACTGCTCTCTTAAGTAGCTTCCCTTTCCTCTCTCTTCTCTCGAGAGTTGGGCATATCCTATTCTGTTTAATCATTTTCTGAGTCAACACTCTTTCTGCCACTCAATTAGACATCACTTTCAAATATGGCTGCTTCCTTCTACCTTCTAATTTTACTTTCATTGCTTGGAATTAAAGGTTTGTAATAAGGGAGTGTCTGTATTCTAGCCAGAGGATTTAAGATGTGTGCTGAGGGTGACCCAGACCACAACTAGAAACAAGTTTTTCAAGTAAGCAACACAATTTCTGGGTACACAGTGTGATCAATATATCCAACAACACACTATCTTTTTCTTTTTTTGTTTTTTGGTTTTTAAAGAGGTTTTCCTGTGTAGCCTTGGCTGTCCAGGAACTTCCTCTGTAGACTAAGCTAGACTTGAACTCAGATCCACCTGCCTCTGCCTCTTGAGTGCTGAGATCAAAGGTGTGTTCCACTACTACTGGGCTTAAAGATAACATTCTACATCATGTCTGTAAATAAAACTTTATTATTACTTACTGCCTGTGAAAAGTAGCTATAAAAATAGATACAACATGTATAGATTCTAGATGTAAACATACATATACACCCACATGCATACATGACATGAAAAATAAAGCAGGGAGTGAATATGTTGGGAAAGATGAGGAGGAGAAAGTGAAACAAACCAGGATAGACAGACAAACAGTCAGTCAGTCCATAATTTCTCTAAGATAAGCAAGGGGAATTATTTACAATGAGAAAGGGGGATCAGTGGAGGGGAAGAGAGGACCAAAATGGCAATGGAAGAGAAGCAAACACAAGCAAAGTGCAATTATATGTACGTGTGAGAGAATGTTATAGTGACACTGTTCTTCTGTATGGTAATTAAAATGTATTTTAAGAAAAATAAAGTATTGAACATAAGACCAACAGGATAAAACTACCTGTACATCACTTGGTAAATACTGAGAGCCGAAAAGGCTGGGAGACAGCTCAACAGGTAGAATGATCTGGAATGATGCTAGGCAGCATGAGGATGGCTGGGCAGCCAAGCCTTGTCTGGTTGGTAGCTTCACATGTGATGAAAGGTCCAATTTCAAAAATAATAATAATGTGGAGAGCTATAGAGGAGGATACCTGACTCAGGATCTCTGACCTCCACGTGAGTGTATACACATATGCACATACAGAACCAAAGGACTTGAGATTGCCATGTTCTCTCTGGGTGGGAACAGAAAAGCTGAAGTAAGATGATTAGCTATTAGTGGGGACCTGCTGATGCTCCAGCATCTATTTCAGTGACACTCCAGGTCAGGGATGAAGAGATCTGGCCTGAGCCTGGCCTGCATAAGTTTCTATTCCCAATGCTCCCTGCACAAGCCCTGGCTCAGGTTGACACAAGCCCTGACAGTACAGCCTGTCTTGCCTCAGATCTGAGGTGGCTGAGCATCCAGGGAACCTCTATCCCCACCCGAGGCATGTGTTCTGGTCCTCAATAGGCATCATATGAGACAATACAACACATGACAAGTGCTGGAGCCTTGGAGGATCCCTGGTGCGAGGCAAGAAAGCTTCAGCATATATCTGACTCCATCTGATTCTGCTCCAAGGGCCTGGAGACAATTTCCCAGCGTTACTGCAGAGAGTGTCAGTCTTTATTATGAGTAGGATGCATCCAGTTTGGGAGAATTTGATTGAATGTCCAATAGTCACAATTAGTCTTCATTGAATACTAAATATAAATATGAAGAATCAGAAAAGACAACCAGATTGTGAAAAATCTCCCAAATTTATTTTTGCAATGCTGTTAAATTCATTTCTGATTAAAATAATTCATCACTTATCTATAACAAGCAATACTGGATGCTTATCCATATGTGAATCTATCTTGGAAATGGGCACCAACTTAAAATAGTTTTTAATAAAAATGCATTATTTTGAGGCGGCAATTTGGTTCTGAGGACTGGCTGCAAACAAAGGGAGGACATTGTTCTAAGTCACAGAGTGTTCCCCAGAAAATAAATTAAGGAGGAAACAGAAGAGGCAGCTAGCTGGCCTTGTGACCCGGACTGGGTGTCAAGGGGCTACCTCTGCTGAGAATTCATTTTTTACATTGTTAGGGAGCACCAGACTGGGGGCAGCTGTTACTCTGTTTTGAGTAAGGCCAGTGACATAGCTCCTATGATTCTACCTGGGCATGAAGTTCTCTTGAAAGTGTCATGACTTGGAGACAATTTAAGAAATGACTTAAAATATGCTCCATTGTCAGAAGCTCCTAGATATGGTATTCAGTGCCCCCACACACACCTCACACAGCCTAATTCCAAGGCACCATTCCCTACTAAACCAATCCCTAGAGCTCAGCTTCCGCTGAATCAAATGCTCAATGTTTTCAGAACAGTGAACTTGGTGTGACACTCATGTACACAGACGTTTGCACAAAGAATACAAAGACTGACTGGGAGGGGCTAGAAGACAGAGGAAGTGAGTCAGGTAAGAAGGGAAGGAGAGTGGGAGGAAGGGCAGGTGGGACCAAAGGTACCAATTCCTTATGCATCTGATCTTGCCTTAATAGTTTTGAGCTTTGTAAGTGTACAACCCATTCAGTAAGCAAAATAAAAAAGAAGGGGGAACTGAGAGGAAAGAAGCAGATGGGGAAAGGGAAGGAAGCCAAGGGCTTTTGTTATTCCAGGAACTTATTTCTGGCCTTTATACTCTGGCTGCACTAACTTACTTCCTGAAGTAATTTGCCCAATCTTGTACCCACACACACCTTTCCACAATTCACCAGGAAAATCCCTGTGGAAGCTCCAGTATAAGTACGTCACCTGTGAATACATGAATACATCACCCAGGAAGAGCACCTATAGTCTCCCAGGTGATCTTGGTCAGAATGTGAGTTAAGTTAGCAACAAGATGGCCCAGGGGATAAAGGAGCCTGACACCACACCTAAAAACCTGAGTTTCATGCTGGGTATCCACGTGGTAGGAGAGAACCAACTCCTATGGGTTATCTTCTGACCACCACATGTCCTTGAGTGGTTGGTTGGCTAGACAAGTGTCTGGATGCTGAGGAGCCCACATGATAATCATACCTTCATTTACCTTTTCTTTCCTTGGATAATTCCTGGGGTACACAGGGATGGTACTGCCTTCCAAACCCAGGTCAACCATCCTTGACCACAAAGAAGTTCTCAAGGAGTCACAGACAACAGAATAGTGGGTCTCATGACCTGATGTCTGGCCTAAGACACTGCTCAGTGACCTTTCCATGACCATGTAAGTCAACTTTCTGTTCTTGAAGAAACTTGGTCATGGAAATAAATGGCCACCACACATCCCTCTTCTACCACCATGTCTCAATCCATGTGTGGACTGAGCACCCAGGCGAGCATGGCAGAAGGAAGAAGGGAATGTGAGGTATGGATACCAAATGTCCCCAGGGTCTGTGCCTTGTTCTGTGTGGACACAGAGTGGAGGAGAGCTTCTGGAAACCATATAGTTAAAGGATGAATAGAAGCATTCATCCAGGATCCCATGGAGAGTGGCTGGCCATGCACATCAAAGGAAGAAGAGTCAGGTGAAGAGGTGGTGATTAAGATAGAAACATGGCCAAGACTGACTTGTCTGGGGAGCCCCTAACATTTCAGCATGGTTAGCAGCAGACAGCACCTCAGACTTGGGCTAAGTGCTGTTTGCACAAGGGATAAGGAAAGGTATGTGCCTACACACCTGATGGTCAGACTCCTTTCCTCTCTTCTTGGTCCTCAGAGCTGCAGCTATGACCTTGGGCATTGTCTCCTCTGGTATGTAGACTGTCCATGCCTCTGAAGCAAACAGGCATGTGCTAAGGTCTCGAACACGGTCGGACAACTTGGCAGGTGATGGGCTCTTTCCTGACTCTGACAGATCCTGGGGCTGCTCATCGACCGGCTGGCTGGCTCACACCCACACATCGTGGTTAGCCAGGGTGCGTGACAGCAGACTGACATTAATTATCTGTGAGTTAGATTATCTGAAAGCACAAACACAGGCCTGTCAGTGCTGCAGAAAGGCATCTCTGCTGATGTGCCTTACAGCCCAGACCAGGGCAGGGACAGGTCTCTGGGACCAAGGAATGGTGGATGAGATCACCCTTCCTAACCCTGTCCCAAAATGGTGTCCTATAAAGAGCCTTTGGGCCAGCCTCCCAATGGTGAGAAGTCCATGATCCATCTCAGCACCCAGTTCATCATCACAGACTGTGAAGGCTCTACCTCCTGAATAGTTCACAGCTGTGTCTTCTTCTCTGCAGATACCACCGTGTGCACACACTGTGGCAACCGCCAAGGCCCAGGGTCCAACCGCACTTCTGCCTCTGATCTTTCCAACTCATTCTTTTAATGCATTTTCTAACTGTGGTCTTGGACCAGGTGAGCCTTCACTCTCCTACCCATATACCATAACATTCCTTAAATCCCATGCCATGTGTTTGTACCCACCACAAAGCTTCCTACATCCCACCAAGAGTAGCAAGTGAACTATATCCCACAAAAAGTAACAAGACAGGGTGGACTAGAAGGATGAGCTTAAACAGTCTAGGTTCAAATCCCAGTGTAGCCCCTTTCTAGCTATGTGATTCTGAGCAAGGGATTTGCCCTCTCTGAACTGCAATTCCCTCTTACATAAGTGGATAGCCCCAACCCACAGGCTTGTTTAAAGGGCTGAGTTAGGAGAAATAGCAGCCACTGGGTACAGCCTGGCTACTGCTTTGATAAGTTTCTTGCTTCAAGTAGCTTGTTCCTGTTCACAACTTTAGCATCTTGAATGTGGCCGTTGGATCAGTGGTGGGGAAAGTGTTGAACAGTACTCGATTCAGTACTGTTAGCCTTGGGAAATGGTAGCTCTGTAGCAGATGATGGTGTCCTGCTCATCACAGCACAATCCCACCCTAGATGGCAGGAGTGTCTGCCCGACTGTGACACCCTACTTGCATTCTCTGTAGACTTTCCCCAAGTCTTAACAGAGAACTCTATTCTGGGCCTTGTGACAGCAGTTCACATGCGTGGCCCCAAGCACAAGTCCCAGGGAATGTCCATTAAATATATATTGAATTGGTAGATGAATGAATGAATGAATGAATGAATGAATGAATGAATTACAGCAAGTGCAACATGCAATAAAGAGATCTCAAGGGATTTAAAATCAGAAGCTCTGAGTTCCAATCCTGACTCCACCAGCTCTGACAGAAGGACTGACTCAGAGGTAAATGATAGGTCTCCCAAAAGAGGCTCCTCTTAGTTTTCTCATCTGAGCAATGGATGTGATAACAGTGCTTAACATTTCCCATCACAGAACTGGTCTGTCTGGCAAGAAAAGATTTAGCTTCTTTTCCTACTCCTGTGATAAACTGCATAGATAAAAGCAGTTTAGGGGTCAGAGTTCATTCTGGCTCCAGCTTTAAATGTCCTATGACGTGGGGACATCAGGGTGTCAGGAGCTTGATGCATCATCACATTGTACCAACAATCAGAAAACAGAGACATAAGTGCTCGCTGGAAACCCTGCTCACTTTTGCCATTTTCATAATCCAGGATCCCCTGCTTAGGAAATGGCTCCACCTACAATTAACGTGGATCTTCCCATACAAATCAATATAATTAGGATAGCCCCCTACAGAGGCATAACCAGCTGCCCAGCTCGCAGGTGATTATAGATTCTGTCAAGTTGACAATCAACACCATTACATTGACAAAAATGCTGTATAGACTGTGGTGTGCTGAACCCTGCTTGTCTCTGAACCAGGCTTGCACCCCTGCCCCACCTGCTTTGCAACTAGGAGAAGTGGCTTCCCTCCAGCCACCACATCACGGTCAGTCATGTCTGGTATCGTCAAGATGTGATAGGGCATGGGTGGATAATATACACTGCATGTAAGGAAGATAATATATCCCCACATCTCCCCTTTAATAATGTTGTAAATATGTCTTATGGGAGAGATAATAGAGATACAGCATGCATAACGGCAGTGACGGATCAGACAGATAGGGTCTCCTGTTCGTCATCAGGGCAGCCTGTCTGTCACAGCTCCTTTATGGATGGTGTCTTTGGTAGATTATGGTGTCAAGTGTGTCTTGAGTTATGGGAAGCAAGAGCCCTTACTTGCACTGTGCTTCTAATGAGTAGAGGAACAGCATGGGAGTGGGAACAGTGCTGGTCAGCAAGTCAGGCCCAGCCAGGTTAAAACCCAGGCCAGCTGTGTGTCTTTGAGAGAATCAGCTACTTTCTCTGGGTCCAGCATGAAGAGCCTGGTGGGAAAGATTTCCTCTTAGGATGGGAGTCATAATAGTAAGCAAGTAGCCTGGCTCTGTCCCTGGTAAATTCTAGCTCTCTGTCCAATATGCTAAGGGGCGGTGGGCTGTGAGAAGCAGCTGGGTGCTTGGTCGAGCATGAGCTTAGAACCCTGGACCTTTATTGGACAGCAGGCTCTGCTCCCTGGCCCTGGTTCTTTTCATTTAGCTTCAGCCCTCCACAACCCCTCCCACAGAGAGGTCTATAACCATCAGACAAGAGGAGCAGTGCCTCAGGCTCTCCCACATGCAGATGAGGTATCTCCAAGTGCTCAGAGGAATCCATTACCTGCTGCCAGACCCTTACACACCCTCAAACTGTATATAAGGGTTCTATTTAGGGAAAGTAAAGTGCTCAAGAATCAGCCTGGTGTCTGAGAGTTTCTGTCACAAGAGTTGTAACACTTGGGGAGAGATCTGCTCCCCTGGAACCTACCTGGGACACCAAGCTGCCTCCATGCCAGCTAGCCAGCTTCTTATCAGCCCAGTCCGGTGCCTGGATCGCCTCAGCGTGGAGAGACAGGTGTAGCACCTGAGAGTGACCGATCAGCGATAGCAGTGAGCAGCAGCAGGGGCAGGCAATCTCCCCTCCCTGCTCCCACTCTGTCCTTTGACCTGGACCTCCCTCATCAGGCCAGGCCAGAGACCTACAGACAGTGGAGACGCAGGCTGGAGGCAGCACAGAGACAGTAGCGAACTCTCCCTGCTCTCACCCTGTCCCCATCCGGGAGATCATTGTGGGACGCCCTCTGGAACAAGGGACCTACAATATGCAAAGCAGAACTTCTTGCAGAAAATGACTCCAGTAGGGATTTAGCTACCAGACTCCTAAAATGGACTAGGGCACTTTTCAGCTGCCCTTGGGCACAGTGGGACCAGCCTAACAAACTGAGGGTGACCTAAGAACCCTCATGAGAGCATGTAAGCATAGGAAAGCTGACACCACAAACAATCACAGACACTTCATAGGGCACTGTCTGGATATGGGCTGAGAGCATGTAGCACGTCATGTCAGACGTGGGACCTGGCTGTCCAGGACTCAATTCCAGCCCACCTATGGGTTTCATTCATCTCATGGAGTAAACTAAATTCTTTAAATTATCTAGTAGTATTTAAATGTTTTGTTTAAACTAGAAATATCCTAGCAGCTGGCTCCCATGAAAAAGTCTCAATATCATCAAGGTGTAGACTGGCTCAGAGTGATTCTCTGAGCCAGGGTTGTTACATACTTTAGACTCTGTTTGGTTGTTTTGTTTGTTTGGTCAGTTGGTTGGTTTAGTTTTTTGAGACAGGATTTATTTGTGTAGTCTTGGCTGTCATGGAACTGGCTCTGCAGACCAGGCTGACCTTGAACTCATAGAGATCTACCTGCCTCTGCTTCCTGAGTGCTGGGATCAAAGACATGTGCCACCACCTATCACCATTATGCCAAAGTCCCCATGGTACTTTGTTAGATCACAGGCTAGCCCAAGCTCTTTTAACTTGAACATCTCTTCCAGAGTCTATGAGTGTGGCCAACTTTCTGGGTGTTAGACGTTGCTGGGTAACCCTTTTGTGACTCAAGGGTCAGAGACCAACATAGAGGACTATGTTACTCAGTTTTCTGTCACTGTGACAAAATGCCTGAGATAAGGAATTTCTGTGAAAAAAGAGATTAATTTGGGTTCCTAGTGTGAGAGATTTCAGTTCATGGCCATTTGACTCTGTTGCTTGGTACACATCACAATGGAACATTTACTAGAGAGAAGCTGCGGACCTCACAGCAGCCAGGAAACAGAGACAGGGAGAACACCTAGAGCAGCAGTTCCTGTGAGTCATGACCCCTTTGGGTCCATTGGAAAACTCAGATATTTACATTACAATTCCTAATAGTAGCAAAACTACAGTTTTGTACTATTTTGTACTAAAAACCTACTATTTTGTACTAAAGTAGCAACGAAAATAATTTTATATTTGGGGTCACCACAACATGAGGAGCTGTATTAAAGGGTGGCAGCAGTAGGAAGGCTGAGAACTGCCCACCTAGAGTGTCATGCCCTCTAAGAACACAAAGCCAATGGCCTAACTTCCTCCCTCTAAACTCCACCTCTTAAAGACCTCAGCTCCTCCAAATAGCATGCAGGAAGACAGAGAAGGCGTCAGTCTGCACAGGACCTTGTGGCCCTATTTGCATCTAAACCACAACAGGAACCTCCTGGGCCTGGCCTGTGTCTGAATGTCAGATAGGGGTTGGTATGGGCTGGGCTTGATGGAATCCTAGGTTACTGGATCTGAAGCCACTATGCATTCCCCTTAAAAAGCATGACATGAACTTAGATCAAAAGATGAAATTAGTTTGGGAGGGGCGAGTTTGGCTGAGAGAAACCAATCTTCCTGGCACAAACAAGATCAATGTGTGCTCGGTAAATTCCCCTGGAAACTGTGAAATTGCATAAAAGATTTGATCAAGGTCTCCATCAACCGCCCAGCTGGAATGACTGCTAAGGTTTTTCTTAACTGGATTTTAATTTTTATGATTATGATTTGGAGAGTGCTGGAGCAGAGGAGATGCCCCAGCCACAGGCTCCATCTCTCCTGCCCTCCTGAGAAGCATTTGAAGAATTCAGGGAAACTTAGTTGCAAAAGAAAAGGATCTGGCTCTTAGTGTTTTACTTTGTGTTCCTGTTCCCCAACTTGGCAACAGCTCAGAAGCTGAACTGTAATTAATGGAGAAAAAGAATAGAATAAATCACAACATGAATAAATCTCTGAAACTTGAAGTCAGTGTGGAGGCAGAGAGGGAGAAAAAGACAGCTTGATTCCTGGCTTCCCCTGGGGAGGCGGAGAATGGGAACTCTCAGTCCACTTGATCTCCACCCCTCATTCAAAGGCAGGAAGAGGAAGAAGAGGAAGAGGAAGAGAAGGAGAAGGAAGGAGAGGAGGAGGAGGAAGAGGAGGAGGAGGAGGAGGAGGAAGAGGAGGAGGAGGGAGGAGAGGAGGAGCCACCGAGGGTACATGTCTGTTCTCTGCCCTTTCTCACAGAGAAGCTCTTAGGAAGCCACCGAATTGCTGAGAGCTCTTGCTTAGAGAATAGGGCCTAGTCCTGAAAAAAAAAATGGAGTAAAAAGTCACTTGCTAGCTGAGTGTGGTGAGTTTGGAGCTAGCCTGGGCTATATACCAAGGCTCTGACAGTAAAGGAAGGACAATAGGAAGGGAGGGGAAAGAAAAGGGGTGGGAAAGGAGGAAAGAGGAGACCCCTTCCTTTATTTCACATAGTCTCCCTTGCTTTGTGCAGGAAAACGCTTAGCCCCATTTTACAAAAGCTAGGAAATTTCCTCCTCCAGGTTTGTTTGGACATCATGCATCTTCTGATGTCCAGCACTCACCTTGAACTTGGCTCGATTCCTTCTGTGGTACAGGCCAGGGACTGCTCCTAGTGTTCACAGACAAATTATTTCCAAGGCTCCAAATCACACTTAGAAAGAGGATTCCCCAGGGCCAGCAGCCTGACCCTTTGCCTCTCACCACAATTAGACTTAAATCACTCTGTTCCCAAGAGGATCAAGCTTGTCCCTTTATGGCTCCAGGGGAAGAAATTTCATTCTACCTTGAACACACTCTAAGCTTTTAGCATCCCTCATTCTCCACAGAGTTGTGCTGGCTGGAGCCTCACTGAATCCTTGTATTGCAGGCTAGGTCAGACCCTTAAACCAAACTGAAGCTGAACGATGGGCTCTCTCCTCCTCCCCTCTCTCTGTCCTTTGACTCTGGAATTTTGTCCTCTTGCTTTGCAACTGAGCACCTGATCACTCCAAAGTAGATATTTGGTACAAAATTAATTCCTTCCTTTGTAAGTCCTTCTGCCATGCCATAATACATGGGATGCAAAGTCAACTGGCCATCACTGCCCCTCCCCTGAAGGAGATGGGTCAGGAAAGAACCTCTAACACATGCTTGCAATACTGAGCCACGAAGGCAAATACACACCTAGGACTTCACAGGTCCAGGGAAGGGCCAGAACCCTCTGTGACAACCTAGTGTGCATCACATAGAAGAGATGATTCTGTAGTCAGGGGGAGGGGATATCAGATGAGTTGGGAATAAAAAGATGCCTCTGAAGCTGGATTGAAGTATGTACATCAGTGGACATCCCAACAATAAGCTTGGAAATAAACGGAAACTCAGCAGCTTTAGACAGAAAACATTTGTCCTTGTGCATATGGGTCTGTAGGGTATGCAGGTGACCTCAGTGCACTGGCCTGGG
The DNA here is from genome assembly GCA_030674055.1 of Rhabdomys pumilio. NCBI lineage: Eukaryota > Metazoa > Chordata > Mammalia > Rodentia > Muridae > Rhabdomys > Rhabdomys pumilio. Next base: position 113,179,453 of record JANHMN010000003.1, read on the forward strand.
CTGCATGGCTGTCATCTCTGCTATAAGACAGAGTCACCTGTACCTCTCTAGGGCAATGCATGGCTTAGAGAAGTTCCATGTTTGTTAATGTTCTAGGCCCACCTGAGATGTGCCCTTCTTACAGTGGGGACCCAGGGCCAGGAGGATAATCAAGACCATGCAAAGACTCCCATGGCTTACACCAGGATAGAACTTACTCCATATCATTGACTAAGCAAGCTACACTGCCAGCCTCCAACTTAAAGGGATGTGAAGAGTCATTTTGCCATTACTCAAAAAGCCTACAGAGTCACATGACAAAAAGCATGCATAAAGGGTCGGCAAGATGGAACAGTGAGTGAATAGCTCTTGCCACTGAACCCAGGAACCTGAGCTTGAGCCCCGTAACCCACATGGTAGAAGGAAAAGACAAACTTCTGCAGACTGTCCCCTGACCACATGCCAAAATACACTGTGTATAGATAGTTTAACCACCGAAGGATATGAATCACCACCAAAAGGATCCAACTGTCCCTGAAAGAATGAGATGCAAAAGAGGGCTATAAAGGTGGGACCCTGTGTGTCTGTTTCAAACTTGGAGGAAAATGCAGGAGGGAGAGCACCTTGAAGGAGAAGGAGCACTGGGTGTGTGGTTCTCACAATGAACCTTATGCCACGCTCTGGCCTCCATCCTCTCCGAGGAAATATCTGATGTGAAATATACAGCATCTATGTAAAGATAGCAGTCAGAGCTTAGGGATCAGAGAAGGGGAGTAGGTATCAGGCATCACTGACTGGGCGTCCCCTTCCTCAGCTCCTCTCAGCTACCAAAGGCTGTACAATTCAGTTTCCCTGATAGGATTTTGAGAAGTTCCTGCTTTACCAACTGAAGGGAGACAATGGGAAGAGGTGGCAGTCTTCTCCATAACACTGTGCCCTCCTCATCTTAAATGCAATGATGTTCTAGCTAAAGCCTGTAGGTCCGGCTAGACAAACACCCTATGAGAGACCGAGGGGAAAGGGCACAAAGAATCCTAGTCTCTAATGGCATCTTTGGTGGCCCCATGGCCTCCAGAGAGCACTTTAAGGAAGCCGCAGGACTTCTTATGGCTTAACTGCTCCTAGAGCAACCTGTCATTTACGGCTAAATGAGTTTCTGCCTTATCTGGGGCAAGGCACTAGCCTGGGGAAAATAACAGAAAAATATTGAAAGGGTATGTTGGTGAAGAGCAGTCACGGAAAGAGGCAGGAAAGGCGACAGAAAGATGTACCACGCTTAAGGGTCCTGTCTTATCCAGTGTTCTGTTGCAGTGAAGAGAAACCATGCTCACAGCAACTTTTATGAAGGAAGATGTTTAATTGGGCCTTGCTTACAGTTTCAGAGGTTTAGTCCATTGTCATTATGCCGGGAAACATGGTGGCACACAGGCAGACATAGTGCTGGAGAGGTAGCTGAGAGTTTTACATCCAGACCTACCTGCAGCAACAGAGAAAAAGAGTTTTGGGCCTGACTTGGGCATTTGTAACGCTCAAGCCTACCCCCAATGACACACTTCCTCCAACAAGGCCACATCTCTTTTTTTTTTTAAATAATTTTTATTGGATATTTTATTTACATTTCAGATGGTATCCACTTTCCCCATTCCCACACACACACACCAAGAAACCCCACGAGAATCAGAAACAACTTTGCAGATAATTTTGCTTACATGGTGGGGGGGTGTGGTACACTCTGTATCTCATAAGCAGGAGACCATCGATGTCTTTGTTGAGAGACAGTTGGAGGAGGAAGAGAGAAACAGGAAGGAAGACCACAGTGAAGGAGATATTGGCTTGGGGGTCTTGGGGCCCATTAAGGCATAGCCACATTTTGCTGGAGTCATAGCTTTGACTCCAGGACACTGCTTCTGATTCTGAGCTGGTTAAATAGTCCAAACAATTCTCCTTTTTAGAATAAGTGTTCACTCCAGGTTACACTTGTCAAGGCAGAACATGGGCTTTGTATATAGCAACAGGAAGAGGTATTCCAGCCCTCTGTGAATTTGCTACATCTTTAGGAATGTTTTGAGAATATCCGATGAGGGGAATATTTGATCCAATGCATCAAATGCTTAAGAAGCCGCACAGCTGGGAGGCTGCTACACTCAGATGCAAATTTTGTACACACTTGAACTTGGAAGGCTGTGAGGATCCAGTCCCACTACCACTACGCATGTAGAGACGATGAAAATGGAGCCAATTGAGAAAAAGTAAGGACATCAAAAAGCTATTTCCTGTGACATTATGTGGGCAACTGAATCCAGCTGTGCCTGAAGCCAGAGGTTGAGCAAGCCAAGACTTGGACAACGGATTCCCTTTGTAGCTCTTACTATTTCCGCCCAGGCTGTCTTCTACTTTAACAGAAAGGTTTCTGATTTAAAAAGTGAGACAGAATGGAAGGAGCAGGGACTCATGACTGCCCTTTCAGCTTCCACATGCTAGTTCCAGCAGGCAGTAATTCAATCCCTCCCAGACCTCTCCCAGAACTGTCCTGTTAGCCACCATGACTAAGTCGGCAACTTTAATTTCTACCTGACACAATAGAAAAGGCTGCTCTGTTGCCTTAATTCCCTTCTGGGTACTTCTGGGTACTGGTCTCCTTCTCTTTCCTCCAGCTGGAAGAAAGGAGCTACCCACCCAACTTACCACCTCCAAGGATCCGTCAAGATGCTGTGACTGGCCCTCTCAGAGTATACCCAAGATGAGGCCCAGGTTTTAGAGCAGCCAGCAGACTCTGCTGGGATGCAACCCCTTTAGGGTGGTCTATATGTCCAAAGCTCTTTGCCAAGGGTTTCTAATGATTCTCTGAGCAAGGTTTGTTCAGAACCCTGAACCACAGCAAGACAGAGGCTGCTGCTGGGGCTAAGTGGCCACAGTTGTGTGGGTTAAAGGTCTGTGAAGGCTAAGAGCCAGTCAATCACTCCAGAGCACTCCAAGTGAGAGACAGGCAGCCAGAGAAAAGGACCAGGAGCAAGAAATGCTCTAAGGAGAGAGCCTTCTGGTGGTGTAGTCTCCCATACCTATTGAGATGGGATAGGACTCAGCCACTGCATGTCTATCAAACCCGATTACTGCTTAGTAAGGGGTGTCTTAGTTTCATTTGTATTGCTATGATAAAGTACTCCCAACAAAAATGCTACTTAGGGGAGTTTACAACTCCTGATTACAGTGCATCTGTATGGGGACTTGAGAATGAATCACTTGAGCCAAGATTAGAGACAAAGACACGCATGCATTCTGTGCCTGACTGCTTCAGGCCCCTGCACTGTGACTCCCTGCTATGATAGAGTGATACCTGAACCGTGAGATGCCTTAACCCCCTCCCCAATCCCTTTCCTCCATCCAACCCCTCCCATGCAACCATCTTATTCTCCTCTCAAATCCATGCCCTCATTTTCTTTAATTGTTGTTCTAAGTATACGTATGTATATATACATATTTCTAAATACATAAGTATAACTGGCTCAGTGTAAAAAATTACCTGTGTGCACATGATCTCAGAGCTGACCACTTTGGGATTATATAACCACCTGGGGAACCCTACCCTGGGGACAATTATTTCTTCTGCTCTCAGCATTCACCAGTTGCCCATGGGTCTTTGGCTAGGGTTGAGGCCTAGTTAGCTTTCGCCCTTCCATGTTAGCATGTCTCCTGGTGGTGGTGATGTGCAGTTCTTACTTAGGCAGTCCTGTTGTTGAGACCTTAGTGGTGTAGCCTCTCTGGTATTCCTAGGACACACAATCTCATAGCAGACTTCCTATGCCTCTGGCTCTTATGATCTTTCCACTTCAGCTTCTCTAATGATCCCTGAGCCTTGGGTGCAGGAGTTGTGTTGTAGATGTATCGGTTGGGACTAGACCCCATGTGAATTCGTGTTCTCTGCATTCTGATCTGTTGCTGTTTTCTGTAATGGGCTCTGCTGTGGAGAAGTTTCTTTGATGAGAGGTGAGAGCTACAGATAAGTATTTAGAATACACTTAGAGCCTGTGATGGTTTGGTAAGGTGACGATTCTCCTCCATTTCTTTATGATTTTCCAACTTAATGCAGTACAGGTTTTTAAAGTAGTTCCTGGCAATACTCTGAATTTCTTTGGTGTCCGTTGTGATGTGTCCCTGTTCATTTCTGATTCGTTAGTTTGGGTACTCTCTTTCTGTCTTTTGATTAGTTGGGACAAGGCTGTCGATCTTGTTTATCTTCTTAAAGAATCAACTTTTAAATTCATTGAGTCCTTGTATCGCTTTCTTGGTTCCTATTTCATTAATTAGGCTCTGATTTTTAGTATTTCTTGATAAATGCTAGTTTGGGGTTTGGTTTGATCTTGTTTCTCCAGTGTTTGAGCTGCATCATTAAGTCATTTATTTGTGTGTGTGTGTGTGTGTGTGTGTGTGTGTGTGTGTGTGTGTGGTGTGTGTGTGTGGTGTGTGTGGTGCGTGTGTGTGTGTGTGTGTGTGTGTGTGTGTGTGTGTGGTGTGTGTGTGTGGTGTGTGTGTGGTGTATGTGTGTGGTGTGTGTGGTGCATGTGTGTGTGTGTGTGTGTGTGGTGTGTGTGTGTGTGTGTGGTGTGTGTGTGTGGTGTGTGTGTGGTGTGTGTGTGTGTGGTGTGTGTGTGTGTGGTGTGTGTG
>JANHMN010000003.1:113184193-113206564 GCA_030674055.1 Rhabdomys pumilio
TGTGTGGTGTGTGTGTGTGTGGTGTGTGTGTGTGTGGTGTGTGTGTGTGTGTGTGTGTGTGGTGTGTGTGTGTGTGGTGTGTGTGGTGTGTGTGTGGTGTGTGTGGTGTGTGTGTGTGTGTGGTGTGTGTGTGTGTGTGTGTGTGTGTGTGTGTGTGTGTGTGTGTATGTGTATGTGTGTGTGTGTGTTAATGTAGGCTCTTAGAACAACAAACATCCCTCAAGGGACTGTTTTTAATGTATCCCAGAGGTTCCATTGCATTGTGCTTTCATGTTCATTTCTTTCCAGGGATTATTTGTTTGTTTTTGTTCTTTCGAGACAGGAGTTCTCTGTGTAGGCCTGGCTGTCCTGAAACTCACTTTGTAGACCAGGCTGGCCTTTAACTCAGAGATTGTCTGCCTCTGCCTCTTGAGTACTGGAATTAGCAATATGTACCACCATGCCCAGGGATTTCCAAGGGTGTTTTGACTTTTTCCTTGATTTCTTTTTTGACTCATCCACCATTTAGTAATGAGTTGTTTAGTCTATATAAGTTTATACGTTTACAAATTTGCTGTGAATTTTAAATTTTATTGCATATGGTCAAATAGGATACAAAATTGTTTTAATCTTTTTTAATTTGTTCAAATTTGTTTTGTATTCTAGGATGTGGCCTATTTTAGAGAAATGTTCATGAGCTGCTATGTAGAATGTATATTGTTTGGTGTTTAAGTGGAATATTCTGTGGATATCTGTTAGTCCATTTGATGTGTCAATATCTGTTGGTCATTTAATTCTAATATATCTCTGTTTGTCTTTTGTCCCGATGACCTATTTGTTGCAGAGAATGGGGTACCGAAATCACCTCCTCTTAATGAGCTCATGTTATCTCATTAAACTAAAACTAATGTCTTCGGTTCCAGTAGTACACTTTTTTAAACTTGGGTGCCCTAAGTATGGTGCATATACATTTAGTATAGTAATATTACCTGCTCCCTTGATTAGAATGAGGTGTCCCTCTTTATCTCTCCTGATAAATTTAAGTTTGAAGCCTATTCCATTGGATATTAGGATAACGATGCCCATTAGCTTGCTGGTCCCACTGATTGGAGTACTTTCGTCTGTCCTTTCATTTAGACAGCCCCTATCTTTAAAACTGAGTTATGTCTTGTAGACAGCTGGTGGACAGACAGATTTTTTTTCTTCTATATAGATTTTTGTATCTTGATCCATTCAACCATCCTATGTCTTTTGATTGTGGAATTGAGACCATTAATTAATATTTAAAGTTATTATTGAGAGGTATGTCTTGATTGCAGTCACTGCGCTCTTGGATGTTGGCATTGTTTGTGGTCTCTGGTACTCTGTGTTTCAGTAATTCTAGCTTCCTTTCTTTCTATAGTTTCTTAGCTACACACACTCTCCTCCTGAGCCCCAAACACTACTTGATGCAGTTTCTTTAGATGTGGTCTGCTGGATATAATTTCTTAGGCTGTTTATAACATGAAAAGTACTTCTTTCTCCTTCAAATCCGGCAGACAGTTTTGCTGGCCTCTTTACTCTAGGTTGTCCATCACAGTCTGTCAGGACTTGGAATGCCTTGCTCCAGGCTCCTCAGGCTTTCAAAGATTTCACTGAGAATTTAGCTGTTATTTTATGTGTGACTTGCATTTTCTCTCATGCAGCTTTTAATACAATTTGTTTGTTCCGTACATTTAGTGTTTGAACTATGATATATTGTGGGAGTTTTCTTTTTTGGTTTTGTCTATGTGGTATTATTCTCTGTGCTTCTTGTATCTGTATTGCTTAAATGGAATGAAGTCATGTTGGTCATGGTAGGGTAGGGGCAAGGCTGGCATGCAGGATGTGTATCCTGGCCTAACCCTGTCATCTGGCAGTAGATCTGAAGGCTGAAGAGAATACACAGAGAGGAGGGTCAAGCCAGCAAAACCCTAGATGGATGTGCAGGATCTAGCTAGTCTGGGAGGCTTCATGTGGCGTGGGAGGAGGCTGAAGATCATGGAAAGGCTGGGAAAGACAGGAAGGATGGGGATCCACAGAAGTCTAAAGGTTGGGGCAGTGTGTGCAGGGATGGTAAGATCAGACTGGGCAAGGCCCGGGATGTAGGATGCAGGTTAGATCTAAGGATTGGGGAAGATCTGTGGAGAGAAGATCAGGCAAACTCACCTGGCTATATTCTGGTAAAAGATGTCAAAATTAACTCTTAAATGAAATAATTTCATTTTTAAATAATTCATAATATTGGGAGGGGGGTTGTTTCTTGTTCACGGTGTTAAGAATACTCTTGGGTTCCTGTACTCTAGCTAATTTTCCTTGGTTTTCTGAGGTGGGGAGGGGGATCTTACTACGTAGCCTAGGCTGACCTTGAACTCTTGATCATCCTGGCTCAACTATTGGATATGGCACTTTCTTTTGTTCCCCTAGGACAACGTGAGCTTATGGTTTCCAGTCCAGTTATAAGTTATAAGGAGGATGAAATTTCCACTTCATCCTAAAAACATGTTAACATTTGAACAAATTGAGAAATCAACGACTCATCAAAGAAATAAAGTCACAGGGTGACCTGCTGCCCCCAGATGGGAAACTCAGACAGGCAAATAGAGAAAGTGACAACACGTCAGCTCAGAAAAGTAAGAAACCTTTTCGAAGAACAGGGACAGGCCCAAAAATCTGCACTTGGAGGCTTGCCAGAAGCTCAACGTGGACAAGTCTGAGAGTGAAATTCCCAGGGCTCTATCACTGTGGGTCACCACGGCTGGAAGAGTTTCACCTCCATCACCACTGCATGGATCTTATGAGCAGTCCAAGAAAAATCCCATTTGCTTTCAACGGGAAGAGGGCCAAGAATTCATTTAAAAAAAAATCCAGAACATTCTATTCTTCTTCCAAAAGGACTGCTCTTAGGAAAAACTGTTTCTGTAGAGTTTAAGTTCTTGGAGTTCTAACTCACTAGGGAAGAGAAAATACTCAAACTCAGCCAACTCCAACCATCCTGTCCATTCTAAGAGGAACAGGGGTAACTATGGAGATCATAGCCAGAGATGGAGACTCACTAAGAGATCGAGCAGGGTCATGGGACTGTATAGTGTGCCTCCTCCTCCACCACCATAACAGTGTTGTGCTCTTCTCCAATGTGGCCATCCTGTCCCACTTTTCTGCAAAGAGTGTCAAGGCATACACAACAGCAGAGCACACAAACACTAATGGCACTCCAGAGCCAGACTCTGGCACAGCAGGAATGCTGGAACTGGAATGATCAGAAGAAGGATGCTTTTAACACTGAAGGATGTGCCCATAAGAATAAGCAGATAATGTCAGTAGAGAAATAGAAATATCAAGAAAGAATTTAAAATAAAAAGAAGTGCTGGTTATTAGGTAACTGAGCAGCACCACAACAGAAATGAAGAATGGAGAGGTCTCACCCATAAAATGCCACTGTGCAGGCACGTGGACCTGAGGTCTGATTTCTAACATCTGTGGAAAATCAGAGTGCACTCTGCATGCCAGTAACTCTATTGCTAGTGGGAAGATACACGAGATCCCTGGATCTGGCTGGCCATACAGCCTACCTGAAACAGCAAACTTCAGATCTAGTGTGAAACCATGTCTCATAAGGCTAATAGGAAAGCATCCTGACATTAACCTTTTGCCTCTACATGCGTCCTTAAGAAAGAGCACACCGACACACATGCATTCACACAGAGAGAAAATCAAATGATATCAGGCTTCAGAGTTTAGCTCATAGTACTGGCATTTGCGAGTCTCTGGGTTCCATCTCAAACACAGATGTAAGAAGGGAGGGAGGGAAGAAAAAGGGGGGAATGAAGGGAGAGGAGAAAGCTCACTGAGAGACAGAACATGCCTGAGAAGAATCTCTGAGCTAGAAGACATGACAATAGACACTTCCAAAGCTGGACAGCAAAAAGGAAAAATACAGAAAATAAGTTAGAATTCTCCAGACCCATGGTACAACAGAGTTATGAATGGGGACTGGAAGGAGAGCATAGAAAGAATCTCTTATAAGCACCACCTGTCGATTAAAAAGCTTATGGCCAATGAGATGAGGCAGGAAACAGGAGTTAGGACATCAGTGGGGATAGAGAGAATTGTGGAAAACAGTCAGAGGTGGGGGAGATCCTCACTGGAACACTGAGGAGAGGGGCATAAGACAAGGAGAGCAAACTAGCTAATTTGAGTTAGAATAAAAGGGATAAGAAATTAAGAGCTAGTTGGAAAACAAACCAAAGCTTATTCTCTTGGCATTTATTAATAAATAATTCATCTCAGAGTCACTCTGGGAATTGACTGATTAGGAGGAAAATCCAGATTTTACAGGGCCCAAGTTTAATTCCAAGTACCCACATAAGGGCTCACACCCACTTCCAGAGGACTGAATCCCCTCTTCAGGCCTCCAAGGACACTTATACACATATGTCACCTAGATAAACATCCAGGAAAAACATCCATGCCCTTACAGTCAGTAAATAAATAAATAAATTTAAGAAACAGAAAAAGCCATTTTATCTTTGAAAACACATAATAACTAAAGCCAAAGAGGGGAAAATACACTATTCTAAATGGAGTAACTAATTGCAAAGTCAGGGGAGTTATAAGGCATAAAGAGGTGCAGTGTGTGTTTTTAAATAATAACAATCCAACCTGACAGTTAGCATGTATGACATCACAGAAGAACATAAAAATGTGCAAGGCAAAAGCAGAAGTGTAAGGAGAAATAAATACATTCTCTATAACGGCAGTAGACTGACACCTGTCCATCAAAGCTGTACAGATCTAGCAGAAAACTAAGAAGCACAGGGGAGAACTCAGCAGTACTGTCAAACAACTGAGTATAATAGATAGACCAAGATAGACCACATTCTAGGCCATAAAGCACACTCGCACAATCTTAAATCATATGCTGCATGTGCAAACCACAGTGGAACAGAACTGGAGCTGAACGAAAATCACTGAACAGAAAGCAAATCACTTCAAGATACACAGGAGTCAAAGAGGAAGCCCAGAGGCAATTTTTAAAATAATTTAGACTAAATAAAATAAAAACAAAAGTTAGCAAAATTTGTGAGACTCAAAGAAAGCCACACTAACAAGGGAATTTAGAATCAAGTGTAGACTCCAAGCCCAGAGCACTGGCTCCTTCCGGTCTGGGCCTGAGCACTGAGCAGATCCTAGGCGGCAGCTCTGCCTCCAATCTCTAAGAACCCAGAGGAAGCAGGGATCACAGGTACTCTAACCCTGGCATTATCTTAGGTAAGCAGACAGCAACACCTGCTCCAAACAGGGAGTAACTGGGACCCACTAGGACCCAGAAAGTCACTCCTGGCCTGGAGCATTGAGCAGATTTTGGGCCCCAGCTCTTACCCCAGTAGTAACACCCACCCCACACAGTTCTGATAAAACCAAGATAATAGGAAAGAAAGGCTCCAGTCAGAGACAGGGCAGGTAGCACTAAGGAGATCCAGATGGCAAAAGGCAAGCACAAGAACATAAGCATCAGGAACCCAGGGTACTTGGCATCATTAGAACCTAGTTCTCCCACACAAGAAAGTCCTGAATTCCTCATATCACTAGGAAAGCAAGACTTAGATTTAAAATCACGTCTAATGATGATGATAGAGGACTTTAAGAAAAACATAAATAACACACTCAAAGAGTTTGAGAAGAACACAGGTAGACAGGTAGAAGCCCTTGAAGAGGAAACACAAAAATCCCTTAAAGAATTACAAGAGAACACAAACAAACAGGTGAAGGAATTGAACAAAACCATCCAGGACATAAAAATGGAAGTAGAAACAATCAAGAAATCACAAAGGGAGACTACCCTGTAGATAGAAAACCTAGGAAAGAAATCAGGAGTCACAGACACAAGCATCACCAACAGAATACAAGAGATAGAAGAGAGAATCTCAGGTGCAGAAGATACTGTAAAAAATATTGACACAACTGTCAAAGAAAATGCAAAATGCAAAAAGTTGTTAACACAAAACATCCAGGAAATCCAGGACACAATGAGGAGACCAAACCTAAGGATAATAGGTATAGATGAGAATGAAGATCCCCACCTTAAAGGGCCAATAAATATCTTCAACAAAATTATAAAAGAATCTAAAGAACAAGATGCCCATAAACATACAAGAAGTCTATAGAACGCCAAATAGACTAGACCAGAAATGAAATACCTCCCATCACATAATACTCAAAACACCAAGTTCACAAAACAAAGAAAGAATATTAAATGCAGTAAGGGAAAAAGGCCAAGTAACATATAAAGGCAGACCTATCAGAATTACACCAAACTTCTCACCAGATACTATAAAAGCTAGAAAATGCTGGACAGATGTCATACAGATCCTAAGAGAACACAACTGCCAGGCCAGGCTACTATACTCAGCAAAACTCTCAATTACCATAGATGGAGAAACCAAGATATTCCATGACAAAACCAAATTTACACAATAGCTTTCCACAAACCCAGCATTACAAAGGATAATAGTAGGAAAGCTTCAATACTAGGATGGAAATTATACCCTAGAAAGAGCAAGAAAGTAATCCTCTTCCAACAAATCCAAAAGAAGATAGCCACACAAAGATAACTTCACCTCTTATAATAAAAATAACAAGAAGCAACAATCATTGTTCCTTAACATCTGTTAACATCAATGGACTCAATCCCCCAATTAAAACACATAGGCTAATGGACTGTATATGTAAACAGGACCCAGTATTTTGCTACATACAGGAAACCTGCCTCAGTGACAAAGACAGACTCTACCTTAGAGTAAAAGACTGGAAAACAATTTTTCAAGCAAATGGCCCTAAGAAACAAACTGGAGTAGCCATTCTAAAATCTCCAGCCCAAGAAAACAAAGAGAGGGACTCATGACTCCACCTGTATAGGTAGTTGAGGGTGGCCTTGTCAGGCATCAGTGGAAGTGGACAGTCTAGGTACCTGAAAGTTTGGATTCCCTGGTTTGGGGAACTTCAAGAGCAGGGGGGTAAGAATGAGAGGATGGTAGGAGCACACCCTCATTTTAATTGGAGGAGGGAGGATGGGGTAAGTGGTTAGGCATCAGTGGAAATAGAGGGCCTTGGTGTCTGAAAGTTTGGATTCCCTAGTGTTCAGGAATTTAAGAGCAGGGAGGTGAAAATGGGAGGATGGTGGTAGTACACACTCATAGAAAGTACCAGAATTATATGGATTAGACATGACAGAGGCAGGCCACCAGAAGACTAGATTTCAGAATTCAAACAAAAAAATTATCTTGATACTAAAATTTGTTTTGAGAATTATATATTGCAGAATACATAGCCTTGGTGTATCTACTCATCAAGTGAGCTGAGCAGACCTGCTCGAACCTCTGATGTCCTGGAATTTCAGCTGGATGCAGTAAAGACACAGACGTTGAAGGCTTATCAATTTACTCTTCTCCCTGCCCCTCTTCTAATATCTCAATGCCCATAATCAGCTTGAAGAAGTTAATGAAGGGTCAGCGCCACTATTCCCTGGACTTGGGGGACTGCGGTGGTTAGTACTGGGCTGTCTTTCTGGGAAAAGTAGAGGTTTTGTTGGAACAGGGAGGATTAGCTAAGATTTATTGCATAGCCATAACCTATTGGTAGAAATATGTATAATTGTTATTAAGATGAAGTTATAATTTCTTAAATGGTACAAAATTTACCTTGATTTCAAATTTAAGGTTTTCATTGATATCAGCTTTTTATTGATATAAAAGTGAGATTAATATTGTTATTCTCATAGGCATTGTGCCTATATAACACATTTAGGAATACAAGGATTAAACCCAGTCCTTCTTTAACTTTTTAAACTGATTTGAGATGGTTAGGCTGTGAGTTAAGGGCCTATAGCAAATTCATGGCTCTGAGTTTATTGTTAGGGTGTTTTTTATATTTTATTTAGAAATAGCTGAGAGGAGTTAACAGACAACAGTCCAGATTGCCTTACATGGATAGTTGGTTTTCAAAACGTCAGAAGTCCACAGAATTGACGTTACAAACATTTCTGTATTAATGTCCATTTTGATTAGAGACCTGTCTGCTCCTGACAGCTTCCTGTCTTGGATTCTAAGAAGAAATTGAGCATTTTTGGAGTTACTCCAGTTGTGGTGAGACAGCCACTAAGCAAGAATTACTGTCCAGAAAAGGACACACATGCAGAATAGTCGACTGATTATATCTGCCAAGACAGAGTAATCAACCCTTAATAATTCTGCATCACTAGGTCTGTCAGATGATCCTGGGCCAGAAGGCTGAAGATCGAATGCTCCAACATTTTGTAGTATAGGGACTGTCCAGGTGCTCAGAGGTCTCTATAAATTGGCTAAGTTCTAGAAGCTATGCTTGGTGAGTCCCATAATTTCAGTTAACTCAGTAATTCTGGATTTCTGACGGGTTGAAGACTTATAGTCTCATAGCCAATCCTCGCCATTTACTTTGAGAGAAAAGGTTTGAGAGGATGATTTTCAACTGACATTCATTCTAAGGCCAAGAAAAAAAGCCAGATTCAGAATTAAGTCTTTTAATAAGGAGGGACGACAGAGGTTCTGTTTAGTCAACAAAATAATGGACTGGGTATTAGGTCTATCTTGTATCTTACTGACACAAATTGGTATAGTTATGCTTTAATTGTATTCTAAGAGAAAAGCTGCATTTTAACAGGAAGGGTGATATGTAGGAGGAGCTAAGGTGGGAGGAGTAAGGAGAGGAGGAGAAGGAGAAGAGGAGCTAGGTGACAAGAGGGAGGTGGATGTTTGCGTGTTCTTGCCAGTCAAAGATAGTTGATATATCTAGGTTGGGTATTGGGTTATACTTCTGATTGATATTGAGCATTACCAAACTTATAAAGCCTTTGATTAACATTAAAAAATAGTATAAAATCAAAAGTAGGGATGGGATAGGGGTTTTCTAGGGAGGGAAAAGGGGGAAAGGGGGTGGCATCTGAAATGTAAATAAAATATCCAATAAAGATTTTCACGTTAAAAAAAAATCAAGTGTAAATGTCAGAAGAAAACAAGCTCTGAGAAGACTGTACTCATAGCATCTACCCCCAGGAAACAAGAAAAAGAGCACCAAATTTACCTCACAGATATAGGAAAGCTAACCAAAATAGAGCATTAGCCAGCAAAACTGACAACAATGAAATCAATACAGAAATGAGTGAAAAATGAAATTGTTTGTTTGAGACAGGGTGTCATGATGTAGCACTGAATGGCCTGGTGTTGAGGCCCACACTGCCCGGCTATGTCCCGGCTCGAGCTGCTGCTCCGGACCGCAGGTCAGGGTCTAGCAAGAGAGAGAGAGAGTGGGGATGGAGGGGAAGAGACTTGGAGAATGGAGACAAGACAGAGGTTCTGATCAAGTCTCTTTTATTGAAAGGAAATCCTGGGTATTTATACACTTCGCCACATGCCTTGTAGGCATGGATACCACTTGCCTCGCAGGCATAGATAACACATGCGACTTGCAGCTGGGGGCACTAGCAGCAAAACAAGATATGTGGGATAAACAAGATGTTTATCAGAGTGTGCTCAGCTGTTGTAGACTGTTGAAAACAAGTCTCTTGTCAGGGTATATGGCTTGAGATGGCTGTGAAAATGATAGCTGCTTTCTGCTAGGAGTCAGCTCCCAACAGGCTGGAACTCACTGTGGGGACCATGCTGGCCTCAAATTCAGAGTTTTGCCTGGTTTTGCCTCCCTAGTACTGGGATTAAAGGTATGCACCAGCACACTTGTCCCAGAATTGGTTATTTAAAAAGATCAATAAAACCTATAATCCACTATCATGGCTAAATTACAAAAGGGAAAAGAGTAAAAAACAAATTACTTATACCAGGATTGGAAACAGGGTATCATCACAAATCCCATAGACAATAAAATAATAATAGAGTTTTATAAACAAATTCATGTCCACAAGCTTAATTACGTGGAGGAAATGAATCAATTCTATGAAAGAGATAATGTTTCAAAGAGAGAGTCCATTTGTAAAGGCACAAATCTATTAAAGAAGCTGAATTAATAACTAGTTCCCTTCCAAATCCAAAGCTCCAGGTCTACACAGGTCCATGGGTAATTCTATCAAGCATCCATCTAGTCCAGTCTGGTTGTATACTCCTGTAATCCTAGTACCTGGGAGGCTGAGGCAGAAGCATTGTAAATTTCAGACAGGCCTGGGTTAAATAGTGAGTTTAAATATGATACCTCTATGACACACACCTCTAGCCACACGGACTATCTTGGGAGAGAGTTTGGGAAGACTAAACTGGAGAGACGTCGATGTCTGTGTCTTCTGAACATGACTGCCACCCTCCTGAACACACAGAGGTCATGTTTGCCTACACAAGTCCACAAGATCCACCAAACATGTAGCATGGAGAAAGGAGAGGAGAATGAGGCCACGCCCCTAATTCAAGATCTATTGGCAGTTGATGGTTTCTGGGGAAGGAAGGGTCAGTATTCTTTAAGGGGTGGCCCTTTAGTGGGCCATGCTCCAGTAGGAGGATCCACATCTATAGCATAAGGACAGCATGATTTAGAATCAGTAAGCTTCTTATAAAAGAAGGGAGGAATGTGAGCTGTGGAGTGGGTCTGGGAGCAGTGGGGTGCAAATGATCAAAACACAGTCATTGTATTCATGTGTGAAATTCTTTGAGAAATAAAAACATTTCATCCTTTTAAAACTTCCTCAAAAAATTAGGGATAGTTGTAATGCACTTAACATTATAAAGACTACCTACAACGTAAACTACATCAAACTTATGCTATGAGAAATGAGATGACTGTGAAGATCAGGACTAAGTGGAGACGGTTTCCTTTCTCTGTTACTTTCGGCAGCATCATACTGGAAATATAACTAGTGTGATAAGATAAGATAAAGGAAGTAACAGGCACACAACCTGGGAAGTAAAAACTAAAATAATCTTTCCTCAGAAGGTGTGGATCCATCCATTATAGCATGGCCTATCTAAGGGGCCACCCCCTTAAAGAAAACTGACTTCTTCCTTCCCCAGAAAAATCTCAAATAACTGATGGGAGAGAGACATGTCCCAGGAAAATATACAGTCATCTGGGGAATGTCCAGTCAACATTCCACACTCCTGCAATAAACAATTGGAATTTGAAATTAAGGACCGTTATTTTCTACATTGCTACATTATTTTCTATATTACTCTCACTGGCCTTGACTCCTGAGACAGCACCATGCAGTTTGCTCTGTAAGCAGCTCTCTGCTGTGAGGCTCATCCTGGCAGCCCTCCCAGGGTTCTCTCTTTAGCAACACTTGAAAGCTCAGTCTGTCCAAGTAACACTTGTGCTGTAACAAAATGCCCCGTGTGTTTGCGGCTTAATGAACTAGGCAACCTTTCTGTTAGTAGGACAGATGAATGAAGGTGGTGTTGGTGGTAGGAAGCTCATCTCTATGTGATTATTCAGGAACCAAGCATCTTCCTTAATTTACTTCCGAATCCCAGAGACTTGAAGTTCATCTATAACAGAGAAAAGAGAAAAAGGGAAAGGGAGAGGCAGGTACACTTGTCAGGCTCCTGGCCTTTCATCATCACCCAAGAAAGGGGCTGTCAGTGACCTATCATCCGTCCACAGGGCAGATGGAGGATGCTCCCACTAATGCTAAAAAATCCAAAAAGCAAGAAATTGTACCAGGGTCATTGGTGCTCTTAATAACCAGTCTGGGCTGATGTCTTATCTTCTCTATGAAGTGCCAAGGACACCAAACAGGACCTGAATTCCCCCACTGTCTTTTTTTTCCCTGAGCCTCCTGGGCCAGTCTTCCTGCCTCTCTGAGCCTCTGCTTCCTTGTGCTGA
This sequence comes from Rhabdomys pumilio, assembly GCA_030674055.1. Classification (NCBI taxonomy): domain Eukaryota; kingdom Metazoa; phylum Chordata; class Mammalia; order Rodentia; family Muridae; genus Rhabdomys; species Rhabdomys pumilio. Next base: position 113,196,047 of record JANHMN010000003.1, read on the forward strand.
AGGAAACACTCACCTGCTTTATCTGTATTTTTTCCAAAAGCTTCAGGCACCCTGGTTCAGAACTTTATCCTATCCCAGCTCCTGTAATCCTGAGGCCTGATCCTTTTACAGAATGATCTAGAATTATGAGACATAGCTCTCTGCCACTCCTGGGGTTATCATAAGGACCCTCCTGCATAAGCGTAATGAGTGGACTCCTGTTCTAGAAAAATAAATGTGTTGGATCAGGAAGGAGCTGAGGAAAGGACATGTTTCCCAGGCTTGGCGACAAGGCTGCAAGGGGCATGTGCACAGCACATGGAGGAAGGGAGGAACTGAAGAAGAGGACCATGGTGTTAAAAAAGTAAAATCAGAGTGGATGAATAGAAGAATGGAAAAAGAAGGAAAGGAGGGAGAGATAGAGTGAAGATTTCAAAAAGGAAAGAAACAAATGAGAAGGAAGAGATATGGGGAGGAAGGAAAAGGGAGGGGAAGAAGGTGGAAGTGAGAGAGGGAGGACTGGAAAGAAAAGGAGAGGAGGGAAGGAGAGAGAGAGGGAGGGAGGAAGGGAGATCTGAAGGCATTGGAACCGCTAGAGGGCTTTTCTGGGAACTCCATTTCCTGGGACAGAGCCCAGCATCATAGTCATCTGGGGACTGTCCAGAAGCCCAGAGCCCAGTCGCCAACCAACCTGTGTCGAGTGCAGCAGCAGGCGCCTGGAATCCACAGCTTAATAGGGAGTCATCATTTTATTGTCAAGAGCATGTGCCAGTCTCGTCCAAATCAATTAATTCCTTAATCACCCTGAGTGGAGCAAGATGCCAAGCGGCCGTGAGGGAGCGATGAGTCTTAGTCGTATTTAACTGCCAGGCGCTTCTGACACCGTAAGGCATCCTCGAGGTTGCACAATAAAACCCAAAGTTTAATTGGTGGGTAACAAGGCCCCAGGCAATTGTAGCTTATTAATGCTGACAACAGGAATATGTACATGAGTCGCAACAGCCGGCTACTTAGAGCAACCCCGGCGGACCTGCGCCAGCAACAGGAAGGACAGCGTGTGGTCGGGTCGCAGACAGACTTGGGATTTTTTCCACCAGAGGGATTTTCTGCAACATAAATCTGTACATAAGTCATCATCCCTACGTCCATCAGCTCTTATCCAAGGGACCAACATAGTGAAAGGATAGGACCAGAAAGGATAGGAACACAAAACGCTGAGGTTCATGGGGACAAGCAGGTAAAAATTGGAGGAAAATCCATGCGAAGTGTTTGTGCCTGCTATATACGTTTGTACAGGCAGTGCACAGCACAGTACCTCTTGCTAAAAGTGTGTGAGTACAGACTGAAATTCTAGGCTTGGTTCTTCCCACCCAGCTGTGGATTTTGCAGGGGAACTGTACTCAGTCTTAGTCCATCGTCTGTTGCTAAAGGAACATTTTTCCCAACTATTTACACAGAAGGTAAATCTTTTGTTGTTTACATGGAATTATCTGGACTAGACACGGTCATGAAGCAGGCATTGGCCATCATACCCCTCTCCCCTTAAAAACCTATGGAAACAGAATCGCATGGAAGAACAGGAAGCCCAGCCTTGGTCCCTAGCCCAGCTTGGACTAGGCAAACGGCAGCTGTTGCTGAGAGGTTTTGTTGCTGAAGCAAAGAGGGAAGGCTGTTCCATTGGCTTGATGTTTCCAAAGAGCCATCACCCTGGGCATGGATATCACCTCCAGATGAGGCAGTATCTACAGAGATGTTCTGGATTGGAAGAAGTTTTGTGTCTGTGTCCAGAACTGCCATTTGAGTCTCCGACTCTGCCAGTCTTTGCCTTTTGTTTTGTTTTGTTTTGTTTTGTTTTGTTTTTACTTTTAAGATAAAGTCTCAGTAGCTCATTCTTACTTCAAACGTATAATCCTCCTGCCTCAGCCTTCCAAGTACTGATATCACAGCCTTGGTCCATTGCACCCATTATGCATGAAGATGTTAATAACACATGCAATTATCTTGTGGGTTGCATAATTATATTTTACTGGGCTTTTTGCCTGCTGAAAGCATTATGTCATTAAATATAACATTTTAAATATGAAATGATTTTTCATGACCTCACTCTAGAGTATGTTTTCTTACTTTAAAAAAAGATCTTATATCTTCAAATTGGCAAGGTCTGGGGCTCGTATCCCTATGTCTAAGAGACCCTAGTCTTCAGAATGGCAAGTACCTAGAGTTTGCCCTTCTCAAGTCCCTGGCTGGGCATGCGACATGCATGCTTGGAAACCTAGTAGAAGATAGGACCTGATGGCATACTACCTTCTGAGGGTAATATTGCTTAATCCCATGGCACTCATTCAGCCATTCAATAAACATATGTTCATAGCTGCTGCCATTGATACAAGAATCAAAGTACTGGTCTCACAGTTCACAGAATCTCTGGTAAATAATTACATGCCCAGTATATTGGAGAACAGGCCTGAGACCACCTCAGCTCTAGTACAGAAAGCACCTGGGGCCCATCTTCCCTTGATGTCACCAATCTTGCATCTTCCCACAGTAAGGGTACACAAGTAGTATCAATGATGCAGGGTTTTTGTTTGGTTTCTTTCTCAGTCAGTATGAGCTCTCCGTGAAGCTGACTATAGCTTATTGAACCCCAGCACCTTGAAATATTGACCCATATAGACACATTATGGGGCTTCTCATTGCTTTACTATCTAGAAATGGATACTATGTCTCGACTTAGCAGTCCTCACATTGGCCCCTGAACTGATAGCTTCTCCTATAACTCAGCCCAACACTCACATAAGCATATCTTCCACTGTCTATAAGATCATGTAGTAAGGACCTGAGATTTTTGCAGCCCCTGAGGTCTCTATAGAAAATGCCTGGCCCCACCCTCTCCTTGAACAATACATAGAGCAATGATCACAGCCAGAGCTGTGGAGAATGAAATGTGGGGTCAGCATAATTTGCACACCCCATAAAATATCATTCTTTTCATTTTTTAACTCAACAATTTAAACTTTGGAGCATATTCTTAAATCCTAACAAATGAGGAGGCTGGAATTTTCATTTGACCTGTGAACCATGTACCAAGTCAGTTTCTGCCACTCCCAGGATTATACTGCTGGATGTTTGTAAACTACATTTCCCAGAATTCCATGGCACTTCACTACCTATTGGTTTCTGCTAGTTGGAGGCATATATAAAAGATTGACAAGAGTGTAGGAACTCATTCTGTCCAGCTGTTGTCAGTGTCTCTTCAACTTTTGGAGAAAAACCCTCTTGGTTTCTCTCCTTGTTCCTACTACCAGCCACCAAAGTTTCTGCAGATTTGTCATTGCCAATCATATGGTGTCTTCCCAAGACTTAAGGACAGACTGTGGGACATCTTCCCTTGAGATCTAAGCACCCACTTATCAAAGAGCATTCCATAAGTCCCTAAGCATATTATCATACTTATCACATCATGTGATCCTTCAAACTGTCTTGTTTGGCCATTCAGGGCCCTAATACTACATTACTGTCTGTGTGGTGGTTTGAATATGCTTTGCCCATAGGGAGTGGCACTGTTAGGAGGTGTGGCCTTATTGCAGTAAGTGAGGCCTTGTTGGAGGTGTGTCACTGTGGGGGTAAGCTTTGTTGCCTCCTAGCGCTCAAGCTCCACCCATTGTGGAAGAGACCCTCCTCCTGGCTGCCTGTAGAAGACAGTCTTCTTCTGGCTGCCTTTGGACCAAAATGTAGAACTATCAGCTCTTTCTCCAGTACCATGTCTGCCTAGAAGCTGCCATGCTTTCTGCCATGATGATAATGGACTGAACCTCTGAAACTGTAAGCCATCCCCAATGAAATATTGCCCCTTTTAAGAGTTTCCTTGGTCCTGGTGTCTCTTCACAGCAATAAAGCCTTAACTAAGACACTCTATTTAACCTACTCTCTTTGGAATATCTAGTGTGAGTCTCTTTTCCTAACTAAACCTCAACTGATAAGTCCTAGTTTTATAGACTAAAAACTGAGACTCCTGGAAATTTAGAACTTGTTTGGGTCAACATCAAGTAAGCCATGGGTATTTCCCATAACAGATAAAAGGATATAGACACATTAGACCTGGCTTGGCTCACTGTATAACGTTAGGCTTAGAACCAGTGTATGTAAGCTACAGAAGGTAGAGTTCATGGCGCACTCAATTCCACACAATCATAGCACAGTCTAGGAACCCATGGATACCACATTTCAATGGCTCCCTGAGTTGATGATGAGTGTTATTCTCAAATCTTTGAGCCTAGCACTATCCCGGACACACACACAGTAAGATACAACAGGAGGCTATTGGAGAAAAGTAGAATGAGTTATTAGCAATTCGTCTTCTTGCTCTGACAGCCAATAAAAACAGCTTGAGGAAGGAGGGGTTTGTTTTGACTCACAGCTGATTAAGGGATCCAACATGACAGGGCAGGCATGACAGCAGAAACAGCTGCTCACACTGTGCACACAGTCAGGAAGCAGAGAGTCGTAGATGATGGTGCTCAATTTGCTTTCTTGATTTTTATCTTGTTTTGTTTCTTCTTTCTTTATTGTTTTTAATTTTTAAGATGATTTTTCTTTGATAATTTCTTACACGTGTACAATGTATACCCCAGCCCAAGAGGTAGTGCCATTCACATTCAGAATGGATCCTCCCTCTGCAATTAAACTGTTCTGTAGGTATTCTAACAGTCTCTTCTAGTTTGCTTTCTGTTGCTGTGATAAACACCATTAGCAAAAGCACCTTAGGGGAGGGAAGGGTTTATTTCAGATTACACTTCCCAGTAACAAGTCATGACTGAAGAAAGTCAGGGAAGGAATTCAAGGCAGGAACCTAGCCTAAAGTAGAAATCACAGAGGGACACTACTTACTGGTTGTTATAGTTTATATATGCTCAGCCCAGGGAGTGACACTATATAGAAGGTGTGGCCTTGTTGGAGTAGATGTTGTCTCTGTGGGTGTGGGCTTTAAGACGCTTTTCCTTGCTGCCTGGAAGTCAATATTCTGCTAGCAGCCTTCAGATGAAGATATAGAACTCTCAGCTTCTCTGGCACCATGCCTGCCTGGATGCTGCCATGTTCCTACCTTGATGATAATGGACTGAACCTCTGAACCTGTAAGTAAGGCCCAATTAAATGATGTTCTTATAAAAGTTGTCTGGGTCATAGTGTCTGTTCACAGCAGTAAAACCCTAACTAAGACACTAGGTCACTCAATAGGTATTCTCAGCTAGCTTCTTATACAACTGAAGCCTATCTGCTTAGGGACGATGACACCCACAGTGGGCTGGTTGAGCACTAGTCCCAGGCAATTCTAGACTATGTTGACAACAAATCTAACCAGGACAGTTTCCACAGTGATTCTAAATCCAGTCACACTGACAATAAATATGAGCTATCATAAGGTTTTAAAACAATAGTGTTACAAACTGAATGGGTATTAAAATTCATTAGAACTTAAAGGGAAAGAAATGAATGGTCCCTACAATAAAATAAGTGACCCAGATAGTATTATACTTTTTTAATAATGAAATTTTCAAGGTGTTGTGGTCTCAAAGCAGGAACAATAATTAGCAATGGGTTAGTCTGACCTCAGAGCTATTTCTCATATAAATGAAGGCCTTTCCAGCAACCAATATACTCCAAAAAGGATCACTCACAGCAGTGACAAGAAAAAAAATGAGAGAGAGAGGATGGTATCTATGAGTCCAAGTCAAACAAAAACTGTCAATGGACCGACAGGAGCATTAGAACATCTATATATGGTAATGGCTTTCAATAATAGAAACTAATTTTTTCTAATGTTTCCTTAAATTTATTTTCAAACATTTTTTCTCAAGTTGAGGAAGCTCTAAAGGATTATCAATGGATATCAATTCCCTCATAGAACTGAAATAAATAAACAGTATCTACACTTCTACTCACTGCCAACCAAAGGTCCATAGACAACATGAATCCTAGGAAAGAATGATTTGCTCTTACTCATAATAACACACTGACATATACAGAAAGCTCAAAGAAATCTGTCCTGGGTTACTACAATTTATCTGGATATTTACCGAAATCATAAAATTCAAATTAAAAACAAAATTCACATTACCAACAAACAAGATCAAAAAAAGATTTACAATGGCATCAAAACACAAGTGGTTAAAATAGACTAAATGAATGTCATGTAAGATCTCTGCTCGAAAAATAAAAAGCCCTGTTTTTTATATTTATTTATTTATGGATAAGAATGCTCTATCTACATGCACACTGTATGCCAGAAGACAGGATCAGATCACATTATAGATAGTTGTGAACCACTCTGTGGTTGCTAAGAATTGAACTCATAACCTCTGGAAGAGCAGACAGTGCTTTTAACTGATAAGCTGACACTGGGGTCATGAGACCAGGAGAGCTAGGCCTGACCCCAACCTGCTGCAACACTCCAGAGAGCAGGCCCTGCACCTTGCTTGGGCAGCACAGTAGAACTGGACCTGGATGCAGGGGTTGCAGGTGAGCTGGGTCCCAAGGGTGTGAGCACAGGAGAACCAGGCCCTGACTCTTGTCTGTTGAGTAGTAGCATGGACCAGGGAGAAACACCCTCTTCCCCTCCTTCATCCCTCACCATCTATGGCAGATGGGAGAGCTAGTCCTGGGATTATGAGAGTGGGGAAACTGGCCATGTTCTTCCCTGGCTGCAGCACTCAGGAGAGCAGGCCCTGTATCTCACCTGGGCTGCAGGATAGAGTTGGCCTGACTGGGGGAGAAGAGTTGCTGGTGAGTTGGACCAAGGGCATGAGAGCAAGAGAGCCAGGGAACTGACTATCTCTGATATTCTCAGGCCCAGATCCAAGGCTTTGAATTGTCCCACCCCAACATCTACCACATCACGGAATTGCTAAAGTACGTGAAGGGGCCATGTCTACAGATATAAAGCTGCAGGATCTCCATGACAGAGGGCAACAACAGAATATCTGTGAGGAGTCCCAGTGAGGTTCCAGTATTGATAGTGTAGCAGAAGTCAGAGGTCTCATACCAGACCAACGAACAAGTCATTGTAATGAATATTTGAAAGCAAAGAAGTGTAGATAAAAGGGTATATTCTGTGGGACACACATTAATACACTACAGCTCCCACAATGAGACTGTTTTTTAATCTGTTGCAGTGGAGATTGCAAGGATGGAAAGCAGGTATGAGAGGAGGGGGAGATGATGGGAATTGAGGTGTATGATGTCAAGTTTACAAAGAACCAATAAAAAATTTTTTAAATCTTTTTTTTAAAAAAAGAAAGAAATCAAAAAAATGGATGAGTGGTGTTGAAACCTAAATAAATGGAGAGACACGTGGTGTTCATGGATGTAGAACTGACTCAAGTTTTGTTAGAATAAGTTGCCTTCCATTTTTGTGTAACATCAATTAAAAAACCCACCAACCATTTGGTAAACTAGGAAATATAATTATAAAATGTATATATAAATGGAAGTATTTAGATTACCTAAAATAATCAAAAATCCAAAGACCTCCACAATTTGACTTTAGAATTTACAAGAAGCCAAAATAATCAAGTATCTACAACATCAGCATATGGATAAATATCCAAAACAGAGCCACACATAAATGATTGCTTTTTTTAAAGGTAGATTCAGGCACAGGATACACTCCAAAGTTTTTATTATAACAATACCTTTTTTAGATGCTTAAGATTAAACTCAGGAGTTTGCACATGCTAATGTTGGACCACTAGGCCACATCTCTGGATGATGATATTTTCTCAAGAAATTCAAACAATCCATGGAGTAAAGACATTTCTTTTCAACAAATAAGATTGGAGAGTGAGCTGTGAAGACAAACTGAGCTTTGACCGCTATTCTTCAGCATAATAAAAATTAATTCAAAGCAGACATACACTTAAAAGCTAAAAACATGAAAGAAAAATTCGCAACATTGGTGGGGACTTTCAGGGACAAAGGAGCACTAAAAACAAAGTAAAATATATTAAAATTCCATCAATATTTTAAAATGTTGCTCAGCAAGTAGTTTCAGATTTTTAAAAAGGCAAACCACAGTCTGAGAAAAAGTACATGTCTGACAAAAGACTGGTGTTCATAATATAAAGAGCTCTCAGAATTAATAATTGAAAACACACAGCCCAGTGAAAATTACCAAAAGTCTTGAAGAGGCATTTTATAACAGTAGAAAAATGAATGTGCTAGGGAAACCACTCAGTGAGTAAAGTGTTTGCCTTGCCAGCATAACATCTCAAGTTCAAAACCTGGAGATGGTAGTTTGTGCTTATAATGTCAGGTGGAGGTAGAGACAGGCAGATTCCTGGGGCTCACTGGTCATCCAGCGTGGTCTACAGGATTGTTCCACCTAGGCCAGGGGAAAACAAGGAAAACCAAGGTGGAAAGTATCTGAGGAATGACACTCAAGATTGTCCTCTGGCCTCAACACACCTAGCCATGTATGTGCACCAGCACACACACCAAACATGTGCATGTGCACACACATACATACACACACACACACAGTCATAATCACATTAGTCATTAAAATAATGAAATTTAGTCGTTCACCCAAAAATGATTAAAATGTAAAAATCTCCCTGAATATCCAAAGTAACTCTAAACAGAAATAGCAGTGCTACAGGTATCATGATATCTGACTTCAAGTTATGCTACAGAGCCATAGTGACAAAGACAGCACAAAAACAAGCATACCCAGTAGTATAACAGAATATAAGAGTCAGAAGTAAACCCACACAGCAACAACCAACAAGTTTTCAAAAGATACCAAAATCACACATTGGGAAAAAGACAACCTCTTCAACAGATAGTACTTAAAATACAAAACATCTACATGTATAAAGCAAAACTGGATTCACATCTCTTAATTCAAGTGAACCAAAGTCCTTAATTCCTCAAAGTCTAAAACTGTTAGAGAGAAACTAAAGACCTCAAGACTATCTGAAAAGGTCTCCAATAACACAATCATTCCAAAAATTTGCAAATGAGATTTTGTGAAACTCAGAAGCTTCTACACAGTAAAGGAGACAACCATCATAGTGACCAGAGCCATGGAAATCAATATGGAGGAAAAAAAATAACAACAAAACACTGAATGGGCCTTCCAAGTGACTTGAAAGTCAAATTCACACACCAGAAACACAGTGTTTATTGTACTATTCACAGTAGCAAGGAAAGGGAAACAGCCTGCTGTCCATCAACTCATGAATGGATAAAGGTAATGTGGGACATATACATATTAGAATTTTATTCAATCATAAAAAAGGTGAAATTGAGACATTTTCAGGAAAACAAATATACCTAGAAATTTTTGTATTAAATGGAATTAGCCAAACTTAGATCACAGACACCACTGCTTTCCCAAGCATGTAATTTCTAGACATGTGTATGTGTGCTTGTGTGTGTATGTGTGTGTGTGTGTGTGTGTGTGTGTGTGTGTGTGTGTGTGTGTCTATACAGGATAATCTCAGTTACGTTGATTGATGTGGGAAGAGCTAGCCCACTCTGGGTAGCATTACTTCCTAGTGACCCGCGAGTATGTATGCATGCATGCATTCTCTCTGTTCTTGGGTGGATGTGACTAGGTACTTCAAATTCCCACCTTGACTTCCCTCTCCAGTAAAATCATGAGCCAAAATAAGTCTTTTCTCTCTAAGTTGCTTTTGTCGGGGTGTTTATTACAGCAACGGGGAATAAAACTATCTCCACAAAGAATTACACAAGAATGCTGACAGCTTTACTTCACCGTCTACCAAGAAAATAATAAATAACAAAATACGGTATGGTCACTATACTCATAAATGGAGTAGTACTTAACTGTAAAGAAGGGACTATCGTGACAATGACACATGTGAATCTCACAGACCTCAAGCAAAACTAGTGAGTTCATCTCCTAACTGCTGCATGATATCAGGTACATCAAGTTCAAGTGCAAAATCTATGAAGTCAAGATCAAAGGTGTTGGGCAAGGGGTGAGAGAAGCTCTTCCTAACTCATGGCATTCGCCTCTATTTTCACTGGGGAGTGGTTACACGGGTGTCCATGGTTTCCTGACCCCAATGAACTCCACATTTAAGGTCTGAGCATCTTACTGCTTGTAGACTATATTTTGTTCAGATGCCTTTAAGGTATCTGTCTGGCTCTTGTAAAGCTGTAAGAGCTCACCATGGCAAGTTTCTGGTGAGACTCTAAGTCTAACTGCAGCTCTCTGGGATGCACTGCAGGAACACCTGCCCAACTTGTGCATTTGAACCTGTCATCTCTCCCTCTCTCAAGTCCTCTTGCAGGTCCAGCCATGCTCCATGTTGACACACCAGGAAAGATGTTCTCTAAATAAAAATAAATAAATAACACTTGCAGTGTCAAAGGACCAAAAGTGACATAAAATCACACTCAGAAAGGAAGGGAAAATGAGTTACAGGATAGACCAGGAACTGTTAGAACTAGTAAGGGAGACCACAGGCTGATGAGAAATGAGGAAACCACTGTGTCTTCAAGGGGAGAGGGGGG
>JANHMN010000003.1:113206664-113238295 GCA_030674055.1 Rhabdomys pumilio
TGTAATATTATTTGAAAGTACATGGAAGACTGGGCTGGCTGTCATCTCTGGAAGCAGACGCTGATAGGCTGGGTAGAAGACACTTTGAGGGAAAGTATATACGCTCTATATTGCTTCCCTTTAAGTGTGTGTGTGTGTGTGTGTGTGTGTGTGTGTGTGTGTGTGTGTACGCACAGATGTTTTGCTTACATGTATGTCTGTGCATTACTTGCACACCTGGTACCTATGGAGGTGGAAAGTGGATGTCAGATCCCTTGGAACTGGAGTTACATATGGTTGTGAGTTGCCTTGTGATTACTAGAAGTTGAACCCAGGTTCTCTGGAAGAGCAGCCAGTGCTCTTAACCACTGAACCACCTCTCCAGCCCTTGTACTGCTTCTTTTATTGTATGAGAAACTGTGTTTTGTTTTGTTGGTTTTCTTTTTCAAAGTAGGTTTATTATGTAAATCAAAACTCCTTTAAAAGCAACCTGTGGGTCACAATCCCTTTGGGGGCCATATATCAGATATCCTGCATATCAGATATTTACACTATGATTCATAACAGTAATAAAATTACTGTTATGAAGTAGCAATGAAATAATTTTATGGTTGGAGTTACCACAACATGAGGAACTGTATTAAAGGGTCACAGCATTAGAAAGCTTGAGAACCACTGCCCTAGGTCATCCTTGGGACCTTCTAGTGTCCTGGGAAACTCCACAGGGCCTACCTTCAGGGTTAAAAACAGATTTCACAGTCAAAAAAAGATAAACAGCCAGGAAGGATTTATGAAAAAAATTAAACTTAATTCTAAAGAAATAATACCATATTTCTTTTTGTCCTTGAAAACTGCACAGTACTGGCACAGAAGGAACAGCTGGAACAGCTGGAACAGCACTGGCACAGCCGGAACAGCACTTGCACAGCTGGAACAGCACAGGCCAGGCACAGCTGGCACAACATTGGCACAGCTAGCACAGCATTGGCACAGCTGGCACAGTATTTGGCACAGAACTGCCATACTGGCACAGCATAGGCACAGAACTGGCACAGCTGGCCCTCTGTCCAGAAGCTCAGGATCTTCTGTCGCTGTTTACCCAGAATCAGAATTACAGCAAGATCATGTGCTTGCTCTGAGCCCCCCAAGAGACATGCCAGAGTTTTACCAGCAGCTTTAGAAAGGACTTCTTCATGTCTTCATTCTGGCCAAAGTGGGTGGCACATACCAAGGGGACTCAGGACATCTAGAGACTGCCAAGGTCAGGCTAGTGGTACAACCTAGCACTGGTGTGAGGGCTTTGGAGGGTGAGGACTGAGACCACATGAAGAGTTGACTTACTAGATCCAAGTAGAAATGCAGGGTCTACCTTGCTACTTCAAATGATTTGTCACTTTAGAGTCACCCTATGGGACCAGATAGCTGTGTCAACTCCCTCAATGACAAAGGTATCATCACACATTTTAAGGTAAAATGTACCAGCATTTTCAAAAACCTAGAGGAAAAAAATAAAGTTGATGTGCTCCAAATACAAAGGGGAGGGAAGCTGAGGTGTTCAACGCTGGAGGGAGGGGGAGGGGGGGTAGACCACCTGTTATTTATGGGGAAGCAGTGTAGAAACACCAGAAGCAGGGTGGACCCTTGCCTTGCTCTGCTTCTGTGACCGTCGGTGCGCTGTCTCACGCTTCTGCACTCATCTCTTCACCTATAAATTTCTGTATGATTTGTATCCTGGAAGCCAGATCCATGAGTGATACAGTCAGGCACTTTGAGCAATGTCAGATAAACACCTGTAACTGGCCACTGTGAACACCTCTTGCTCCTGCTAAATTCCAGCCCACACTGGACTCTTACCATAAGTTCCCCAGACTTCCTCTCTAACAAATTCTCCAAATGAATGTGCCCATGAAGATCTGTGTGATAACCACTCTTCTGAGCCTCTCCCTGAAAGATATTTGAGCCTACCCCAACCCAGCGTCAGCCAGCATGCTGCATCTAAATCCTTACTTTCTTCAGAGCTTGCTTTTACAAGTCTGTTCTGCACTGAAGATCCTTCAAATATTTCACAGTTTCGAAGCAGATCCATTTATTTGTTCAACAGATCTCTATCAGGTATCTCCAGTGTCCTGAGAATCAGGACCTTACAGGTACGGGTATGGATAAGATGCCTGACTCTAGGGGGTGGTGTTTTTGTAGGCTCGTGGACGGGTTGGATATGCCACACAAGGACATGAATAAACAGGACAATATTGGAACCCAGTAAAGCTTACCAAGCAATGAAGTCACAGTGAGAGTGGCCATTCTAAGGTCCACTCCTGCTACATTCCTAGGCAGAAGGGTATGAAGTATCTCACTTTGACTGAAGGGTGAAGCCCTGGGTGCTTTTAACAGTCATTTTCTTTTTAAATTTGTTTATTTATTTGCTTATTTAACTAGCTTACACGTATATGTTAAAGCCAAAGATTCTCCTGCCCAGCACAGAGGACTCAGAGCTGAACAGACCTAGTTCCTACGTACATGAGTCAAAACTTCCCTGTTGGTTAGCAGAGCTATCTGAGCCAAACACATAGAGGATCAGTCAGGAAACCAGGTTCCCTGATAGCATCAGCTGACATCCGAAGAATCTTGAAGGCTGAATAGAAATGTCCAGGCTCCACTTCTGAGACACGGCATAGGCAAATGCACAGAGATGGAAACTTCCCTCTGGTAGCTGCAGGAAATGCAGGGCAGCTTCTGAGTGTGGAGTGAGGCAGGAATGCAGAAAATGGGGGCTGGGACACGTGGTAGCCCATGGAATCATTGGGTGAGATATTCAGCCTGGACCTGTCGAGAAGGAAGGGGCAGTGTGGGAAACAGTTCCACCATCCTTGAGAGAAGCACCCACATATGTGCCAGAGTCATCCATTATCCACTCCTGGCCCCTGGTGGGCAGACATGCACATAACCAGCATCACCACCATAGGAAGGATAAGAGGGTACAGTAGCTGAAGCTGTGCACATCTTTAGAAGGGGCTGTTGAGTTAGTCAAGTCCTTTCACCAGATTTAAAGGTCAAGTCATAAGTTCAGAAGGTCAGGGAAGATTCCACCCCCAGCCACCCTGCAACACTGCTTCCCTCTCTGGTCCTCTGGTCGCACATGTGCGTGTGAACCATCTGCCTCCTCTCACCTCCTGTTTCTATCAGTATTTTCTATAAGCTGCCCAGGGTCTCAACCACACACATTTTCAGTTGCCTGGACTTTTAACATTTGTGCTGTTGAGAAATGGATTTTAAAGGAAGTAAGGCTGTGGTCAGTTTTGCATTATAAAGAGTTCCATTCCACAGCCCCGTGGAGAAGGGACTACAGAAGGTGGTCCTGCAGGTGGGACCGAGAGGACAATGGGGCCGGGTCACATGGAGGTCTGAACTGAGCAAGCAATGGGGAAGATTGGTGAAAATACGTTCTGACATCAGAATATTCATACTCAGTGACTCACAGCATGTGAGGGGGAGACAGGGAGATGCTCTGCAGGAGTCTCTGGTGCAGGACCATGTGCCATGATCACCAGTGTCAGCTGGGGCAGGGATGAAAGCCAGCACAGGAAGCCAGAGTTAGAGAGGAGAGGAGCACATGAGCTACTCAAAGCGTTATAGAAGAGGAGTCCTGGAGCTTGAAGTGTGGACTTCTGGAAGCTGTCGTTGCTGAACCAGGAATGATAGACCAGCTCACCAATCAGGAAGAGGGGCTGAGATGCTGAGAACACCCATACCCAGAGTGCTCTAGAAATGGAACCCATCAAAGAGTCGGAGAAAGAGCTGATCAGAAGAATACATGGTGAGGTTCAGAGAACATCTGAGGAGCCCACCGGGTCAGAAGAGCAGGAGGGTCGGCAAGGTATAGTCACTGGTGACATTTCCAAAGCAGTTTTAGACAACTGGTGGACTGGATCTGGGTAGCAATGGACAGAGGAATCACTGCAAAGATAAGAAGGCACAGACAGTATCTCAGGCTAATTTTAAATAGATGCTTTTGTTGTGGGGGAGGGGACAATGGAAGAAGACCAGCTTTCTGCCAGTTGCTTACAGAAGCATCTGGGGGCATCTCAAAGCCTGTTGATGTCAGGGCTCAGCTGCAGCATGCTGCTCTTTTATTGCTTTGAGGTGCGGTGCAGGCACCTGATCTTAAAATCTTCTGAGATGGTACAGAGATGGCTGCTGAAGCTGAACCGAGGCAAAGTGCGTCATAGAGGGACCGTGGTCATCAAACTGATTTTCCAAAGTGAGAGATGTGGAGACCATCATGACAAAAGTAAAGAAGCAGAAAGGATGTAAAAAGGCACTGCATGGGAGGGAGGAGTCAGTGTCCTTGATACAGCTGGGAAAGGGGGGTGTCAGTGTTCATGATACAGCCTGGGGGGAGGTGTCAGAGGGCACACTTCTGAGGGGAGAAAAAAGAAGGAAGGAAAAAGAGATCCATTATAGTGATGCAGAAAGGGCATTTTTTTTTCTCCTGGTGACAACTTCCTTTGTGACCAAATGGATGGTTAGTTTGTATTAGTCCACTTCCTGTTGCTATAAGAATATGTCTGAAGCTGGGTAATTTGTAAAGTAAAAAGCTTGTTTATAGTTCCTGTGGTTCAAGAGCATGGCACTGACTCCGTCTGAGGGGCTCTTGGCCCAGTGGGGAAAAGGAAAGAAAGGTCACATATCAAGAAAGGGAGCAAGGGGCCTGGGAAGGTCCTAGCTAGCTCTTCATAGCAAGCTACTCTCTAAAGACCTAACCGAGTCCTAAAAGAACTTTAATATTACCTGGGAGCGACGCTTCTGGCAATCTAGGAACCTGCAATGGACTCCGCCTCTCAGAAGTTCTCTGTCCTATCTCTGAGCGCATGAACTTTGTTCCTAAACCTAGTCTCCCTTTGTAGCAGTTTACTAAGAGGCAGAGGAAGCAGGAACTGCTAGCTAAACAAGAAAAGTCAGAAACCACGCTTCAGTGACTCTCCTGAATAAATCATTGCCAGCTGTGTGTAAACTCCAACGGAAGGAAAACTCCAGGAGGGTAGGCCCTCTCTCCCAGTATCAGTCACTGCCCTGACCAGGTCTACTCCACACATGTGATAATATCAAGAGGGAAGGTATCTTGGGCACAAGCTATAGTACTGTTCTTTCCTCAGGGAGGAAGAACAAACCAGGGGGAAGTTTCTAGAAGTAACTGAGCAAAGCTGTGGTTTGGGAATGGAGAATAACCTAGAAAGGCATGGAAGATAGGGTCCTGATCACAGTCCATCATCTAGGCCACTCCACACAGGAGATGGAAGGCTTTATCCTGAGGCCCTAAAAGTCACTCTAGGCTGCAAGAAGATGGATTTGAGAAGAAATGGGAGCTCTCTAGGTGGTAGACGGGGATTAAATTCTTCATTTGGGGAAGAGGGTGCAATTCCAGGTGCTAGGGAGACTCCTTTTTATAATAGAATCACTCAACAGGGACCAAGATGCTTCATGGGGTAATTAGCTCCCATCATTCCAGAAGATTCAATGTTGAGAGGAAAGATGCGCAGAGGTACCCAGGAATCAGTAGGACTCAAAACACTCACCTTCATTGCCCGCCTCTGAGAGAGGCCACGTGGCCTTCGCCACATGGGCACTGCCTCTCCACAGGCTTACCAAATTGCCTTGCTTTATTTAAAAGCCAGAGAGGAAAACAAACCCCAGCCCAAGGAAGAAGCAATTTTGGCATTAAATAAAAGGAATGTTTTTATCCTGCAATGAAAACGCTGTGATCTTGGAACACAATTTGCATAAACAGACAGTTTGGCTGTAAACAACCTCACCAGTAACTGGTATTTACATATAGAACAACTCAGTCAAAACCCAATTAAAGGCTCTGATGGATTGGGGACTGTCAAAACATTTAAAAGGCTTCACGGCAGCCTGGCTAGTTATACGCCTCAGTTGGACCAGGAGCTCTTGAATGTCCGCCCAGCTGCTCTTTTCCTTGCCTCAGCCTCCTACAGACCCAATGATCTCCAGAATATCCCCCAAGTCATCAGTCTGGCCGCCATGTAGGAAAAAGAGTTCTAAGCCAGCTGCTGGCCTTGGGGACTTTGGATTGACCCAGTGACATGTAAATACAGACTAGGTTGTAATGTCTGACTTGAATAAACAACGCAGGGATGAAAATCTCATGTGATATTTGGGCACAAAGTTATCTACTGGAGGCTTAAAAGATGACTCAGTCAGTAAAATTCTTACAAATATAAAGACTCGAGGTCAGATCTCTGGCCTCCATATAAGAAGCCAGGGACAACAAGTGCTGTGATCCCTGTGATCAGTGCTGGGACTGCAAAGAAAAGAAGGAGCGAGCCTGGGGTGGACAGACTCACCAAATCAATGATCTCCAGATTCTCAAAGCAACAAAATGAAAAGCAATCAAGTAAGATACCCAACACTAATGTCTGGCTTTCACATACATGTGCAAATACATATATAACCACATACAGCACGCGCACGCACACACACCATGAAAAGAACATGTCTGATGAGGCTGCAGGCCATCATCATGGCTGAGGTTGGACACAATGGTCCAAGATGCTGATTCTCTTAAGCAAACACCTAAAGAGCTGGGCAGCAGAATAGGATTATGAACAAGAGTCAAGGACTGAACTTAGAATAAGCTAAGCCAATGTGCAAAGAAATCAGGGATATCCTTGATGGAAGGAGAGAACTCTTGAGGCACAAGGTTCCCAGGGTCCAATGGAAGTGGCCAAGCAGAGCATAGAGCATAGTTGGGACAAGGGCTTCCAAAGTGTGATAGGGCTAGGCACACCTGGGGTAGGTAAACCTTTAGGAGATGCAAGTTCATAGGAGTTGGGGAGTCTAGAGTTTAAGGATAGAGGCCTGCTTCCCAGTGAGAATAGCTGCAGAAGTCACGGGTCATTAATGAAGTCTAGGGGAGGAACTTCAGTGGGCTTTCATGTTGAGAGCTGCATCTGGCACCCTTGTGGCCAAGCAACACAAAGCAAGCTTTGATATATGGGTGGGAAAAGGAGATGAAAGGGAGGGAAGAAGAAAAACATGAAAAGCAACAGAAGAAAGAGAAGAGGGGCAGCAAGGACAGAACAAGGGGGGTGACCATGAGCTCTAAAACTTTCCACAAGCTGTGTCCTGAGAGCCCAGTGAAGTGCCCCTGACTCCCCAGAAGGATCCAGGGCTACACTTCTGATTTCTATTCTAGGAACATAGAAATGAGAGAGTCTGCTCTTAGGACTCCTGACTCTTC
This sequence comes from Rhabdomys pumilio, assembly GCA_030674055.1. Taxonomy (NCBI): domain Eukaryota; kingdom Metazoa; phylum Chordata; class Mammalia; order Rodentia; family Muridae; genus Rhabdomys; species Rhabdomys pumilio. The sequence continues at coordinate 113,213,902 of JANHMN010000003.1, forward strand.
TCAGCAAACCCATCTGTCTTGATACTGCCTAGAGCACTGATTCTCAACCTTCCTAATGCTCAGACCCTTCAATATAGTTCCTTGTGTTGTGGGGATCCCCAACTATAAAATTATTTCACTGTTACTTCATAACTGCAATTTTGCTACTGTTATGAGCCGTAATATAAATATTTTTTGTTTTCTGATGGTCTTGAGCGACCCCTGTGAAAGGGTTGGTTAATCCCCAAAGGTTAAGAACCACTGGTTTAAATAGAGACCTTGTTGCTTTCATGAATCACTGCCAAGCTGCAGCTTCCTTCTCTGCCCCCACCCCCACCCCCGTCCCCCACACACATATCTTACAACCTTGCCAAGTTCACTTCAGGTCTAACCTCCAAGTCACCCACTAAGACAAAACAGTACCCAAAAGAACAAAGGCTCCTAAAGAAAGCAGTGAAGGTCTTCCCTCATCTGCCCTCATGCGCAGTCAACTTATCACCTTTCTCCCTTAGGATGCCTTTGTCAGTATTTTACCACAGCAACCGAAACAGAAATGAAGAGAAGACGGTCACTAATCATAATGACAGTAGCAATGACAGCTGTCACAACAGCCACATGGGGACTCTATTTCATCGACCTGAAAAGCACAGCTGCCGGCTGGAGACCAAGCCAAATATGAGGCTCACTACTGGATCGCAGCCTCTCCTTGATTCTCTGCCTTCTCTATTGGTTTCGGCTTTTGGAGGTCGCCACCAGCTCTGAACTTGCACATTTCCCACATCATTTTGAGCCCAGAATGAAGTGCAATGCTCTGCATTGTCCTGGTCAAGAGTTCACTCCATCCGTGTACCACACACCTGCATTGCATGCCTGAAGCTAGGGACACAGGCACCCTACCTCAGCTTTACTAATTGGGAATGAAGGAGAGGAGTGATTTTCTGAAATATTGTCCTGAATGAATCCTCAAATAAAGCATATGAGGAAGGAATTGATCTGGGAGAACAGTCTTTTATAGCAAAAAGGGCATGATGGCAGAAGCATAAGGCGACTGGCCATGCAGCATCCACAGTCAGCAAGCAAAAAAAGGTGCAGGCTGGGGCCCAGCTTGATTCCTCAGTTTTATTTGGGGTGGAACTCCAGCCCGTGGAATGTTGCTGCCCTCATTCAGGGTGCATAGTCCCTGCTCAACTAAATCTTTCTGGAAACACCCTCCTAGTGATACCCACAGGTGTGTTTCCATGGTGATTCTAAATGCTGTCAAGTTAACAATGAAGATTAACAATCACAGACAATCCGGTATTGAACACGCCAAGTGCTGAAGGTCATGTCAAACTGGAATCAAAGAGTCTGGACAGCTCATATCCTTGGCCTGATGAGTCCTGTGGTTTGGGCCTTTTAAAGAATTTGACCCTGAATTCCCCAAATGCATCCGTTACATACAACTCTGCACTGCTCCCCTCCCCTTCTGCAGCTCCAAGCTCCCTGAGCTTCCTGCCTTCCCAGCCCTCCCCTGTCCTGTGTCCCCTTTCTGTGTCCCATCTCCGGACCGATGTTGCATTTCAGCAGATTCAGACACCACACAGGGCCCAGTGGTGTTGACCTTAGCTGGTGCTCAGCCTCATGAGTCTAAAGGTCAAGCGCAGGACTCTGTCTGTCTGTCCTTGATTCCCCTGTGGTGAGCACTCTTCTTCCACACCCTCCACAGCACCAGGCTGTCAGGGCTGTTCACATATTTCTTTCTCAGGAAAACTCAAAAGAAAAAAAAAAGAAAGAAAGAAAGAATATATCCAAGCCTCGAGTGTGGAATCTTCATTCTACTGGGCCATAAAACATCATGTTCATATTATAATTTCAATCCAGGGAGAGGATTTGCCACAAGAGCACTGAGATGCATACAAATTGCCTTTCTAAACCTCTGGCTACAATAAGCCAACCTCAGAAGCTGACAGTTTACTTGACAAATACCTAATAAAGCTTAAATAATTATTGAAAGCAGACAAATGGGAGAGTAGAATGGGAAGAGATGCCATGGGGATAAATCACAGGGAAGGAGGCAGAGCCCCAGCACAGCACAGAAGGCAGCAGCCGAGAAGCAGAACAAGAGATGAAGGTGGGATGCGGGATGGTAGAGTTGGCAGCAACCTGCGAGGACAGCTGTGTGGGGTGGCTTTCCTGTGGGACCACTCAACACTTAGCATGTCAACTTTCTGGGCTTTTCTAAATGAACCCAGGGAAAACACAATCCTCCATACCCCCACCTGACCAGGACCTCCTACAACAGCACCACCATCTAGGGACAGAGCATTTAAATAATATTTGCTTTGTTTTTGCTCTATCACCCCGCCCCCCCGTATCTGCCTCTCACTTCTATGATCCACATCCTCTTCCAAAACTGACCCCTAATGCTTTCATGTCTTTTTTTTCCAGTGAATTAGCTTAGGGTTGCTTACAGAAGGGTGGATGAGGACTTATCTACAGTAGCATGAACACTACGACAGTCCCTACAAGAGCCGCAGCTGGCAAGAAAATGATCTGAGAGAGATACGAATGAAAGTAGAACCAGCATGGCTTCACTGGTGCTGATTCAAAACTTCTAGAGTCGGACTGTTTTCTTTTTCTGACACGTTTAAACATAACAAACTTTGGGGGAAGGTTTCCCCGTGACAGTTATCACAACAAAGTTGCAGGCACGGCTGCATCAAAACCCCCTTACAAAATACATCTCTATAGCAAATCACCTGTGACCTATACTATATGGATGGGTTTTTATTCATCGAGAAACAGTGTTCCAAATAAAGGCCTAGGAGAAAAGGGTTTGTAATAAGCGTAAGGATGGTTTATATTGACTGAGAGACAAAGCTCAGGACAAGGGCCTAAACAATGCTCAGAATTTGGGAGGATTTGGGTAAATGCTAGTTCCATAGAACAGCCAAAGATCACTAGGTTATTAGACACCGTCCACTCTAGCCTTCTGGGTGGTCAGGCATGAGTTTTTTTTCATAGAAGAGAAAAGCCTGCATGTTTAACAATAATTTTGTCTTGTCTGGTGATTTCTGTAAGCTGTGCCCTCTACAGAACACCTTACCACTGGCTACAGCAGTGAAGACAATATGTCTCTCCTTCAGCCATCAACCACTAAGTGTAAACAAATCCTCAGGGAGGTGTGGGGCCTCATGAACTTCCCAGTGTTGTGTAGATCTTGGGCCTCAGCAAGAATGCAAGATAGAGGAAACTTTGCTCTGTCTTGTGTAGTCACAATGGAGTGCCACACGCTCAGGGGCTTATGGATAACAATTTTAAGACATGAAATTGAGAGGGAAATCAGGAGGGACATGAGGGGGAGCTGGAAAGAGATAGTGGTTGATTATCATACAATGATATATATAAATAGATGAAATTTCAAATAGTAAATATTCATTAAAAGGAACAGAGAGATGACTCCGTGCTTAAGAGCACTGGCTGCTCTTCCAAAGGACCTGGTTTCAGTTCCCAGCACCACATGGAAGCTCACAGCTATCTACAGCAACAATCCCAGAGGATTTGATGCACAGACATACATGTAGAGAAAGTCCTCATACATACACACACACACACACACACACACACACACACACACACACACACACACACACATTTTAAATAAAAGATAATGTGTGCCTAAGTTGGTCTTTCTTTCCAGAGTAGTTCTGTGTAGTAGAGGGATCTGAACCAAGTCAGAACCTCCCCCTTTTGTTTAGGGTCTGACAGAAATATATTAGAGTCATAATTTGTCTGCTAGAAGTCATAGACTCTGAAACTACTTCAGCAAAGCAGGGTTAAATGTCTAAAGCTGAGATGTGTAATCAGAGAGAAAAATGAAAAATTCAGCTTTGAGAATCCAACATTAAGTGAAATAAACAGGAGTTGGAAAAATAAATAGCCCATGTTTTCACTTGTAAACAGAACAGAAGGGGGTGTGTTAAATTAGAAGGTGGCTGTGTAGAGGAAGGGAAGACTCTAAAGAGAAGGAGGAAGAGGAAACAAGACAGATAACAGAAGGAAGAAAGACAGCCTGTTTTTTTCCCATCCATAGAATCTAGATTTAACAAGTGTGTAAGTAGAAGGCAGGCTGTCTGGGTGCTGAAATGAGTTGATCAGGAGGGGGCCTCAGGAAAGAGAGGGTGATGGGGTGAACATGAAAAAAAACATCATAATATATTAAAAAAAAAATAAGACTCCAGCCTTGGGGAAACAGCACAGAGGCAGTGTTTGCCTAGGCTCTGCGGTACATGAGAAAAAGCCCGACCTCAACTGTACTCCTACAGGCTTTTTCCCTGCTTCTTCGAACTTCTGCTTAGCTTCTCTTGCTTTTAGCTTTTCATTCTTACAGAAAGTAATGTAAACTTCTCCCAACAGCCCTAGCTTCATGGTTCTGTCTGTGTACAGGAGCCTTTAGAGCAGGCAGGTAGAACTCTTCATTCTACTCTGACTCATCCTACGTGGATTGTGTGAGCCCTGCAAATGGAGTAAGAACCATGGCCAAGAGGGGAAGGAAAAGAAAATGTTTTAAAAATTCACAAACAATGCACATCAGCCCAATAAACATAGGTATATGAGGGGCCGTTACCCTCACCCTAAATGTGTCTGGAAGTGTGGGGAACCAGAAACACAAGCTAGGTAGAACTGCCATATACCATGAACACTGTAGCAATAATATGGATATGAAAGTAGCTCTTAGGGCACTTAGAGTCCTTTAGGTACATGCCTGGTGATGGTGGAGCTGGGACATATGGCATTTCTAGTCTCAGATTTCTGAACATTCTCTATGCTGATTTCCGTAGTAATTGCAAAAGGTTACATTATCACCTGCATGCACCCTAAAGTACCTCTTTCCCCACATCCCCACCAGAATTTTTGTCATTTGTTTTCTTAATGACAGCCAATCTAAGTGGGGTGAGATGAAATCCTAAAGCAAGTGTTTTTATTCATGTCTCCAATGATTAAGGTTGTTGAACATTTTTTAAGTGTTTGTTAACAATCGTATTTCTTCTTTGGAGAAATATATACATATATATATATATATATATATATATATATATATATATATATATATTCAATCCACTAACCTATTTATTCCATGGATGGTTTAGGAGTTGTAATTCAATTCTATAAATCTTCGAATATGCTAGGCTTTCATCTCCCGTGTGATGTGCAGCTGGCAAAGGCTCTCCTACTCTGCAGGCTGTCTCTATATTCTGGGGATTGTTGCCTTTGCTGCATCTATGATTTTTAATGTTCTGGAACCCACTGGTCAATTCTTGGAATTATTTCCTTTACTATTATAGTTCTTTCCAGAAAGTTTGTACCCATATTTTCCTCCAGCAACATCAAAGTTTCAGGTCTTACACTGAGGTCTTTGATTCCTGTTGAGCTACATTTTTGCCAAGTGAGAGATATGGATTTAGTTTTCTACATATGAAAATCTTACTTTGCCAGCACTATTCATCAATAAGGCTGTCCTTTTGCCATTTCTACATTTTGACACCTCTGCCAAAAATCAGGGTGTTGCCTGGGTTTACTTCTGGTCCTATGTTCTGTTCTACCTTTGAGAGTGGAGCGGTAGGACCAAGAAAAAGAGGTAGTATGAAGAGAAAAAGGGAAGTGACTACAGTAGAAACATGGTCCATTGAAAGCGCCATTCACTTGTCACATGATCTCAGGTCACACCAAGCTGTGATGGTGTTCATAGTTCACAGCTGCATAGGTGGCCATGTTTGGGACCCAATGGCTCTCTGTGATAAAGGCAAGAGCTGGCCACAATACAGCATAAAAGCATAGCCACCTACCTCTTTAGACAGGAGCTTCAAAGGCTCCCAGCGCATCTGTGGCAGATCATCCTTCACCATGGACCTGGTCTTACTCAGAGGCTGAACAGATTGCTCCTACAGTGACCAGTGATTCCTGCTGGGACCAAGAAAAACAAAGAGTACATGTAAAACAATGTTAGTTACAGTTCTTGCTGCTACAAAATACTTCACAAAAAATACTTGACAAAAGCCACTCAAGGAAGAGTTTATTTGGCTCACAGTTTGAGGGTACAGTCCCTTGATGTCCTGGCTGTTCTGTGTGTCAACTTGACACAAGTTGGAGTCACACAGAGAAAGAAGCCTCCCTTGATGAAATGCCTCCATAAGATTCAGCTGTAAGACATTTTCTCAATTAGTGATCAAGGGTGGGAGGGCCCATTGTGGGTGGCACCATCCCTGTCTGGTGTCTTGGGTTTTATAAGAAAGCAAGCTGAGCAAGCCAGGGGGAGCAAGCCAGTTAAACACCATTCCTCCATGGCTTCTGCATCCACTCCTGCCTCCAAGTTCCTACCCTGTGTGAGTTCCTGTCCTGACTTCCTTTGGTGATGATCAGCAATGTAGAAGTATACATTGAATAAACCCTTTCCTCCCCAATTTGCTTCTTGGTTATGATGTTTTGAGCAGGAGGAATAGAAACCCTTACTAAGATACTTGGGATAGGGAAGTCATGGTATCAGAGGCTTGGGGGGAATAGTTGGTCTCATTGTGTCCAGAATCAGTAGAGGGCTAATAGCCCCAAATCCTAAACCATCCTAAGGAACCATTGATATAGGGAGCCCACCAGAGATGACCACTCAGAGACAGCCTAAAGCCAGTTCAAAGTCTTTATTCAAGCCAGCTGGGACTATACACAAGTATTCAGGACTCGAGTATAGCCCTGAGTGTTTAGGATAAGGGGTTTTTAAAAGCAAAAAACACATCTTGATATCTCATTCAGCAGCGTCAGGGGAAATTTTTCACAAGCAAGCTTAACAGAAGTTAAGGTAAGTTAGCTGGGGCATCTTGACCTCAGGTTCCTAGAATAGAGTTGGATAATTTTCCACAGGATTCTCCATGAACGAGATCAAATTCTAGTTAAACCTAAAATGGCCTCAGTGAGAATACGAGATGGAAGAACTTCTGCTCTGCCTTGCCCTGTCACACTAGGAAAAGAATATTGATATGCTACTAATTCTTGCAGACTGCCAGGATCTAGGAAGTTCCTAATAATGAAGCAGCATGGCCTCCTAAACTAAGGACATATTGATGCCGTCTGTAGGCTGCTGGGAAGCTCCTGACAAGAAAGCCCAGTGACTAGTATGGTTTCATAAACTAAGGAATCTCCCTTTCCAGGAGAAGAACATCCATATTTCCTGATAAAGCCACACAACCACCAGTGGTAATCACAACTTTGAGGATGCAGGAGGACAGTCCTGCAGAGAGAATCTTCTACTCCAAGAACTCCCTCTGCCCATAAAACCCCAACCCCCTCCACCATGTGTGTATACTCCCTGTTTCTGAGGTAAGGCTGCCTCCCCTAATTATTCTGATTAAAGGACAATCTGTACCTGTTGAAGGTCGTTTTATTTTTTCTTTTATTTCCACATCAAAGGTGATCAATACCAATCTAACAGACAGGAAGTAGAGACAGATGGATGCTGGTTCTCCACCTTCTGTCTCCGTTCTATTTTGTCTGTGGCCCTGGCTCGTGGAATGCTGCTATTCACATCTGAGATGGGTCTTCCCATCTTTGTTAGGTTAGACATGCACACAGGTTTATTTCCAGGGTGATCTTTAACTCATCAATCTGACAGTCAAGACTAAGCACCCATGAATGGTTTAAATGCCTGCTTCAGTCCCTCTAATAAGAACATAAAACAGAAATCAAAACCCTACTGGGGACTGGAGAACATAGTAGCAAGCATGGCCTGTGCTGTCACCCCCTCACCTTACCACAGAAACCACACCACTACCAATACAAGACTAGGCCAGGGTATCTCAGGGAGAAACTGGCCACAGATCCAAATGTTACATGAGAAATTCCCAAGGAAGTTTTCCCAAAACAGTAACAACAGCAAAACAAACAAGCAACACCCACACCATCTGTAGGTGATATCCTCGGGTCATGAGAAATTGTGTCAATTATTGTCAGGGACAATAACCCCTAGCCATAAAGAATGCCTTGGCCCCAGCCTAACCTGTCAATTCAACCTGCAGAAACAATATGCCCAGTTTCAAAAACAACCCACCCTGCTTCCAGTTAAACCACAAAAAATAGCTATGACCTTCTGGTAGCTGCCCATGTATGTATATATACTTGGTCCCCAGTCCCTCTAAGCATGTTCAGCCTTCATCCCTCAGAAAGGTTGAGCCTCTTGCTGTTCTAATAAGGCAGCTTCAGCCTGTGGGCATTGAGTCTGTCTGCTTCTCTGCCACCTTTTTCTTATACCATCCTCCTGACTCACAAGCTCATGCCCCTTCCAAACCAAATGAAAGCCCTATTGTCCTCTGAAACTTTAATTTTTTTCGAGGCCTTATTTTTAATGATGGTTCTTAAATGCCTTAACCTCCCTTGTAGCCCACCATTCACCAGAGGTAGTGGAAAAGAAAGGATCCGGGAAGTGGACCTGTTTAGAAAGGTTCTTTGGAGCAACTCCCTTCTGTGTTGTCTGGAAATCGGCAGTTCAGTTCACAGGTAGCAGGCAGTGGCAGCTCAACGCACTCAAAAGCACCTCACGGATACACCAGCAATCTAGTTCATTAGAGTTGGGAGAGCAAACATAAGTCAACAACAGTGGCACTACCTAGCAGAGACAGCCAGGCCTCAGCCTCAGCTCAAGTCAGCAGGAGAGACCAGAGGAACACCAGGAGAAATTCTCAGTTGTGCCTCTCTCAGGGAAGAGAAGACCAGTGAAGATCAGCAAAGATATGAGGCCCACAAGTGTTGCACAAATAGCTGTACCAGCAAGCCAAGCTGTGTTTCTGTCACTGTCCATCGAGTCATAGTTACACCCTCCAAACACCATGCATCCTCCACATGTCTTGCCTCAGCATGTGTCTTGCCTCAGCACGTGCATCCAATCAGCCTGAGTCCCTGGAGTCCTGACAAACACATCTCAACTATGAAATGCAAGGTAGACCAATGCATGAGTGTTGTTAGTGAAGAATCCTTCATCATGTGTCCTTTCCTGTGCTTGCTTTAGCATCCTTTCTCCTGTGTCTGCTTCAGTGAAATGTTCCTTCACCAGTTTTCCTTAGCCTTTCACCTGTGTCCACTTCGGGAACACTCCTTCATGTGTTTGCCCCAGCATAACACCATCCAACACATCTGACTCTCTAAACAATCCTTAAGTTTCCACTTCAGTCCTCTGTGAAGGCAACCTAACTCTGACACTGGGCATGCTGGCCCCTCTGTCTCGGGGTGTTCCTGGCCCCTCTGCCATGAGGGCATCCTGGCCCGTCTCATTCCAGTGAAGGGTACCTTAACTCCACATTAAGTCTCTCTTTCTAACTCTGCGGTGACAAGGACAATGTTCCCTCATTTCCTATATCAGAATGACAGTGGCAGAGGCCTAGGCTTGATGTTTTTAAAGTCTCCTGATTAAATATGGCTTTGTTATTACACCAAATAAATGTGCATGAAAGAGGCCTCTGTGTCCCCTTGGCATCATTCCACCCTTTGGGCCATGCTTCTGATATTTCACAAACCCTATTATCCTTATCTACCAGGAAAGCATTCTGTCTCCAGAGCTACCTAAGAGCACACCTGTGATGAATACCATCCAGGACGCGTTAGCCATAGCATATGAGCCCCACAGTCAAGGAGGGAATTAGTATCTCTGAACAACTGGCACAAAAGAAAGAAATTTCCAGTGTCCCTCCAACCCAGCCTGGCTATTGTCACCTCTGGCATTGGAAGTGATTAATGCACATGTGAATTGATTCCTGCGATTATGCACGAGACCATTTTTCCCCTTTATGGATCCCTGACACTGAGCTCACTCAATGGGTTTTATTTGCATCGATCACATTTTATGGTATGATTAAATTTGTATGGAAGAGAACCAATTAGTTTTGTTTTACACTTATTGAATGCATTTTAGAGTCAGACAGATTAACTCTCCACACTTAGGGTGATTTATCCAGTGGTGGGAGACTTTGGGGGCCACTCAGGGGCGCATCTCCAGCCAGGCGTGGGTGTTCCTGGCTGATAGGAGCTGGAGCCTCTGAGAAGCAGAGCCAGGGCAGGGAAAGGACACTGACACCCAGATCCCTGTAGAGCAGGCGGGGCTTCTCTCAAGATTGTACATAGAAGAGTCTTAGTGAATTTTAGTGAATCAAGTGAATTTCAGGAGCTAATAAAGCTTAGTTTGAAGAGAAATGCATCCTAGGCTACTGCAAAGAACAATGGAGCAGCTTTCAGCCCTAAGCCTCACCCCAGCCTTTCCCCTCTCCTGTCTGACACCCATTCAACTTCTTTGAGCCCTAATAGAGATAATAATGTGAGAGAAGAGGGAAGAGGAAGAGAAGAAGAGGGAGGAAGAAGAGGAAGGCAGGAGGGAGGGGCAGATCTTCCACCTAGACTTTTGATCTCCTGCAGGACAGTCCTACAGACAGAGTCTTCTACCCCAAGAAGTTTCTCTGCCCATAAAACCCTCTACCATGTGTATATACTTCCTATACATAAGTGTGAAAGTACCTTTGAGAATAGCGTGGGAGCTATGACATACATACCACCTAGACCAGTTTTCCTGTACAATCCAAGCAGAAGCTGCCTAGCACTGTTTGACAAGAGTCACCATATTCCAAAATCCTGAATCAGACTCTCTGTTGTTCCCAGCTGGAGGGCATTGTGGATCTCCCAAAGCTCTCAGAACATAAGGTCCTTCCTTCACTGTAGAGAGAGGCTACAAAGATCCACTGAGCTCCTCCACACAGCCTTGTCGTCCTCGAAAATCAAGAGCTTCCTTCTTTTTTACCCCTTACTGCATCCCTGATGATTCTACCAGGACAAAATACAGGAGACAGGGCCGAATAAATAACAACGCTGATAAGCTGAGAGTCTGAGATCAAGGCTCTGGCATGAAGCACTAAGAAGCCACTTTGCTTTTGCTGGCTCCTTACAAATGCAACTGAACACAGACAGAGGCTGCCATCTCTGCCTTTGGTCTGAGCCTGCCTTTGGTTCATGACACAGAGATAAGTCATTGTCCCTAACCTTTCCTTATGAGACACCTTGAATTCTATGAAAAGTAAACTTTATGTTAGACCCTTCTCCCTATAAAAACACAATTGTCCTCGAGGCTGCTGAGACAAAGATGAATTGTGATGGACAGGATGACAACTTGACCAGGACTGCTGAGCTCTGCATACCTTTTGCCTTCTATTTAAACCTAGACCTCCTGTCAGGACCCCAAAGGTAGACTCAAGATCGCTGGTCCCTTTCCTCTGTCCCTTTCCTTTAAATGTGTCACTAAATCTCCCTCTTTGTCTCCTTCACTGGCATGTTGGGTGGCTGAGCCAGTCTTGTTTGGGGCCCAGGCATAAACGCTAATATCTCTGGTAACAAGCATGGTGGGCTTCATTTCTGGATGGGTTCTGTATTGGTTCTCTCCCTCACCACACATCCAAATTTCCTCCCAAATAGTACCAGGGCCATTTGTTAGGATAAAGTGATGGAGGGTTGTAGGTTTGGTTTGTTTGTCTGTTTATGAAGCAGTTCCTCTGTGTAATTCTGGATGTCCTAGAACTCACTTTGTTGACCACGCTGGCCGTGAACTCAGAGATTCTCCTGCCTTTGCTCAAATGTGTGTGCCACAACCTTCTAGCATGAGGCCATGAATGGGAAAGAGAGAAAGGAGGAATATATAAGGAGGACTGGAGAGAGGAAAGGAAGAGGAACTAATGTAATCATACTATAATCTCTAAAATAAAATAAATTTTTAAAATCCTTTTCAAAACAGGAAGAGAGAGAGAGAGAGAGAAAGAGAGAGAGAGAGAGAGTTCACAACCACCTCTAACTCCAGCTCTAAGGCTCTCTGCAGGTACCTGTACTTACATGTACTTGCCTGCATATAGACACACAAATATGCATACACATAACTGAAAATAAACATAATTTTAAAAAAGAAATCCCAAATACTATTTCAAGCTCTACTCTAAGCACCAGAGCCTGCCATGCCTCTGAGGCAACTGGCTCTGGGCTATTGGTGCCAACTGTCAGACATGATATTTTGCATACATCATGGAGGATAAACAAAAGTAGTCTGCTTGGATTTTTTTATTCAATTGTGTTTTGAGAGTTTCATGCATGAATATTGTTTTTACATCATTTCTACCATACCCTCTTGAAATGAGAACTTCCTTTTCCAATTCATCTTTGAAATCTCTCTCAAACTCATGGTCTCTTCTTTATTATTGTTGCATATATATATATATATATATATATATATATATATATATATGCTCATACACAAATAAATACATACACATATATACACATACACATATATGCATATAAATACAACCTGCTGAATTCATTTAGTGTTACTCATATATACATGTATGAGAGCTGACCACTTAGGATTGGTTAACCTGCCAAGGGGCTCATCTGTGGAAAAGAATTATCCCCCGTCTCTCAGCAGTCACTAATTGCCAATAGCTCTTTATCTAGGATTTGATCTTTATGAGATTAACTCCATCCATGTTAACTCCTTTTCTGAGCAGGCCTTATTAGGCATCCATGTTAAGATTTTATTAATGCAGCTTCTTGACATATATAGAAAACATGATCTTGCAGAAGTCCTGGTCTTCTGTCTCTTTCAATATTCCTATACTCTCTTCCAAAATGTCCCGTAAGCCTTGAGTGTAGCATTGTGCTGTAGATATATCAGTTGAGGATGAGATAAGAAGCTCTCTGCATTTTGACCGGTTTTGGATTTCTGTAATGATCTCTGATACAAAAAGAAACTCTTTGTAGGTTGTTTTGGTCCTGATGTCTCCTCACAATAGAATAGCAACTAGGTAGAAGTCAGTACTATGAGTGGTATATTGTTGTGACGGGCCTGATCATGCCGCTTGTTGGAGAGATACGGACTTTAAGACTTTGGATTAGGAAAGCAGGCGAATGCTGTAAGTGAGGCTTAATGGACCATCCTAATCGGAGTGTGGAAAACAGTAATGCTGAGAGCAGTGTAGACTGTGGTCCCAAATCAAGAGGTTCAGTGATGAAAAACATTAACAACAATTTGCCTAGAGACAATTCTTGTGATATAAAAAAAAAAAAAATGTGGCTATTTTCTGCCCTTGTCCAAAAAAATCTCCTGGAGGCTGAATTGAAGAGTCTGACCTACTACAAACAGCAGAGATTGGAAGCCAGCCCAGTATTTACTGTGTCATGTGGTTATTAGTGGTTACTTGTATGCCCAGCTACCGCGAAAACCAGCAAGGGGGGAAAAAAAGAAATGTAAAATATCCAGTTTGAGAAGAAACAGGGAATGTAACCTTAAAGCCCAACCTTGTGCTCAAAGAGATGAAAAGCTTAAGAAAAGGTCCTGGGAAAACAAAACAAAGGTAAGAGTCCCTCAGGGGCAGACCCCACCAAGCTAAGCTTCCAACTTGTAAGAAGAAAAGTATATTCAACAAGGGAAACTCTCAACAAGACAAGATTTATGCAAACATATTTCAAGGATGGGGCCAGACTCCATCCTCAGCAGAGGAGCTGCAGCATAAGGCACATGATTCTAGCCGTAAAACAGTGGTTCTCAACCTTCCTAATGCCGCAACCCTTAAATTCAGTTCTTTATGTTGTGGTGACCACCCCCCCAACCATAAAATATTTTTATTGCTACTTCATAAACTGTAGTTTTACTACTGTTATAAATCTGAATATAAACATCTGTGTTTCCCAATGGTCTCAGAGGGGTCGGGACCCATGGGTTGAGAAACACAGCTTTAAAGGCAAGGATCCTGAAGTGCAGGGGTTACAGAATGTTCCTGCCACTTAAGGAAAGCTGCTGAGTCCAGGAATGTGGTAGGGCTGTGTCTTAGGGTTTCTATTGCTGTGGAGAGACACCGTGACCACAGAATCTCTTATAAGAAAACATTAATTTTGGCTGGCTTTATAGTTCAGAGGTTTAGTCCATTCTCATCATGGTAGGAAACAGAGAAGCACACAGGAAGAAACGGTGCTAAAGGGGTAGCCAAGAGTTCTGGATCTGGATCCGCAGGCAACAGGATGAGAGAGAGTAAGACATTGGGCCTGGCTTGAGCATCTAAGACCTCAAAGCCCACCCCCAGTGAAATACTTCTTCCAACAAGGTCATATCTATTCAAACAAGGCCACACCTCCTAATAGTGCTACGTTCTGAGTCTACAGGGCCATTTTCATTCAAACCATCATAGGGTATCCCCAAATGCAAGCCCCTGAGAGACCATTGTGTGTGGATATGAAGATGAAGCCTGGATTGAATTGAAGACCTCAAGGTGTTAGAGATGTCATAGCTGTGGGATAACTGCCAATGAGAGCTTCAGACAGTATGTGGAGCCAGCTCAAGATAGAAAAGTGTTGCGGTCAACAAACCTGGAAAGAGTGGAAGATCTAAAGAATTCTCTTTCATGCTGGAGTTTGAGTTTACCCCACTGTGCTTTGGTCTTGCTTTGGTCCAGTATATCCACATGTTGCTTTCATGGAATGGTAATGTTTATTCTGTGCTATTGTATGCTAGAAGTTTATGTAATTTAGTTTTGGTTTTGATTTCATAGAGGTTTATAGAAAAAGAGATTGCCTTGAGTCTTAGAAGAGACTTTGGATTTTTACACTGTGTCAAGACTGTGAAAGACCATGAGGGCATTTGAAGCTGGTTTAAATACATTTTGCATTACGGTGTGGTTATAAGCCTATAGGGGCCAGGGAGTGCAATGTTGTGGTTTGAATGAGAATAGCCACTGTAGGTCATATATTTGAATATCTGGTTGCCAGGTAGTGTAGTGGACTGTTTAGAAAGGATTAAGAGCTGTGACCTTATTGGAGGAGGTGTATTACTGGGAGTGTGGACTTTAGTTTTCAAAAGTTCATGTCAGGCCCAGTCTCATTCATATTCTCTCTCTCTCTCTCTCTCTCTCTCTCTCTCTCTCTCTCTCTCTCTCTCTCTCTCATATGCTTGTGAGTTGGACGTAAGCTAATGCTCTAACACCATGCCTGCCTGTCTGCTGCTATGTTTCCTACCAGAATGGCCATGAACTAACCCTCTGAAACTGTAAGCAAGCCTATAAATAAATGCTTTCTTTTATAAGTTGCCTTGGTCATGGAGTCTCTTCCCAATAAAAGAACATTAACTAAGTCAATGGTGAGAGCTACATTTCCCTGTAGGTTTAAAGACAGGTGCTTAGAATGTCATTGCCAATTGTGCTGGTTTAGGAAAACAGCAACAGCAGGTTCTCCTCTAAGAGTCATGACCTCACCAGATACTGTGTCCATTATTGTGGTTCATGGGGAACTGGGGAGGATTATTGATTGCTTTTCTCCCTAGATGGTATTCCATCTTCGGATACTATGAGAAAGAGTCTTCAAAAAGAGCTTCCAGGTCACTTATAGCTCCAATCCCTTGGCCAAAGTATACGTTGTTTTAACAACTAGGTCTTGACTTCAAGTTCTGGGAGGTGAGACTAGGTAACATAATAAGAGGGTCCCAACTGTCAGGGCTGTGGTTAGTCTTGAAAGGAGAGAAGCCCAAATGTCCAAACCTTGTGTGCTGAGTGGAGAGTTCCTTACAGAGAACAGACTGAGAGCTGACAAGTCTCAAAGGGAGAAAGATAAACTAGGAGGAGGTAGCTGTCACTGGCTAATAGCCACAAGGTGACTGAGATAGGCAAGGAATGTGGCAGGTTGTGCAGGTGGCTTGCCTGTGTTTCAATGCCATGGGAATGCTCGAGCTAGACATGAACCATTTTAGCCTGTTTATATCATGGAACATTGTTCTTTCTTCTTCAACTGTGACAGATATTGTTTCTAAAACAATATTCTAAGTTAGTATCTGTGGTCTTTTATAAATTAAAGTACTCCACTACAGGCTCTTCTGATTTAATGGCTAATCATGTTTGTCAATTTGACCACATCAAGAATCAACTAAAACCCAGCCACCTTGGAACACCCGTGAGAAGTTTTTCTTGATTGGTTCATTTAAGATAAGAAGACCCACCCTAACTCTGGATCATTTGAGGATAGAAAGACCCACACTAAAACTAGACTAAACCTTCTGGTGTAGTCAGTAATATAGGACATGGAAAAAAAGAAGCTTTCACTTTTTCCCTGCTCACCTGACAAGTTCTTCTATCCGCTAAGACATTCCTACGAATGTCTAAGAACATTCGCTAAGAAAACCAACTTCTTCAGGATTTTAAAATATACTGAAGACCAGCTGAGACATCCAGCCCCATGGACTGAACAACTCCTGGATTCTTGTGCTCTCTGTTGGGAGACAGATTTTGTTGGACTTGCTGGACCACAGCCCGTAAGCCACTAACAAATCCCCTTTAATATATAGATTCATTCTGTCAGTTCTGTTCCTCTAGAGAATCCATACTACTACATCTGGCTTGTAAAGTTTCCATTGAGAAACAATTGTTATTCTCAATGGGTTTTCCTTTAAATGAATGTGTGTTTTTTCTCCTGTGGCTTCCAGGGCCCTCTCTTTGTTCTGTATATTTAGTGTTTTAGCAGTGCTGTGCCATGGGGACTTTCTGTTCTGATCCTGTTGATTTAGAGTTCTGTATGCTTCTCGAACCAATGTCAGTGTGCCTTTCTTTCTTCTGTGAGCCTGTTGAAGATCTGGTTTATGCCATTGACTTAAGATTTCTCTCCTTCTTGTATGAGTGTAATTCTGAAGATTTGATCTTTCAATGGTGTCCCACAGTTCCTATGTGCTCCTTTCATGGATTTGCCTTTTTTAAATTCTTCGTCCTTTGCTTGTCTGATCCAATAATTCTACTTTATTTTCAAATCCTGATATTCTGTCTTCTTGATGCACTCTATTTGTAAGGCTCTCCCCAGAGTTTCCTTATTTGGTTATTTAGTTTTTCAAGTCTACCTTAATTTCAACCCAATTTCTCCTCAAAACTTCTATGCCTTTAGTGAACTCAGTTTTCAAAGCTTGACTTGTCCTCATCATCTCAATCACACTTGTGTTTGTGCTTCCTTGGTCAGCACTCAGGGGCATATTGCTATCCCTTTAGGTTGAACTGTTTGTTTGTGTCTCCTTTAACATTCTTGAGTTATTTAATGAAGTATGTGATGGTTCTCTTAAGTTCTGTGTCTCAGGGTTCATCTCAGTTATTCTCATTGAGAACATTTCAATAGGAATAGTGGCTTTAGAGAGGGAGACATACTGTCTTTTAGATTGTTTATATTTTCACAATGAGACTGGGCATGGGGCTTCTTTTGTTAGTTGTGTGTTTGGTGTAAAATTTTAGGATGTCTCTGTTTAGTGGAAGCTTAAAGGACTTGTTCTTGTTGTTGTCCAAGCTTGGTTGATTTCAAGTCAGGTTTGAGGAGCTGATAGGTCAATCCTTCATATAGTTCGGTGTTGATTCTGGATCAAACAGGGATGAATCCAATTCAGTGGTAAGAAAAAAGAAGTATGTAAATAGAAAAATGGATTGATCCCTTTGACTGCTGTGCAAGCTGTATTACCCAATCAATGCCTGGGAATGTGAGGGGCAGGGTCTTGGATATTCACCAGGCTAAGCAAGTCTATAGATTGTGTCACCAGTCTAAGCTGAGAGGTTGGATATGTTGGGGGTGGTCTATCATCAGATACTCACCAGACTGTACAAATATACAGAATGGGCAGCCTGGGATAGGTCTGGAAATTGGAAAGAATACAGGAGAGCTATGTCACGCCCAACTTGTCCAGCAAGCAGACACAACACGGTTGGATTCTTCTCATCAGCCTTTATTGCAGGAACTAATAATAATACTATGGAGGACCCCATGCAGCTGGAGGGAGCTGCTTATATAGAGAAGCAGATGTTGCCAATGTAAGGATTGGCTAAGGCTACAGTACTTCGTTAGCATATGCCCACTTGGGAGGGGCACACACCAGAATCATGCAGACGCATGTGCAGAATACCTGTCTACCAGAAAAATCTGAAGAGGCAGGCAGGCAGTCGGCGCCATCTTCTAATGCCGGCTACCAACAGAGCTAAGGTCCAGAAAACTCACCAAAATTGCATATATGTATGTCAAAATGTATGGCCCAAGCTGGAGGTTGAATATCTTAGAACTGATTGGTCATAATGAAGAATGAAACATAACTTGAAGTCTCTAAGTAGGAAAATGGGTGACAAACTGATTATCCTGGTGGCAGAGTAGCTTCTATCACTTAAATGAATTCATTAACTCAACATGCAACTAAATAGATATCTCAAAAGCATATTACTGACATATATATATATATATATATATATATATCACAGACAGATGCTGCATATTTACTTATACATTTCATCTACAGTTATATATCACTTAATGATGGGGACGTGTTCTGAAAAAGTGTGTCTTTGGGCAATGTTTTCATTGTACTACTTACTATAGAGTGTGCTTGCACAAACTAAAGTAGCTACAAAATCTCTAGGCAATAAAATATTGTAGACAGCATCATACATGTGAGTATCACTCAGCAAAACATCCTGTGAAGCCCATTAACTGTATGTGTGTATATGTATATATATATGCATATACATACATACATATATGTGTTTTTTAAATACCATGGTTGTTATGCATGAACATATCATGCAAGAGAAGGACACTGACCCTAAGAGAGTTGAGGGTGAACAAAGAGGCACATGAAAGTCATCAGTGATGCCTAAAATACATTTCTTAACAAAAAAAAATGTTGTAAGGTTTGGATAGGCAACGTCTCCTACAGGTTCACATGCTGGGGGTTTGGTCCAGACTCCAGGTGCTACAGAGAGTTAAGGAGCTCGTGAGTCACTGATTTCATTCGTGTAGCAACCTATTGGTGGAGTCATGTCATAGTAGAACATTGGGGTGCAGTTAGAGGGAGTTGCCACTGAGGATGTGCCTTGACAGTATATTTTGCTCCAAGTCCCTTGTACACCCTGCTTTCTGCAGCTTTGATGCAACACATATCTCCTGCCATGATGTTCCGTCTCACTTTGAGCCCCAAACCAATCAAATCAGCCTAAAACAGACTAGAGATGAGTAAAAATAAACTTTTTACTTTCAAACAATTTATCTTGGGTATTTTGTCACTAGTCAAAAACTTTGCAACTAATCCAAAGCTTGGAGTAAATATGATAGAATATCCACATCTGTTGTCTCTCTATAGAAAGGAGGTAGCTGAGTGTTACATTTTCTGACTCTCTAATCTTTGAAATATGTGTTTTAGTGAACAGGGGAAACTGTTATATTTAACTAAGCTGACATTAGGCTCCCTATACTGGTCCTAGCTGGAACCAGCTGGAATAAACTCTCTTCTCCACACCATATTTTCTTAGACAGTGGGAACATACCAAATAGTCTCCCTGTCACCTTGCAGCTGTCACCATCCAAGGGCTTGTATTCTGGCTAGGTTGCATTCAGACATACAGTTTCTGTTCTCTAACCTTCCTTTCACTGAGTCATTCAATACTTGCAGAATGTCTGCTGTGTGAATACTAATATTCTTGGCCTCTGAGATCTTTGTCTAGGGAGAGAAGCATGTACATAACCAGATAGTTGCAGCACACTGTCTTCATTGAAGAGTGTGAACAAAGAACCTCAAACCAAAGAGAATATGATGAAGAAAAGGCTGAGCTTCAAAGATCAAGTGGAAAGATGACCCCTCCCTTTTGTTTTGTTTTTGATTCTTTGTTTTGTTTTATTTTGAGACAGGGTCTGGTTATGTGGCTCTGGCTGTCCTGGAACTCACAATGTAGACCAGGCTTAAATTAAAGGTATGTGCCACTATGCTCATCATCCTTTTTAAGTGAGGATTAAGGCACTTCTTGGAGGAGAAAGCAGAGACAAGTACCCAGGCAGAGGAACCACAGCCTGCAGATGAACGAGTCATTGATGAATGAGGACATAGAAGAGGACATCCCATGGGGACACTGTAGGAGGATAGATCCCCTTGTCACCCATGCTCTTGTCTTAACCTGAGTAGCTCTGGTTCCATGCACTCTATTCTGGACTTGTTAATAGCAAATGTTATAAATCGATGAATATGAAAATAGCTATAGCATCTCCAGGTAATGTTTCTACTACCCCACTTTAAGCTCTGGGAGGACCACTCTACCAGCCACAGCCTGTTCCATGTTTCCAGTTGAACACACACACCCAGGAGCACCCCAGATCTCATGATCACACACACACACACACACACACACACACACACACACACATTAACATATTTTTAATATGCTTTTTGGCTTAATGGCCAGACACTTCTAAGCCTCCCATGGCTAATGTGCCCTTATCTTCACTCCCAGCTCAAACACCTCTATTCTGCCCTCAGCTTAGGTAGAACTCTACCCAAGATCTCACATGGCTAAAGTCTTTCTCTCTCTGAAGCATGGCAAATCTCATTTGTCCTCCTGTGTCTGCTAGCCTGTCTATGGGAAAGTGAAAGTCCTGCCTCTTCTTCTGCCTAGCCATCTGCTAGCATCTTTATTAATTGATCAAGAACCAGTTGGGGAACAGGACCTTCAGCATTCATTCCCAATTAGAGCATCAGAACCATCCCCTACAAAGTAATATGATGACTGCTTTGAAAGCCTCATGGAATGATCTCCAGGGAAAAGTGGTTGAAGAAGCTACTGAAAATAAAGAGAATTGCTGCTATATACTATACACTACCGGTGCATTTTTTTTTCAGTAAGGAAATTAATCTAACAAGCAATCCCTTAAACTTCAGTAATTTGGTACTTCAGTGGTTTACTCAGCCTACCAAAGTGTATCTGGCTGTCCATCAATCTTTCTTGAGTGTCTAGGAACCATGTTCCTTCAATGATGTGGCTCATCTATGTCGGGTTCTCCATAAGCTTCCAATCCTACTATACTCCCTTTCAATAAGCTAATCAAAATTGGTAGAGCTGGATACACAGACATGGGGGCTTGTTTGGGTCTAGAAGAGGCTCATCTCACTTTCGCTCACATATCTGTGGGTTACAAACACTTTGGAGGTCAAATAACCCTTCCACCATTGGAAAACACATACATTTGATTATGTGTTATGCATTATGATTCAAAACAGCATCAAAACTACAGTTATGAAGTATCTGTGGAAATAATTCTATAGTTGGGAGTCACAGCGTTAGGAAACCACTGTACTAGATGAAACACAATCGACATGGCCATGTAGAAAAAGAGGCCAATAAATGTAATGTATCCACATTCCCCGTCCATTCTCCTGTTTTCTCAAACTGCCAAGGGCACTCATGGGTGACTGGGAGTGAAACTGTCTCCCTGTGGCTAGTATTCCCAACAGATAAGCAAGCTCATACTTCTAGAAATAAATTCAGAGCCTGCAGCTAAGGACCATGTAGGTATGTTGTATCCACTTACTCAGAAGAGGAAGGAAAGAACCCTAGACATGTGGGAGGTGGGTAGGCTTATCACTGGAATACTTGTCCCTTTTTGCTGGTCCACGGTCTTGTAATAACTGAATTCTAAAAGGAAGTCTCAAAGGAAACTTAAGGACAAGTTTTTCAGTTTGAGAGAAAGCAGGAGGGTGGACTCACTGGAGATTTCATCAGCTGCTAGGAGTAGAGATGAATAAGAGGAAGACAGAAAGTTAGACTTTTTAAATTTGAGGTCAACAAAGGTCATCTTAAAGTCTGAATGGAAGGGGAAAGGGGAGAAGAAAGTGAAGTGAGGAAAGAAGGAAAGAAGAGAGTGAAGGGAGGTGGGGAGAATGCATGGATCTTCAGGACAAAGCAGGCTTAGACTTTTGGTCGCTATCTTAAAAGGGGAAACAAAAAGGAAAAAAAGAATGAGTTGTGTTTTCTGAGTTAGAATTCAGAATGTGAGGAGGATTAGCAGTAAGGAGCTGTTAGCCACTGCATGGAGGGAGGGCTTCCAATAACTTTGCAAGTGTGGATTTCATTCAGGAGATGATCATTCCCTCCTTCTTCTTAACAAGTCCTCCTGTACATCATGTGACTTCACCTTCCGGCTTCAGAATTTTCCCTTGGTGTTGTGAAGCAGTGTACTCTTCTCATCACAGAGCTGAGCAGCTACCCAGGCATTAGCAGGCTCAGAGGCATTGAGAATTCCCAGCTTGAAACTTTTCCTCCCATATAAAAAGATGGAAGTACAGGGCATTGCTGAGGCTCATTAAACTAATACTACCTCCTCCCAGGGCTACCTCTGGTCCTGGATAGGGACATGACATTCTGATCTGTCCCCAGTATTAGTACACCACATATCTTAAAAGTTGAGGCAACAGGGTCTGTTTTTCACTTGGCAAAGAAGCTAGTCCTTGGAATACTGATTCACCTGAGGACATTGCTGAAAGGATTTTGCAGCAAAAGAGCATCTTGGCAAGGGGGGTGGGGGCGTGGGGAGGTATCAAGGAATACAACAAAAATCTTACCATGCAATAAACTTCACACAAGAGATTTATTGAGGGGGGACAAAAATGGCTGCCTTTGAGCAGGGATGAGGACAGCGACAGGCTAGGCCATGACGGCAGGTTTTATAGTGTATGGTGCATTCACATAGGGGGAATACGGCAAACTGTGGAAACATCACATTGGCCATTGATGATGGTAAGGCACTGGCACAGGGTCTTTGAAGGCAGGGTAGGAGGTGGGGGATAGGGAATCTCCAAGGAATCAGATTCTGGAATATGGGCATATTACTTTTGATGATGCCCAACACATGCTATGGAGATAGGAGGACTAATTATTTCCTTAATGAGATAATGTGCTTATCCTTCCCAGGAGCACCTATGTCCTTTGAGGCAGCTGATTACAGACCTTCACTGCTAAGCCTCCCTACTTTTCTGAGTTCTGACACAAAAGCACAGCTTTCCCTCTTCCTGTTTCTATGTTTTCTTTGGATACCAACCAAATTCCTTTGCATGCTTGCCTTGGTATCAGGGACTTTCATTTTCTCTAAAGAACTCAAACCCCATTTTACAGTTGCCTGCAGACCTCCATTGTTGACTCTAATTCAAGAGGAATAACTTTCTCTTTTCCTCTTCGCCATCTCCCTCCTCCTGGCTGCTGCTGGCATGGCTTTTGGCTTTTCTCTCAAACACTAATAAAATGGTCATAGAGTTTCCTTCTGAGACTGTTTTTAATTTTTTATCAATGAAATTAAGACTATGAAAATGAAACTGATTCACCAGTAACATGACTTTTGCCCCATTCATTGAGTCATGAAAAACCTGGATACCCTGAGACACCTCTTCAGTAAGCAGAAGGTCTTGGCCTCATCTGGGCTTACCTCTCTAAAGGAATAGTAGATTAATTTTCCCTTTGATGAATTAATGTCCTTTTCCCTATGAGAATCACCCCTACCCTAGCATAGTCTCCATGGGCCACCATGAGGATCGGCTTGGTTCATTCACCTTCCTAAGGCTTTAATCAGAAAGGTGCAAATTTTCTTTTTTATTTATTGATATTAAGAACCCCAAGAGGGGCTCTGAATTCCCTGGTATCTTCTGGTGACTACAAAAGGAATTCCCTAAGTTCAGGTAACATCTTGTCACATGTCTTCTCAGAATTTGTCAATACACTGTTGTTACTAAAATTCCTTCTCTGGGAGAGAAAGCAATGTCTACCCCTCCTCCTAATGTTCCAGTGACAAACCAAGGCATGATTCCACTAAAGTTCACCCCTGGGAACTAATGAGTTTATTAGCCTTCCTTACAGAGCAATGGGTGAGTGATTAGCAGCAGTAGCATAGGTGACCCTAGAGTAGAAACACAGGAAGGTCTCCAACCAGCAGACGTAGTGGTTTCTCCATGGATGTGTAGCTTGGACCTGTATCTCTCTTCCTTCCCATGTATAATCCACACCCTCTCCCCTACAAACATGTGACGTTAGGGCAGAACTGCACCCAACAACTGGTTGGGAGGGGTGGCTGAACTCTCAGGGAAGGTTCCCAGGAGGGAAGACACACAGTTAACAGGCCCAGCTGTGGTAATCCTTTGCCAGCAGATCCATCAGAACTCCTAAAGATGGTAGCAGTTCAGCTTAGAGGACAGTATTTTACCGCAACAGTGCTTCCATGAATTTTGTGGTAGTGCTTACCAAATTCTATGACCCTATAGAGTAATTGCTGTGCATCTCCTGCTGAACAACTCTCCTTTCCAATGTGAAAATCATGAGGTCCAGAGACCACATATGATGGATCTGCTATAACACTTGATTATTGACACACACCTTGAGACTGAGCCTCCCACTTCTAGCTTCAGTGAAGTCTCTGCCACAGCTATGTTTCAAAAAACGTGATTATCAGACATGTAGATAACTCAAGGTATAGAATGAAAAAAAAAAAAAACCAAACTATTACATCACTTGATATAAATCCTCTCCTCTCTTCACCCAGAAAACCAAGCTGAGTTACAGAACTGGAT
>JANHMN010000003.1:113245778-113331058 GCA_030674055.1 Rhabdomys pumilio
AGAAGATTTCATGATCCTGTCAGCCTCAGAAGTACAACTGAGTACTTTTGCTGTTGTGTTCTGGATGGAGCCCCCAGTGGCACTGAGAATATTGCTATAGTCTGTTGGATATTAGGTTTTCTTTTAATTACTTACTTTATGAATTTTGTCATTATTGGGTTCTTCATTTCTTAATGATTTTGTGAGAATTCTTAATGTAGTCTAGGTATGAATCCCTTACTAATTACATGGTCTGCAAGTGTCCTCCTCCCTCAGATATTCTGTTCCCTAGATATGTGTCTTGTCATAAAGCAGTTTTAATTTGATACGGTGATACATATCTGCATTCTCCTTAGTGACTTCAGTTTGTTTTGTTATAGTTAGTATCCCATCCCCCCATCACAGTCTCATAAAAAGTTTCTTTAGGACTTTCCTTCTAAAAGGGTGACTGACATACTTGATTCTCCATATGTGTAATCTGACTCTATCGGGAATATATTTTCTCAGAAGGCATAAAGGTAGGCGTATGGCTTTAATCTCTTTATGTGTGGATAGCCATGATCTCTCCACAGTAAAAATTCTCTCAACTGCAATATCTTCAGATCCAGGTCCCACCTCCAGGAAGAGCTGGGCTAGGTGGACAGGGCCTGATGCTCAAATCTGTCCATTCCAATGCCAGTCACACAGTTTATGAGTGGCATTCCCGGACATTGACATTGTGTCTCAATGGCAAGTCTACTTCACTAGACTCTGTGAACATCACTTCTGCTTTTCAATTGGTGACTATAGAAAGAACCTAAGGAGCTAAAGACAAAGTAAGTCCTCTCACTCCTGTCTGCTAGTGACTCTGCCCTCACCTACTTCCATTTTCCAGCTAGGCATTGCTCCTTCCCAGGAGCAGTAGCCCAACACATGGCAGCTTTACCAGCACCTGCCAAGCCACCCCCCTTATACTATCTCCTTCAGAAATGCCAGCCCTTAAGCAGATCCCGGGCCTAACCCAGTTTCTGCCTCTTCCAAGACTGAGCTCCTAGGCAGCCTTTTCTAAGCACTAACTACTCACAATCCCCATCATTTCCCACTGTCTTAGTCTTGGAGTGAGCAGATTGTTCTCATATTTTGTTTTCCTTTTAGCCCTTTTCTGAATGACATTGTAGATAAGTAATCCTGATCCTTAAATCAGCTGTGCTGGTTCTTTCTTTTCCTCTCAAAATTACCTTGAATCTTCTTGGACCTTTATTTCCCCTGAGACTAGAACAGACCTTTCATGACATTCAACAAAAATAGTGATAATATTGTCATTGTGTACAGTGACTTTAGAAACCCGTGGAAGAGGGCCATCTTCACAAGGACTTTCCTGCCACACACATGACTTTCCCACCCCTTTAGGTCTTGTGGTTTCTCAGTGGGATGCTTCCTTTTTTTTTTCCATGAAGCCCCTGTAAGTCTCCTGCTAGATATATTACTGATTGTCTCATAATTTTTATTGTGATGGTACATTAAGTCTTTGTAATTAGTCTTTTTAATTGTCTCTGGCTGGTGTTTAAGAACACAATTGGCTTTTTCTTGTGTATTGATTATGTATCCAGTAACTTACTGAACTCCTGTATCTGTTATGAATACAGTTGTGTGTTCTGTTGAGTTTTTCTTCACAATCATTCCAGGTGCTTAGGGTCCAGGCTTTGCTTCTGATCTACCATCATGTGTACAGGGCAGCACTTGAATGTGCTCATGTGTCTCATTACATGCTGTCTTCAGCTTGATGGAAAAGGAAAACTCTTTTCTGACAAGAACAGAGACATAGAAAGGAAATTTGTCCTCTCAGCTTTAACACCGTAAAATCATTTTAAAATTATGGGCCAATGGTTCTTAGGATCTTGAACATCAGAAAAGAGATCAATGGTCTCTAAAAGACAGAAACAGTGAATTAATCCCTATATTTCCCAGGAACCTTTTCTATGTAGATGCACAGTAAGGCAGACCCTAGGCAGAGTGGAGCAAGGAGGTGGAGTTGAGAGTCTAGGCAAGAACAAGAGTTACAGCTAAGACCCCAGTCAGAAAGTGACTGCCAGAGATAGCCCACAGGTAAATCTCAGATCAGTCATTGACCAGCTTTTGGAATTTGGGTAAACTTCCAGCGGCTGAGGAAAGAAAGACCTTGAGGGATTAGAGGGTGCAATACTCAGGAATCACATTTTAATTTTTTCAAAACTTACTTTTAATTCTTTAATGATGTTTTTTAAATGCTTTAACCTCACTTTTAGCCCACTACCAACCAGAAGTAATGGAAAAGAAAGGATATGGGAGGGGAAAGGGTGGTGGGGGTGGGAGGTGGGGAGTGGACCTGTTTTGAAAGGTTCTTTGGAGCAACTCCTGTCTGTGTTGTCTGGAAGTCGGCAGTTCAGTTCACAGGTTAGCAGTGGCGGCTCAATCCACTCACAAACATTTCATGGATACACTAGCAGTCTAGTTCAGTAGTCTAGTTCAGTAGAGTCAAGATAGCAAACACAAATCAGTAGTGGTGGCACCACCTAGCAGAGACAGCCATGTCTCAGCCTCAGCTTGAGCCAGCAGGAAGAACCAGGAGGAATGCTAGGAAAAGTTCTCAGCTGTACCTCTTTCAAAAAATTGAAGATCAGCAAAGACTGGAGACCAACAAGCATTGCACAGCTAGCTCTATGAACAAGCCAAGCTCAGCCTCCATCACTATCCATCCAGTCCTATTTATACACTCTAAACATGACATCGTATCCATGGATCTTGCCTCAGAACATGCATCTAACTCAGTTGATATCACTGTGCCAATCAGCCCAAGTCCAAGGAAGTGGCAAGAAACTGCAGCACACCACCAGAAGTTTTTTGGTGCATTTCTCTCTATGGAGGCATGACAAATGCAGCTCAACTATGCAATGTAAGGCAGACCAAAACATGCATATTGTTATCAAAGAAGTTTTCATCACGTGTCCTTTCACATGCTTTCTTTAGCAAAACATCCTCTCTCCTGTGTCTGCTTCAACAAAACATTCCTTCATGAGTCTGCCTTAGTCTTTCACCTGTGTCCACTTCAGCTAAACGTTCCTTCACATGTTTGCTTCAGCAAAACAACATCCAACTGACTTTCCAAAGAACCCTTAAGTTTCCACTTCACATAGACAACACACTGGGAAAGTCTCGGGACTCAACATGAATAGGAAGGTTTTGCCTCAGTAGTAAAGTAATGTTAGTCTTCAATTAAACACTGCTCTGGTCCACCTAAGAAAGCTTCAATGTAATATCTCAAAGAGACAGAAGTCAAATAATGTAATCACATCTAAGAACTAGTTCAAAAGAAGCGATAGGAATTAAATGGAGAGGAAGGAGAGAAAAACAATAACCAAATTGGGCATGCTCTAATAATTATCAATCATACAAATGCACAAGAAAATACAACCATGGATAAAATAACTAATCAAAGTTGACACAGAATAAACACAACTGGTAAAATCAGTGGACAGAAGCTAAAGAAAACTGAATTTGCTGCTTAGAGACATTGAACAGGAAAAAAAATCATCAAGTCAACTTCTAGAGCCAAAAACTAAAATGCCTCTGATAAAGAGTAGACTGGATAGAGGAGACCCAGCCATTGACGCCACCCAGATCAAACACAGAGGATCAGAAAGTGGAAACAGAAAACACAAAAGATCAGAAACAGAAAAGAATCAATGGTCTGTTAGACAACCTCAGGTTCCCTAGTATACATGACACAGGAGTCCCGGGAAGACACAATGGAAAGTATTTGAAGATATAATGACCAAAATTTTAAAGAATAAAAATATTTGAATGGAAATTTTTATTAAAGCGATACAACCACTAAGAACACAGTCACCATTATTAACAACAACAACAACAAAATCTCAGGGATGGGGTGAGGAGAGGCAGTGACAATGCAGGGATAGGGTGAGGAGAGGCAGTAACTGTGCAGGGATGGGGTGAGGAGAGGCAGTGACTATGCAGGGATGGGGTAAGGAGAGGCAGTCACTGTGCAGGGATGGGGTGAGGAGAGGCAGTGACCGTGCAGGGATAGGGTGAGGACAGGCAGTGACTGTGCAGGGATAGGGTAAGGAGAGGCAGTGACTGTGCAGGGATGGGGTAAAGAGAGGCAGTCACTGTGCAGGGAAGGAGTGAGGAGAGCAGTGACTGTGCAGGGATGGGGTGAGGAGAGGCAGTGACTGTGCAGGGATAGGGTAAGGAGAGGCAGTCACTGTGCAGGGAAGGAGTGAGGAGAGGCAGTCACTGTGCAGGGATGGGGTAAGGAGAGGTAGTTGAGAGCAAACGAGAGCAAGGTTTTGGTCTGTGGGTTGGTTGGTTTAGTTTTTATGTAACTAGGTCTCACTATGTATTTCAGGTTGGCTTAAAACTAATGATTCTCCTGCCTCATCCTCTCAAGTGCTGGCCTTAAGGGTTCACCACATGAGGTTCTAAGTACAAAGTATATTTACAGAGTTATCAAATGTTCTAAAACCCTGACTGTGGAGATTATTACACAGTTCTGTGTATGTAAAAAAAGAATCCATTTATTCAGAATGGGGGAATTTTGTCTTATGTTAAGGATGAATTATATATGAGTAAATGGTTTGATATACATGATTCAAAAAAGTTGAATAGGAAGAAAAAATATTTGCAAATCGCATACAAGGTTTTAAGACTTTTACACAGAGTAAAGGATAAGAAATCAAAGAAAGCAGCGCTTAGCAGATGCAACACGCTCTGTGCTTTGTCAGATCTGCTCAAAGAAGTGTGTGGGTTTAAGAACCTAGAGAAGACTCTGCCAGTTCCAACAGTTTAAACATGCAACAGTTTAAACAGTTTAAGATCATGCCTTCCTCTCAATAGATGTTTACACAAGAGTAATTAGGAGTCTAGGCCGGAACTTGTGTGCTGCTCCAAAGTGTTAGTTTTTGTTTTATCTTACTATACATTTTAGTATTGTACCTTAGAAGCTTATTTATTTTCTAATGATAGAAACAGGGTGGATCCAGGTGGGAGGGGAGGGGAGAGGAACTGGGAGGAGTAGGGGGAGGAGAAACTGTAATCAGGACATATTATGTGAGGAAAAAATAGATTTTCAATAAAAAGATAAGAAAAATTAACAACAAAAATGCGCCTTTTTTTAGAAATACCCAACAAAACCTCCAGAGAAAACATTCAGCAGTGTTTGGAACCTTCTGTAAATTTTCCCACCCTCCGTGAGACAGCATTGCTTCATCAGTCATCTCTGGGAGTACACAAGAGGTTCAAAAAAGTACTACAACGTAGATGTAAGCCACATCCTTAAATCAGTTACCACAGACACAAAATAGCTAACACAGATGGGGAACTGATTTACCTCATTACTTACCAGATATGAACCTCAAATGAGAAGACACTAAAAGTACCACCTTAAACCTTTCAATAAAAATACAAATAAGAAAGCGAACAGCATGGGGCAGTGTCAGTGCCATGAGGCTACTGTAAACTGAAAAGAGCAAAACAGAGCCAAGCAAACAGACAGACAGCTCAGCTTTGCCTGGTGGTACCTAGCGCAGAATTCTCACACAGAAGTGAAAAGAATATGACCCACAGCCCCAAAGGAACCTCACATCTAAGTGATTTTTTCCCACCTCATAATTTCTGCTCAAAATTTAAATTGACCCCGATGTTTGTTTAAGGATGCAAATCTCAGGAAATTTCCTTGGGAAGCAAAAGGAGGGCTTTGAGAACTTCTGTCTCCTAGCCTGGAAGCATCAGAGGGTAAGAGGTTTGAACCTAGGGTCTTGCACACACTACTACTACTGATGGTGATGCAGCCAGCAAATGGATACTTCATCATAAGTCCTGTTGTGTGAGAGCCCTTTCTTGGGGGAGATACATCTACTCATCCAGAAAAGAAACCCAGGGAGATCAGAGTAATGATTGCACCAAAGTCCAACTTGGGGAGCCAATGAGGTTTTAGTGGGGTTACTAACAGGCATATGGGTGACAGGTATAAGAATAAGACTTGTAGTCTCAGTGCTGGGGAGGCAAAAGACAGGAGAATCCTGCTGTGTACAGTAGTGGAGATGACTCAACACCAGATGCATTGACTAAAAATTCACCCCAACATAGGTGAGGACCCCAGAAGTCTACAACCCAGACTCCTCTACACAGCCTATAGGCAGCTAAGCAGAGAAAGCTCTCTGCATCTGATCTAATTAGAGTGTCCCCCTCCTGCACCCCATGCTCATGTGCCCAAGCAGTTCTTTATTCCTTCTATAAAGTTGGAGACCTTCAAGAATCCTTTAAGTTCCCCTTTCCCAGACTTGGAAAGCTTTGTTTGTCTCCAGAGTTTCAGGAGCCTCCCTCCTGGATGGAGTTTTCAGTTCAGGAAACTGTGGCGCATTACCTTACTCTGTGTGAGCGTCAGGGGTGGTACACACATAAAATATATTCTCCTCTCTCTCTCTCTCTCTCTCTCTCTCTCTCTCTCTCTCTCTCTCTCTGTCTTTCTCTTTCCCCCTCTCTCCCCACTCCCTATCTCCTCCTTTTGAAGCATGAAGTTTCATCTAGTCCCTAAGCATTTGGTTAAAGGCCTTCATATTGTGAATTTTGTTCTCTGGGAGATGAAATTAAGAGATAATTCTGGATACCACTCCACTTCCGCCCATCTCTTGGTCCTTTTGGCTGGGGCAGACACCGAGCTGGTCTGCTCCTGTGAAGACAGCACCATATCCTGAGCCATTCTAGAGGAGCCACTATACTCAGAGCAGTGGACAACTAGCTGGTCTGCTCCAGTGAAGACACCATATCCTGAGCCAAGCTAGAGGAACCATTGCACTCAGAGCAGCAGGATTTCAGGATCCCAGAGGTGGCCTGAGTCCCAGGAGTTCTTCCACCCAGGAGCTCAGGATCACAGGATCACAGGATCACCGAGACATCTGGACTCTGAGGAGTTTTGACACAAGCAAGATAACTGGAAAGACAGGCTCCAGTCAGAAACAGTGAGTGCAGGTAGCACTAGAGTTAACCAGATGGAGAAAGGCAAGCACAAGAACGTAGGCAACAGAGACCAAAGTTACTTGGAATTATCAGAACCCAGTTCTCCCACCATAGCAAGCCCTGGACATCCCATCACACTGGAAAAGCAGGATTCAGAATTAAAATCATTCTCATGATGATGATAGAGGACTTTAGGAAGGACCAGAAAAAAAATGCCTCCCATCACATAATAATCAAAACATCAAATGCACAAAACAAAGAAAAAATACTAAAAGCAGTAAGGGAAAAAGGTAAAGTAACATATAAAGGCAGACCTATAAGAATTACACCAGACTTCTCACCAGAGACTATAAAAGCCAGAAGATCCTGGACTGATATCATACAGACCCTAAGAGAACACAAATGCCAGCCATTATATGCAGCAAAACTCTCAATCACTATAGATGGAGAAATCAAGATATTCCATGACAAAACCAAATTTATACAATATATCTTACCACAAATCCAGTACTTCAAAGGATAATTGATGGAAAACTCCAACACAAGAAGGGAAACTACAACCTAGAAAAAGCAAGAAAGTAATCTTCCAACAACCCCAAAAGAAGATAGCTACACAAACATGATTCCACCTCTAATAACAAAAATAACAGGAAGCAACAATCATCTTTCCTTAATATCTCTTAACATCAATGGATTCAATTCTCCAATAAAAAAAAAATGTAGACTATCAGACTGGCTACATAAACAGTACCCAGAATTTTGCTGCATACAGGAAATACACCTCAGTGACAAAGACAGACACTACCTCAGAGAAATTTTCCAAGCAAATGGTCCCAAGAAACAAGCTGGAGTAACCATTCTAATATCAAATAAAATCAAGATAAGGAAGGACACTTTATACTCATCAAAGGAAAAATCTACCAAGATGAACTCTCAATTCTGAACATATCTGCTCCAAATGCAAGGGCATCCACATACATAAAAGAAACTTTACTAAAACTCAAAGCAAACATTGCACCTCACACAATAATAGTGGAGGACTTCAACACCCCACTCTCAGAAATGGACAAATCATCGAAACAGAAACTAAACAGAGACACAATGAAACTAACAGAAGTTATGAACCAATTGGATTTAACTGATATCTATAGAACATTTCATCCTAAAACAAAAGAATATACCTTTTTCTCAACACCTCATGGTACCTTCTCCAAAATAAACTATATACTTGGTGACAAAACAGGCCTCCACAGATACAAAAAGATTGAAACAATCCCTTGTACCCTATCAGACCACCATGGACTAAGACTGGTCTTTAATAATGACAAAAACAATGGAAAACCCACGTACACATGGAAACCGAACAACACTCTACTCAATGATGACTTGGTTAAGGAAGAAATAAAGAAATTAAAGTCTTTTTAGAATTTAATGAAAATGAGGACACATCATACCAAAACTTGTGAGACTCCATGAAAGTAGTGCTAAGAGGAAAACTCATAGTTCTAAGTGCCTACAAAAAGAAACTAGAGAGCATACACTAACAACAGCACTCCTGAAAGCTCTAGAATAAAAAGAAGCAAATACACCCAATAGGAGTAGATGGAAGGAAATAATTAAACTCAGGGCTGAAATCAACCAAGTAGAAACAGAAAACTATACAAAATATCAACAAAACCAGGAGCTGGTTCTTTGAGAAACTCAACAAGATAGATAAACCCTTAGCCAGACTAACCAGAGGGCAAAGAGACAGTATCCAAATTAATAAAATCAGAACTGAAAAGGGACACATAACAACAGAAACTGAAGAAATTAAAAAGTCATCAAATCCGACTACAAAAGCCTATACTCATCAAAACTGGAAAATCTGGATGAAATAGACAATTTTCTAGACAGATACTAGGTACCAAAGTTAAATCAGGAGCAAGTAAACCATCTAAACAATCCCATATCACCTAAAGAAATAGCAGCAGCCATTAAAAAGTCTCCCTACCAAAAAAAAAAAGCCAGGACCAGATGGTTTTGGTGCAGAATTCTATTAGACTTTCAAGGAAGACCTAATACCAAGTCTCTTCAAACTATTTCACAAAATAGAAACAGAAGGAACAATACCAATTCGTTCTATGAAGCTACAATCACTCTCATACCTAAACCTCACAAAGACCCAACAAAGAAAGAGAACTTTAGACCAATCTCTCTTGTGAATAGCGATGCAAAAATACTCAATAAAATTCTTGCAAATGGAATCCAAGAACATATCAAAACATATCCATCATGATCAAGTAGGCTTTATCCCAGGAATGCAGGGATGGTTCAATATTTGGAAATCCATCAATTCACGATATAAACAAACTCAAAGAAAAAAAACCACATGATCATCTCACTAGATGCTGAGAAAGCATTTGACAAAATTCAACATCCCTTCATATTAAAAGTCTTGGAAAGATCAGGAATTCAAGGCCCATACCTAAACATAGTAAAAGCAATATACAGCAAGCCAGTAGCCAACATCAAACTAAATAGAGAGAAACCTAAGCAATCCCACTAAGATCAGGGACTAGACAAAGCTGCCCACTCTTACCCTACCTATTCAATATAGTACTGGAAGTCCTAGCCAGAGCAATTAGACAACAAAAGGAAGTCAAAGGGATATAAATAGGAAAGGAAAGATTTCACTATTTGCAGATGGTATGATAGTATGCTTAAGTGACCCTAAAACTTTCACCAAAGAACTCCTAAATCTGATAAACAACTTCAGCAAAGTTGCTGAATACAATCAACTCAAACAAATCAGTAGCCTTCCTCTACTCGAAGGATAAAGAGGCTGAGAAAGAAATTAGGGAAATGACACCCTTCACAATAGTCACAAATAATATAAAATACCTTAGTGTGAATCTAACCAAGCAAGTGAAAGATCTGTATGACAAGAACTTCAAGTCTCTGAAGAAAGAAATTGAAGAAGATCACAGAAGATGGAAAGATCTCTCATGCTCGTGGATTGGCAGGATTAATATAGTGAAAACTGGTCATCTTGCCAAAAGCAATCTACAGATTCAATGCAATCCTCATCAAAATTCCAACTCAATTCTTCATAGAGATAGAAAGAGCAATTTGCAAATTCATTTGGAATAACAAAAAAAAAAAACAGGATAGCAAGAACTATTCTCAACAATAAAAGAACTTCTGGGGGAATCACCACCATCCCTGGCCTCAAACTGTACTACAGAGCAATAGTGATAAAAACTGCATGGTATTGGTACAGAGACAGGCTGGAAGATCAGTGAAATAGAACTGAAGATCCAGAAATGAACCCACACACCTATGGTCACTTGATCTTTTGACAAAGGAGCTAAAACTATCCAGTGGGAAAAGGACAGCATTTTCAACAAATGGTGCTGGTTCAACTGGAGGTCAGCATGTAGAAGAATGCAAATTGATCCATTCTTATCTCCTTGTACAAAGCTCAAGTCCAAGTGGATAAAGGACCTTCACATAAAACCAGATACACTGAAACTAATAGAAGAGAAGGTGGGGAAGACCCTTGAATATCTAGGCACAGGGGAAAAGTTTCTGAAAAGAATGCAAATGGCTTATGCTCTAAGATCAAGAATTGACAAATGGGACCTCATAAAATTGCAAAGCTTCCATAAGGCAAAGGACACTGTCAATAGGACAAAATGGCAATCAACAGATTGGGAAAAGAGCTTTACAAATCCTACATCCAATAGAGGGCTAATATCCAAGATATACAAAGAACTCAAGAAATTATACTCCAGACAACCAAATAACCCTATTAAAAATAAGGTACAGAGCTAAACAAAGAATTCTCAACTGAGGAAACTCGAATGGCCGAGAAGCATCTAAAGAAATGTTCAGCATTCTTAGTCATCATGGAAATGTAAATCAAAACAACCCTGAGATTCCACTTCACACCAGTCAGAATGGCTAAGATCAAAAACTCAGGTGATAGTAGATGCTGGTAAGGATATGGAGAAAGAGGAACACTCCTCCATTGTTGGTGGGATTGCAAGATAGTGCAACCACTCTGGAAATCAGGAAATTGGACATAGCATTATCTGAGGACCCAGCTATACCAATCACTCTTGGGTATATAACCAGAAGATGCTCCAACTTATAACAAGGACACATGCTCCACTATGTTCATAGCAGCCTTATTTATAATAGCCAGAAGCTGGAAAGAACCCAGATGTCCTTCAACAGAGGAACTGATACAAAAAAAATGTGGTACATTTACACTATGGAGTATTACTCAGCTATTAAAAACAATGAATTCAAGAAATTCTTAGGTAAATGGATGGAACTAAAAAATATCATTCTGAGTGAGATAACCCAATTACAAAAGAACACACATGGTATTCACTCACTGATAATTGGATATTAGCCCAAATGCTTGAAATACCCAAGATTCAACTCACAGACCACATGAAGCTCATGAAGAAGGAAGACCAAGTATGGGTGCTTCAGTCCTTCTTAGAAGGAGTAACAAAATACTCAAGGGAACAAATATGGAGACAAAGTATGGGACAGAAACTGAAGGAGGGGCCCTCTGGAGACCATTCCACCTGGGTCACCAAAAGTAGATGCTGATGTGGATGTAAGGAAGTGCATGCTCACAGGAGCCTGATATAGCTGTCTCCTTAGAGGTCTGCCAGAGTCTGACATATTCAGAGGATGATGCTCACAATTAATCATTGAACTGATTAAGGGGTTCCCAATGGAGAAGTTAAAGTGAAGACTGAAGGAGCTGAAAGGGTTTGGGGCCCCATGAGGAGAGCAACAATACCAACCAACCAGAGCTCCCAGAGTCTAAACCACCAGTCTGGGAGCACATAGGGAGAGACCCATGGCTCCTGCTGTATATGTAGGGGAGGATGGCCTTGTTGGGCATAGGTGGGAGAAGAGATCCTTGGTTCCATGAAGGCTGGACACCAAGTGTGGAGAATTCGAAAATGGGGAGGTGGGAGTGGGAGGGGAGGCACATCCTCATAGAAGCAGGAGGAGGGGAGATGGGATAGGTGGTTCCTGGGCGTGGGGGGGCGGGAATGGGGTTAGAAGATAACATCTGAAATGTAAATAAAATATTCAATAAAAAGGAGATAATTCTGCCAGTGAATAGAAGCTATGGGTTGTGATAAGGAAACACAACACAGTGTTGTCCGGATGTGTGTTTTCTGATTCCATTGTGTCTTTTCTTCACACACAAATGGTCTTCTATTGTGTTATTTGTTGTGCTTTATAATAAGATAAGAAGAAGGAATATGTTTGGTGGAGGTGTGGTTAGGTGTTGGGGAAGGGGGTGCCTCTGCGAGCCCATGCTGAGGCATCCATCCCTTCCAGGGACCAGCCACAGATGGTATAGAATAGAGTTTATTCAGGGCATGGGGAGGGGAGTTGATGGGGTAGTAGAGACAGAGAAAGACAGAGAGAGAAAGTAGAGGATTAGAGGCCAGCCATGAGCATGAGAAGGGAAGGGGATTAGGGAGATAGAGGGAGCAGGAGGGAGAAGACAGAGCTAGAGCAAGAAGGCAAGAGAGAGAGAGGAGGGGGCAAGCAGCCCCTTTTATAGTGAGTCAGGCATACCTGGCTGTTGCAATGTAACTGTGGGGCGGAACCTAAACAAAATTATAACTGCATGACACTGAAACAAAGGATATGGTGCCTTTGGTATTTAGTCATGTTTATTGTTATCTGTGGGCTTTAGAAAATAATTTTTATATTCTTTAATGTGTTTATTGCAAAACTACATATTATGCCCATTAGTATAAAATTTCAAGTTTTATTTTCAGACTTTCTACAGTTTTATAATTTCCATGTTTTGCCTAGAAGTTCCCGAGAGAGGTGTGTTACATTTTTCCCATCATAGTTAAAGAGATTTATATTCCCCTTCCCCATTTTACATATATAGCCCAAGCTAGCCTCAAACTCAAGACCCTCCTCAGCAGCTTGAAGGATGCTGGGATGGCAGATGTGCACTGCCCACCACTCATCTCCCTGGAATTTCATCAGCATCTACTTCATATATTTCTTCTTGATCATAAGCAATACACACACACACACACACACACACACACCATGGTAGATCATGTTGTTTGCTCTTTCTAACTACTCATGATGAATTTCTCTTTGAAGATATTGTTTGTATTAATACAGATCCAGACCTTCTCTTTTGATGAGTAAGCAATGGAATATACTTCTTTTGTGACTGTTTTTCAATTAGTGTACAAATTAACAGGTCCCATGATGGCATTCTCACACACACTGGTTGAGTCTCTCCCACGCCACTCCCTATCTTCTCACTCATTCTCAGCTGTGCCTTTTCTTCCCTCAGTGGTTCTGTGTTCTTCCCCCTCTACAACTCCTGTTTGCCTCTCTCAAGGCCCCCCTTTTTCTTTCATGACCTATGCATGCCCATGCTCACAAACACACATATACACATATATGAAAATGAGAATCTAGCCCACATATAAGAGAGAAATATGCAGCATTTTCCCTTTGGAATCTGAGTTACTTGAATTAATCATTTCCTGATCTATCCTTTGTCTTGAAAATGTCATCATCTCACTTTTCTTGGTGGCAGCATGGAACTCCATTGGATATGTGTGTTATGTTTTCTGTGGATGGCCATGTAGGCTGGGTCCATTTCCTGGCTATCTAGAACAGCGCAGACATAAACACTGACATGCAAGTATCGCTATAGTAGGATAGAGTCTTTGTGAAGCTAGATCACACGGTGGCTCTCTCTATTCTCATGTTGTTTGGGGAGCCTCCATCCTGAGTGTCTGTACAAGTTTGCATACTGCCAGCAGTGGATGAGGGGCCTTCGTCTCACATCCTCACCAGACTTCGTTGTCACTTCTTTTTCTGATGACAGACATTCTGACAGGAGTGAGTAGGAGTCCCAGAGCAGTTTCCATTTTTAGTTATCCAATAGCTAAGGATTTTGACTACCTTTTGAACATGTATTGGCTATTTGTATTTCCTCTCCATTTGTTTCAATCATTATAATTTTTAATTGTGTGTATGGGATTATACTGTGAGTGTAGGTATCCATTGAGGTCACACGTGCCCCAGATCCCCCTGGAATCAGAGTTACACACAGTTGTGAGCTGCCCAGTGTGGGTGCTGGGAACCAAATGTGTGCCCTCTGGAAGAGCAGCATGCACTCTCAACTGCCGCACCCTCTCTCTAGCCCCTTGTGTTTCTCCTTTAGATAATTATCTATTTAGCTCATCAGCTAAATATCAACCATTGGTTGACTGATTTGTTTATGGCCCTGTATCATCTTTGCAGTTTTTATGTATCATAGATGTTAATCCCCAGTCTAGTGTATACTTGGCAGAAAATTTTTCTGGTGATTGTTTCCTAGGTTGTATAGAATCATTTTTATTTCATGTAATCCCATTTGTTTTTATTATTTAAGTAATCAAATTTTTCATTTTCCCTTTTGATGTACTGTTTTTAAGACCCTGCCTTCTGATGTAGAATCACCTGGCTATCGTCCAATATCATCTCCTAAAGGGTCTTTCATTTCTGCATGTAGTTATCTACCCATCCAAGGCTGGTTTTGTGTGCAGTGTGAGGTAAGGATCCACAGGCTATGCTGCCTTAACTAATGTGCATTTTGTGTGCACTGTGAGTAAGGATCCACAGGCTATGCTGCCTTAAATGAGGTGGGTGTCCCACAACTTTAATCAATGCAGCTTTTGCCAGTTTTGAACAAGGCGGGGCATTTCTCTGCTTTTCCTTCTTTATTGGCCTTCTAAATATTCTTAACCTTTAATCTTCCATAAAATTTAGTATTAGCATCAAATTCCACACAGAGAAACCCCACCAGACTTTTAAGGGGAGCAGTCTGGGGTCTGGAGTAACTTGCAAAGAGCCAGCAGCCTTATGAAATGGAGCCTTCTTATTCACAAGTGTAAAATATCCCTTCATGATTCCGTTAACTTCTTCCAATAACATCCTATCATTTTTTCCTTAAAGGTCTTACAAACCATTAGATTTAGATTTCCTTATATGTGCTATTACAAATGGTATCTATTTATTGCACATTCTGCCCATTGGTGGCTGGTTTACTGTAAACACAATTTACCTTCCTGTATTACACTTGTGTGAAAGAGCAGAGCTGGCCACTATTACTGCCAATAACTCATCTGCGGGTTCTTTCGTGTTTTCTATGTAAATAATCATATCACCTAGAAGTTTCAATGGTTTTCTTCTTCTCAAACATTATGGCTTTTATTTATTTCCTTACTTTACTGCGCTGTCTGGGACTGCCAGCGTAATGCTGAATAAAAGCAGCAATTGTAAATAGCATCTCCTCAGTTTTGATCTTAAAAGAGATGCTTTCCCCAATTTCCTGTTAGACATGATGTTTCCTAGAAGAATTTTAGAACAGGCTGAGGAGAATTTCCTCATTCATCTCTCGCTAATACATTTTAGCAGCCTTTCTACATACACTGAAATTACTTCAAGCTATTTCCCCTTTAATCTTCTGCTGGACTGAATTTTATTAATTGATTCTCTAACGACATCCAGACTCACATCCTGAAATGAGTCCCGCCAGGACATGACATGTGATCTGCTGAACGTGCTGCCGGATTCCTTTCTGATAATAATGTGTTGGGGGCTTTTCCATACATGTTAATAAGTGAGAGTGGTGCTAAATCCTCCTGCCCTCCCTTCTTTGTGAGCGCTGGTGTGAACATTGTCTCATCAGATACATGTCTTCTCCTCTAAAGACTCAGGAAAAAAAAAAAACTAAGACTAGCGCTCACTTTCTCAGCCTGACAAGTGTTGGGATGAGCTGGTCTCAAGTGACCATTTGTACTCATCAGTGCTGTATTTATGACTGTGCTTTGTTTACATCTAAAAATGATGTCTTCTTGAGGAAGAGGGGGCTGCCCTATGAGCAGGAGTGTTTTCTCTCCCAAAGGAGCAGAAATGAATGACTCCTACGGCACCCTTTGCTAGAGAGTGGACTTCTTCCTTGGGTATCATGAGCCTAATGTGGCTCAGAAGACACACTTCTGTTCATCAGAGTAGGTCTCAGCTCTAGCACCACCGTGTGTTAAAGAACTTGCCATCATCGTCAGTACCCAGCACAGCCCTTCCCAGGCTGCAGAATAGACACAGCCCCACACCAGGCTGGCCTTGCTGCCATGTCACAGTCAATCAAATACCCTTCTTTTTAAATAAATAAATACATTCACCCAAGCATGTTAAGTGACAGCT
Organism: Rhabdomys pumilio; assembly: GCA_030674055.1. NCBI lineage: Eukaryota > Metazoa > Chordata > Mammalia > Rodentia > Muridae > Rhabdomys > Rhabdomys pumilio. The sequence continues at coordinate 113,262,006 of JANHMN010000003.1, forward strand.
GTGTGTGCAGTCCCCAGAATTTCTAGAAGGGACAGTTTTAAGTTATTAATGAGTTGTGGCTAGGTTTGAACGTGACCCCTCGGTTCCTCTGTTGAAAACTTAATCCAGAAACCCACACATTAATGTTATGCAGACTGGGGGCTGGGTGCGATCTTGAGGATGGATCTCCTATGAAGGAACCACTGGCTTTATAAGAAGAGGAAGAGAAACCCGAGATGGCATGCTTGTTCTGTCTCAGCAAATGATACATACTTCTGCTTTGTTATAATGAAGCAAGAGACTTGGGTGATATCCTTACTTTGATCTGTCTTTGGTTTGCAGTCTGGGAGTATTAGTGTGTGTGTGTGTGTGTGTGTGTGTGTGTGTGTGTGCATGTGTGTGAGTATGCACGTGTTTATGTAGTATACGTGAGACTTGGCAACTCATACCTATAATCCCAGCACTTGGAAAAATGTGTTAGGAGGATTCGAATGAGTTTGAAGCCAGATTGGATCAAATAGTTAACTTTCAGTGTGATCTGAATTACTGAGTGTAAAAGCCCCGAGCTAACTGTAAAGGACCACTCTTGCCCACGTTTGGGGGCCAAACTATAGCGGACCACTCTGTTCCGCAGGTCTGGGTTTAGCAAGAGAGAGAGAGAGTAGGGGGAAGAAGGGGAAGAGCCGCGAAGAATAGAGACAAGCCAGAGGATCTGTAGTAAAGTCTTCTTTACTGTCTCCACCATACACACACCACTACACCTACTATTACTACACCACACACCACTACAAGGAAATCCTGGGTATTTATAGGCTTTTGCCATGTGCCTTGCAGGTGTGGATATGACGTAAACCTTACAGGCATGGACAGCACGTACGCCTTACAGGCATGTATGGCGTGGATAGCACATGGATAACACGTGCACCGCATGCCTTGTAGGCGTGGATACCACGTGTTCCTTGCAGCTGTGGGCACTAAACAGCAAAACAAGCTATGTGGGATATCAGAATGTGCTTCAGCTGTTGTAGGCTGTTGAAAACCAAGTCTCATGCCAGGGTATATGGTTCAAGATGGCTGCAAAGCTGATAGCTGCTTTCTAGCCGCTTTTTGCTTAAAGTCGGCTCCCAACAACTGAGATTCTGTTTCAGATAAACAAACATTCAGGGGAAAAAAATGCTTCACAGGCTGTCATCAGAAAGGACCAGGGACACAGCTCTGTGTTTCAAGTACTTGTTGTACAATCAGGATAACATGAGCTCAGATCCCCAGTACTTAAAGAGTCATGTGTGCAAGCACACCTGTAATCCCAGCACTGGGAGGCAGAGACAGGAGGGCCCTAGTCCAACTGGCAAATTCCAGGTTCAACAAGAGAACCCCATCTTTGATTAAAGAAGACACCTGATGTCAGCATATCACATATACTACACGCATATGTGTGTGCTCACACACATGCTCACACACACACAATAATACCCTCAGGAAAGTAAAGCTACATAACTCAATTTGAGAGAAAGTGACATTATCAAATAATTGATATAGTAAGGAATTTACATGTAAACTTTTAAAAAACATCTTCAACATACAAGTGAAAAAGACAATCCAATATTTAAATGAGGAAGGATCAGAGCATACATACTGTGTTTGGAGAGGGGTATGAGGAGCTGAGTGTGATGGAAGGGAAGTGCATGGTGCCAGGAGTGAAGGGCACTGTGGTTTTGCAGAACATTTGAGCAGTTTCTCCAAGAGTTAAATCCACGGCATCATCCTGCAGCATTTCAATTAAGCATTTATAAAGAGAAACAAGAAGGGCAATAGGACATTTCCTTGAACCTTAAAGTTCACTTTTTAAATGAGTTCATCCCTTCACATCGGTAAGAGAACAAGAGAGTCGGACCTCGTGGAAGAGCAAACCGATGCATATCTGTTGGAAGCAGTCTATATGAATACATCAAAATCTTGAAAAATATAGTCTTTATTCAAACAATTCCTCTCTAGAAAATATAGCCTTTGGGAGTAATTAGAGAGATCCTCAGAACTTCATATACAACAATGCCAATGCCAATGCCAATTGTGTGGTTATTCTAGTAGCAAAACAAGAAAACTATAAATATCACCACAGGGAAATATTTGAGGATATTGCTGTACAATCACATAACAAAATATTAGCCAGCTATTTTAAGACATGTTTAAGACATAGAAACCACGCCAGCGAGGTGGCTTGATGTGTAAAGGCATTTGCCACCAAGTCTGTTGACCTGGATTCTCCAATCCCTGGAGCTCACATAGCAGATGGAGAAAACCAACACCCACAAGTTGTTCTCTGACCTCCACATGGGAGCCACGGCTTACAAGCATGTGTGTGCATGCGCACATACACAAATGAGGAAATAAAACATAATAAAAATTAAAAGGTAATATAAGAAAATTCCAACTTTCATAATGAGTGAAAGGGAGGCTGAGAAGCAGTGAGTAGACTGAGTCTGATATCAGAAAACGTTGGAGATACAGACTTTAAAGCATTAATTAACAGTGGCTTCCTAATGAGATGTGGTAATAGGAAATCATTTTCATTTTGGTTGTGGTTTTGGTTTTTGTTGTTGCTGCTCTTGTTGTTGTTCTATGTGCTTTTTCCCCTCAGAGTAGATACTGGGCACTTAATCACGGGAAAAGCAGTGGTGGATATTTCCCTCAGCATCCTTTGCAAAAATGCAATTGTTGCCGGTTTGTAAGACTTGCCCTCTAGGTTGGATGGTTCCTACATTCTCATCTCTAAGATCCTCACCCTGCTATTCCACACTTAGGCTGTGCCTTTTCCCAGTTCCCCAAGTTCTCGGAGACAAATTCATCCTATCTTGTAAACTCCATTCCCTGTCCAGAGAGGGAGGAGCTGCAGTCTTGAAAAATAAGGTATCAATAGTTGGGGGAATGGGACATTGTGAGATGAGGCCTCGTAAGCCCTGCAGAGACCTGGAAACGATTTTTCTCTCACAAAATATAATTAATCAATTATGTCCAAAGAAGTGGGATCAATATTTTTATAAATGAGAAGTTCATGCGGCAGGAAGGAATTGTTGTGGCGGCCCCTTCATCTTCTCCCTCGCCCCCGCTAATCCAATGTAAATGATGGGCTTTTAGGCTGTGGGCCTCAGCTTTCGCCAACTGAACTTTCCCCCACTTTGCCATTCCTATCACATTCTCCTCACAACTTTCTAATTCTCTTGTCTGGCCCCTGGCAGATGCAGCAGCTCCTAACCAGCAACACACACGTTAGATAACAAAACCCCATATCCACCATCCAGCAGTCTCTCTTCTCTCCCAGGTCTCTGCAATATTGTTATGCTGATCTACCCAGCATCCTCTATTGCACAAAAAATATATATGTATATATGCATTTGGGGACCATGGCAAAGCTTAAGCAAACTGTGGCTTGGTGGAGTCTCTTTAATACCATATTTATTGAGTGCCTACTCTGTACCTCCAATACTGCATTCATGAAAGCAACAAAGATAAAGCTTGGAGCACTGCCTTTGGGGGCTCACCGTTTAATGGTGAAGACAGGTACAGGATGAAGAAGTCACTTGTGTTATCCAGGGTTCTTCACTGCAGATGAAGGTACAGTTTTATGGGAATGTGGAGGAAAGGACCTCTCCCTGTGGAAGCCAAACAACAGTTCCCAAGATTCCTGAAGGATGGGGAACTATCCAGCAGGTATATGAGAGTAAAAAGTACCATAGAAAATGGGGAGCCTGAGAGAAGAAATGAATGGCAGGTTCCAGATGAGAGAGCGTTGCAGAAAGGATGAGGAGAGCCAGCTCAAGGCACACTTCATCAGCAGGCTCTGTGTAGACATCTGATCTGACTTAACCTGCAGCAGCTCTGCTTCCACAGCAGGCCCTCTGATTCCCTCTGGTGATCCTTGACCCCATTTTCCCATCCCTGGGGTTGCTGGCACCTGCTCCTTGACCATCTTCTGGGGTTGGTGATCACAGTGATGGCTCAGGGATGTTTCAGTCCTGGAAACAGGAGTTCAGAGATTTTAGTGGATAACTAGAGCCAAGGTTTGCTCTCAACTGTAGCCCACAGGCTGTTCTGTTGAATACCCAGAGCATGCTAGCACCTGGAGGAAAGGCTGCTAGATCAGGAAGCAGTGACAGGAAAAGTCAAGCTGAGAAAGAAACAGGAGGGTCACCCGTGACCTCATTTTGTGAGTCAAAGAAATCTCCTTTTGATTTCCATTGATTGGACAGCTGTTTTCAGTGAGGATGCTGGGAGAAGTCTGACTTGTCTCTGCAGCAGCACTTAGAGGAATTAAGACTGCACACAGGGAGGCAAGGGAGTTAAAGGGGGACTTTGAAGTGGATTCCAGTAGAGTAGTGGGATCAGGGGTGTTAAAAGGCTTGTTCTGAATGAGCCTAGAGTTAGTTACTGGGTCCAGAAAGATCTAGGTCATGTGATGGTGGAGTAGAGTACAACTCTTTGCTTTGCTTAGGAGCTCTGTCCTGGGAGGTCAGTGATAGCAACAGCAATTATCAGACACAGGATTGAGAAGATGGCAGACAGAGTCAGTGAGTGTCTACCACACAAGCGTGAGGACCCAAGTTCAGATCTTCAGCACCCACATATAAAGCACTCAGTGGTGTATTCCAAAAATCCCCACAGAGGTGGGAATGACCATGGCAAGAGGTGGGGAGGATGGGGCAGCCAGTCCCTTAGAACTCATTAGCTAGCCAGCCTGACCTAATCAGTGAGATGTCAAGGGTCAGTGAGAGACGCTGTCTCAAAAAATAGTAATAATAATAATAGTGTGAAGAATGTCTAAAAAAAGATACAAATGTCTACACACACACACACACACACACACACCAATCATCACCACCATCAGACCAACTACCACATGAGAGGAAAACACTGGGCAACCCTTTTCCATTCTCTCCCGTTTAACACCCTGAATTGCTCTGCTCTTTGGATAGGGTTTATTCGAGGAAGTAAATTATTTTTGGAATGCTTCCAATCACTTGACTTTCCCATCTGAAAGCCAGCTGGATCAGAGAGTAGTAACTGAGTCCCAGTTCAGGCCAGGATGGGCTGGGAGTCATATACATGCTAGAAGGCCTAAGAGTGAAGCTGCAGCCTTGGTGGACTAGGTTTCTTTCTTCAATTCTTTCACATCATGTTCCCCAATCTGCTCATCTACCCAGCCCTCTGCCTTTGCAACCTGCCGTCAAAAGAAAATAAAAGACAAAAATTGAAATAAAAACAAAACAACAATAAACCCCTCAAACATCTCATCATGGAAGCTGTAGTGTGTCACAGTGTGCCCCACAGTAGATTCTGTAGTCCACACATCTTTTTTTGCAAATGTTCGTTGCAATGAGTCATTGATCAGGTTTGAGGCCTCTGGCTTCTGTGACATTATCAATACTGGATCTTTACTGGGACTCCTCTCAGATATCCTACTTTTTGCCCTGAGTCATGAAGATCCTGCAGCTTTGGGTCCGTAGGACCGGCCTCTTTACGTGCCCCAGCAGATCATAGATGGGGCAGATGCTGGTTTGAGACAACTGAATCTGAAAGCCTGACAACTGAATCTGGTCAGTCTGACAGCTCTCCCACACCCATACCACCAGGATGAGGTCTCCAGCACTACTCTGGCTACTTTACCCAATTCCACAGAGTTAATGGATGGGCCAGCTTTCACACTCTTATGCCCTTGGGGCCAACTTACCCATGCCCACACCACAAAGCCAGCTCTACCGTGCTGCCCATGTGAGGTATGGGCCTGCCCAGGTAAGGTAGAGACAGGCCTGTTCACCCAAGTGCTGCAGCCTGTAAAGGGGTGGGTCAGCTCTCCTGCTCTCACACCCTCAGGCTTCTTAACACTAACAGGGATGGCATCATCTTCTGGAGGAAGACTCATGCTGTGGTTTGAATAGAAAATGTCCCCCGTGGGCTTCTATGTTTGAACATTTGATCTCCAGCACTTGATGCTGTTTGGAAGGTTATAAACTTTGAGGATAGGAGGCACAGCTGGGGAAGGTCAGGGTCACTGCAGATAGTCTCCAGAGGGCTGGTCCTAGACAAGCTTCTAATCGGCTATCTAGCTCTTGCCATATGATGTCACTAGCACTCACGAGTTCTGGCTGCCTTGATGGATGCATTCTCTGAACTGTGAGTCAAAATAAACCTTACCTCCTTTAAGTTGCTTCCGTCAGATATTTTGTCAGTGTGATAAGGACTTCATCTGTATAGACTCCCACAATGAGTTTAGGAATACAGGGAATGGGGTCCATAGAAGAGATCAAGGACCCAACTAAAATGATTAAGCCTAATTCCTTACTATAAACACAAAGGCAGAAATATAGTCAAGGGGCTTGGACTAACATGGGCACCATAGCTCCTGCCAGCCAGTAGCCATTTGAAAGGTCAAGCATTGATGTCTGTCTCTGGGGTATGAAGTGCACAGCTCACACACTACAGTACGTCTCAGAAACTGAGAGCCTTGAATCCTCTCAGCTTTCCTGTCCTTCAGGCTTGTTACCAGTCACCATCTTCCCAGTTGAATTTCTACAGGTCACCATGGACAATCTACTACCCTACCCCGTCTCTTGATTGAAAACACCAGGTAAATTGGTGGTTTTGACGCCTCAATATTCTCCTCAGATAGCCTATGTATTTTCTTATTTGCCCTTGCTGTCACACGGCATAGAAGTGCACCTAGTAATATATTTTAAAGGCATGGCGCAGTCACTGAATGTCCAATAGGGCCAATTCATAGCAGTTTTCCCAGTTTTTGGCATGTGAGTGTGAGTGATATTAAATGAATGCACAGATGTGTAGATGGATACGTGTGTGGGTCTATGGACCTGGTTAATTGATGGATGGATGAAAATTAAGGATCCTTGTCCACTGATTCACTTATCACACATGGTGTATCTTCCTCTCTGGGAAATAGTCTGTCCATCCTTATAAAGCTTGTAAACCAGCAAGAAAGAAATTTTCAAAAATTATCCCAATAAATAATTTTAACTAGGCATGTACTATGGAAAATGCCAAGGTGCTAAGGGTTAGCAAATGTCCTTGATATAGGAAGTATTTCAAATCTCTGACTTTTCCAGATGTTAGTGTATTTGTACAGACAGGAGACTCTAGGGGTGGGATTCAAGTACAGATATGTAACTCACTGCTGTTTTCTATATCCCTCATTCACACGGTGTGGAGAGAATCTTATATGAGATCTTAGTGGACCTGAAGTTTTGCTGTGGCTTCCTACAAAGTCCAGTGTGGAATTTTCAATTTGTAGTTTCATGCTATCACCTAAAAACATTTTGGACTTTGGAGCATTTCAGATATTAAATTTTCAAGTAGAGCGTGCCCTGGCCCAAGTAGTGTGGGGAGTTGAGTAGGTATCTCCAAGCAAGAGTTGGTGCCGCGACCTAAGTTCACACCTAAGGATTGCATGAGGCCAGGAAGAGAGGGCTGGATGTCATAGGGAGGTTCAGGAAGGAGCAACTTAAGCTGACATAATGCCAAATACAAACGTCCGGAAATGTGAAGACGCCTGGCTCAGTAGTCTAAAGGAAAGAAAAAGGAAAGAACAGAGTAGAAAGAGCCGAGTGTACAGAACTTAAAATGTCAGGTAGCAACTGTAAGGAGGATTCTAGGTCATGAAGAGATCTTAAAGTCAGATGAAGGATTGGAAACTTGTTCCTGTCAGCGGGGGTGAGTAATTTCAGGCGTGAACAGACCATTAGCGCGCACCAGGAATAGCAATGGGCCCAGGAGAACTGGGTAGAATATGCAGTCGCTCTCTCTGTGTCCATGATGAAGTGCACAAAGGAGGCAGAGTTCCTCCACCATTGTTATGCTCTCTTCTATTATCTCCGCGGTGTGGAGATTTAAGCAGCATATTGATGTTGGTGTCATCTCAGCCCTTCCCTTGAATAAGGTAAACTACCGCCCTTGAATTTAGAAGAGGTTCATTCCTACTTCTCAGCCTCTGCTGAACCACTGGGATTGGTTCAAGAAAATTGTCAGCAGTCATGCAACAGTGACATCATGCTTGTTCTACCCAACAGGTCTCTCCAAAAAGCCTCATTTTTAGAGAGGCCTGGCCCTTCTCTGTCTAAGCATCTTGACTGGGAAATTAACATCAAGCTTTCCTATGTTCCTTTATCTATACTTCACAACCTAAGTAGAGAAGGTACCAGAGCCCTACTTCAAATATCAATAACAATTGGACTGAAGATAAGACAACAAAATCCACCTCCCCTCTCAGCTCTCAGGATCTCCTGAGTCCTTACTCACTCTTTAAGAATGCTCGTTGCACTTTGTGTCCTGATGTCACCCACAGATAAAACTGATGCTTGCTTCTCCAGCACCCATACAGCAGTTTCCCTCTTGCCTTTCCAAGACATAGTGTTTCTATTTCCCATAAGGATCTGTGAGAACCGTGGGAGGCTCACCTCATCTCCAGCTTCAAAAGTAAAGTTCAGATAACCAGTCTGCATATCCCAACTGGGACTGTGCCACATGACTAAAGCTGGGCAGACAGACAGAGGGAGAAAGCTTTAATGACTAATGGGCAAAAGGTTTGCTCTATTTGAATATCTGAATATTTGAATTTGCTTTATTTGAGTATGGAAGTGTGTAGCCTCTATGGCCACTGGCAGCCCTAAGACGAAACCCAATCAACAAAGAACAGAGACAGATGGAGTTGCATCTTGAGTGATGCCACTGAGCTGCTAGAACAATCAACACTGGACCTGCCCCATCACTGCTTCATAAGGAGAAGTCCCCCTACTGTTTGGGTCTGCCTGGGCTATTAAAATCTACTACTTGGAGCCACAGGCATTCTCAGATTTCTGTCTCTAGCCTAGACTTGCTTCCCAAGTGCTACCTAGACTTATATACCTAGACTTATATAGAACCTACCATTGTGTTTATGTTAAATTATCTCACTGTCATCATGCCTTCTAAATATGTTCATGTTGGGAGCCGACTTTAAGCAGAAAGCGGCTAGAAAGCAGCTATCAACTTTGTAGCCACCTGGAGCCATTTACTCCGATAGAGACTTGGTTTTCAACAGCCTACAACAGCTGAGCACACTCTAACAAATACCTTGTTTATCCCACATAGCTTGTTTTGCTGTTTAGTGACCCCAGCTGCATGGTGCACGTGGTAAAATGTTTTCACCTGTGTTATCCTGCGTGTGCTTATAAATACCCAGGATTTCCTTGTAAGAATATATATGAGTCAATACAGTTAAGAAGAGTAAAAATAAGAGTGAATATGAGTCGAGAGAATATGAGTCAAGGGGAATTTGAGTCAGGGGAAAAAGAGTTAAGAGGAACATATATGAGTGAATATGAGAGAATAGAGAGACAAGAAGAGTGAATATGTGCCAATAGAAGAGAGACAATAAAGGAGACTTGAGATTTGACTACAAAACCTCTGTCTTGTCTCCATTCTTCGTGACCCTGACCCGTGGACCCGAGCAGCAGCGCAAGCCGGGCAGGCAGAGTACGGGCTGCAACATTTTAGCCCCAAGCCAGGAAGAGAGTGGGCCTCAACATGTTCATACCCATAGGCCTGGGCTGCTTTCAACCTTGGTCAGAGAGGCTTCTTTTTATATGACTAACAAAGTGCTGAAACTAAAAGCCTGAGTGCTCAGCCCCAAATGGGACATCTCTGTTAAGCCCATCCCTACCAAGGCTCAGGAAGCATCTCAAACAAGGAGAGGGAAAGGATGTAGGATCCAGAGGATAAAGTGTCATGAAGCATTGTCTTCTGGACATGGCTGTTGTACTCATGAATTCACGGCAGCTTTGGTGGCCTCCTCAACAAGACCTATACAAGATCAAGCCAGTCAAATTCCCAGAGCAAATGAGTAGATGATCTCTATGTCCTTTGCCTTACTGAGGAGCTGTTGGTAGTTGATGGTAGCTGGGATAGGGAGAGCCACTCTTCATTGAGGGTGTGCCCATTGGGAGGTTTCCAGATTTCTGGTGGGTAGTATCACACACACGGACATATGGGCCAAATGAAAGAAAGGAAGAGAGAAAGAGAGAGAGAGAGAGAGAGAGAGAGAGAGAGAGAGAGAGAGAGAGAGGTGGGAGCAAGTGTGTTGGGAAGGGTGTGGAGGAGAGTCAAAGGAAAAGTGGGGGCAGATGTGATCGTACTTCATTGTATACAGGTAGCATCATGTGGGACTTCCATTCTAAGTTTCTTTCTTGCCTCCCTTCCAAGTTCAAGCCTTCTGTACCCTCTCCAACTAGCTATCCAAAGTTTCCCTTTGTACTGCCCATCACCTCCATCCTGCCCCTCTGCCTGACTCTCCTGCTCTGCAAGTTTCAACATGTGCACCTACTGGGACATCCTTTTCCTGTCTGAAGTGCCTTCATCTCTGTCTTCACTGCTTTTAGCTCTCACTTCCAGCCATTGTATCTCAAACTGCCCAGGGAATTTTCCTGGGCCTCTTCTCTATCTGTATTCCCTTAGGCATCTCAACACCTTATCTTTAATCCCTGTCTATAAGGTGGAAATTCTTCACTCCTCCCTGAGGTCTGACTTCTATACAGCATGGCATTTGTGTATTAATTGGAAGCTTCATGTGATATAACCAAACAGGAACTTGACATGATAACTTCTCTGGCTGATTTCCCTGTCTTGGCAAAAGGCCCCATTCACCTGCCTATGTTAGTCACCTTTAGTTACTGTCATAGTTTGGATTTCTATTGCTGTGAAGAGACACCATGACCACAGCAACTCTTATGAAGGAAAACATTTAATTGGGGCCGGCTTACAGTTTCAGAGGTTCCATCAAGTTATCATCATGGCAGGAAGCACGGCAGTGTGCAAGCATACATGAGCTGAGAGTTCTACATCTTGATCTGTAAGCAGCAGGAGATTGTGAGCCACACTGGGTGTAGCTTGAGCATACAAGACCTCAAAGCCTGCCTCCATAGTGACACACTTCCTCCAACGAGGCCATTCCTATTCCAACAAGTCCACACCTCCTAATAGTGCCACTCCCTGTGGGCTACCCACTCAAAAACATGAGTCTATGGGGACTATACATATTCAAACCACCACTTACAATAACAAGACCCTTGAAAAACAGCTTAGAGAATGGAAGTTTTCCTTTGGCTCACTGTTTCAGGCCATGGTCAATCAACCCTACACTTTTTGAGCATGTGAGGCAGAAAATTGTGGCAGAAGAGGGCAAAATAGTTCACCTGCTGGCACACCAAAAAGGAGAAAGAGGAAGAAGTTGGGATGAGCTCTATCTTCCCAAGGGCCAGTGACCTGCTTTCATCAATAGGTCCCAGACCCTAGTTCTCAGTACCTCTCCATAATGCTGTCAAAATCTAAACTCACCAATGGATTATGTCACTCATGAAGTCTGAACTTTTACAGACCCAGCCCTTCTCCAAGGTCCCTTCTCTGAGCATTGTTTGCACTGGGAACTAAACCTTCAACACATGAGTCTTTGGGGAGGGTACTACACATCCAAGCCATGGCATCCTGGCTGAAAGCAGCCTCCATGAGGACAGATACCCTCAGTCTTTCTGTAACTGAGTAAATAGAGAATACTAGCTACCAGTAGTTCTGTAACAAAACAACCAGACAGCGAATCCTCAAGAAGTCAGGAAAAGCTGGCCCAAGAACTGGAATGGGGACATCTACTGCAAGGTAGTCAGGTTGAACATAGGTATAGACGTCTTCTGCAGGGAGGCTAAATTAACCATATGTGAGAACATCTATTGCAAGGTAGTCAGTCAACCATGGGTGTGGACATCTGCTAAAGAGCAGCCAAGTGGAGAGCTTAGTCTGGGACACATTGAGTCTCAAGGGAGAGTGGTTATCTAGGTGAAATTCCAGCTTAGTAATCTGGTACTTATCTGCCTACCTATTGGTGCCATAGTATACATATGCCTGGTTCAGCTGAAAGTGACACGTACTGTTTCCTGCCCTCCTGGAACTCCTTCACTCATGCCAGAAGCTGATGACAAACCAATGAGCTCTGACACCAAACAGTAAATATATACCAGGGAGGAAAGAAAAAGAGACAGGGGCAGAGTGGGGGGGCTGAGCAAGAGAAGGCCTAGGGTGAAGGAGGGGGGCATATTAGATTTGATACCTGAATGAAGGTAGGGAATCAGCCATGCCAACCACTCAGCAAGGAGTGGTCCAGGTAAAAATACATAATGTGGAAACATCTTAGCATGACTAAGAGAACAGCAGGAAGTCAATGTGACAGAGGAGACACTGAAGGCAGGACACCAAGCAAGCACTCTGCCATGAATTTGTTTACAGGACATTGGGGAGCCAAGGAAGGCTCATGTGCATGTAGCTAGAGTCTGTTTACATATAAAATATACGCACTTGAGGCACGATGTGTCGATGTGTGCTTACATGGTGGAATGACTATATGCTAATTAGCATATCCATCACCTCACACTCATTTTTAACAGTGAGAACATTTATAATCTATAAGCAGTTCTAAGTACACAATACATTGTCATTTATTGCAGTATCCACCCAGTGCAGGACGCTCATTGAGCTCTTACTGTTGTTCGCAACAGCTAAGACATGGAAGCAACTCAAGTGCCCATCAGCTCAGGAATGAATATGCAAAATCCGGAGCCCATACACAATGATATGTAGTTCATTGTCAAAAAAAAAAAAAAAAAAAGAAAGAAAGAAAGAAAGAAAGAAAGAAAGAAAGGAAGAAAACCATAATTTGTGGTGATAAGGATGAACTTGAAGACATCATGCTAAGTGAAATAAGAGAAGCACAACAATAGAAACCCCACATGACCTCACTTATATGAGAAAACATTAGGCTCCTAGAAGCAGAAAGTGAAATAGCAGTTGCCAGAAGCTGGAGGAGGAAGATAGAGAAAGGGAAACATTGATCATGACATTGTAGATTCTGGGGTATTTGTTTAGTATTTTATTCAACTTTTTAGGTTAATTTATTAACTACACAGGAGGAAAAAATGGAGATGGGAAATCTCAGGAAGCTGCTGCAGGGGCACATAGACACAAACACAGTCTCAGCACTATGTCCAATGCAATAATCAAAGCACCCTCGAAACTGTAGTATCTCCATCTGCATGTGTGCGAGCATGCATGCGTGTGTCTATCACTGTGTAGTGGAAATTGGCCTTGTACTCCCTAGGCAGCACAGGTTGGCCTCGAACTACTAATCCTCCGGTGTCAGCCTCCTTAGTACTGGGATTACTGGTATGTACTGCCATGCCTGGACCAGCTGGTGACAGGGCTAGGAGATCAGAAAATAAAGAAGATAGGAAAGTTTGGGATCAGGAAATCTTGCACAAGCTTATAGACAGTTCACAGAAGGAAATGAGACAGAGCCAGCGGAAAGCTATTATACAATGGGACAAAATCAAGCAGGGTTTCACAAAGGGAACTCAATATCTCAAGTGTGTCACAGACCAACACATAACACCAACACAGAATAACACGCCAAGCACACAACAGCCTTGGAACAGTAACTCCAGTCCTCTCAGGGGAAAAAACAAAGTTCCCAGAAATCAAAAGCCTTAACTCCTTCAAGGCCCTGGCCCCAGACCCAGGCCCAGGCCCGGCCTGGACCTTACCAAGTCTGCCCCTGGACAAAGACACAGAACTAGCTTCCCTTTGTCCTTTTATCAGAGCCTCTGTTGAAGTCTTGGATTGGCCTAGCTCTTAGTACATTTAAAATATGCCAAGTCCTATTGGATATACAGGCAATGATCCGGGTCTTCTTGCTTCTAGTGACCTCCACTGTTTGCATCTAGAGGGCTTAAGGAGGGGGGCATGGCTCAACAGTTAATAGCACTAACTGCTCTTCCAGAGGAGCCAGGTTTAAGTCCCAGCACCCACATGAAAGCTAGTAACAGTCCATATGTAACAACAAAATTCTAATTCCAAGGGATCCCCTGCCCTCTTCAGGCCTCTATGGGCATTGCATCCATGTAGTGTATAAACAGATACACAGGCAAAAGACTAATACATGTAAAGTGTAAATAAATACATTTTTTTAAGGCCTGAAGGAGGTCCCATGGGCTCATATTCCTTAAACTTAAATGTCTGTATCCATGGCTCTTCATAGTCATTTCTAATAGAGCTAACTTTTATTTCTTTAAAAAAAAAAACCATCCCATGGAGTTATTAATAAGATTTGCTATTGCTAAGTACAGTCATCAGATGTCCAGCACTGTTCTTAGAAAGACACCAATGACTTCTGCTTTCAAGGCAGATCAAGCCACCACAACTCACTGGAGGATAGGGAAAGCTCTATACATGTGTGCTTGTGAGTCAGTGCATGTTTGCTATGAACAGGAGTATGTATGTGTGCATGTTTGTGTTAGTATGGATATTATCCTGGTGGAGGGATAATGGGGTACACAGACCCCTGTACAGACACACTCCCATCTTCAGCCTGGTGCCATGTACAATGCCTGGGCTTGCTTATACAGAGCCAGTGTGGTCCTTCCTGCTGCATAGCTTGCCACCGCTCATTAACGCGGTCTGCGCTGGTGGCAACCACCCTCTGTAGAGAGTGTTAAATATTGCAACTGTTTATTGCTTAATATTTTTCATGCTAACGGCAGGCTAATTTGCAGGGATTTGAGGCAGTGTATAAAACACCTTCTGCTGACTGCTCATTTTGTGCCAAGGAAGGACTTGGCAACAGCAGCCTTACCCAGGGCCTCTTGGACTCTGTGTGATGTCACACTGCCCCTCATTTGGTCTTCCCAGAATAAGTCAACTGCAGACAAACAACAGAGCTTCTCTGTCCAAGCATGAGGAAGAAAGGGAACTGCAGAATTGCCTGCCGGCTCCTGGGCTCAGTGCTGAAGGAGCAAGAAGGAAGAGAGGGGGAAACAGAACAGTTGAAAGTTGTGTTATTATGGGTATGTGCCTCCAGTGTGACCAAATCGAGTCCTGTCCTCATTTTGATTGGCTAGTTGGTTACAACCCACTGCTCTGACTATGGCAACAAGCTATTGACCACCAAAAGAAGACAGGAGTCTCCCACCAAGGACTCCAACCGCAACTGGTTACGTTTTGGTTGTTTACAATCTGAGAGCAGTACATGGGAGTCTCTCATCTCACCACATCCATAACTCTTACAGTAAGGAGTCATGTCCATGTCATGTCGTGTCCACTAAGAGAGGTAAACCAAAGCAGACAGTTGAAGGGCTCCTAAGTGATGTCACCTGGTGGCAAGCCCCCGATCCCCTGATCCCCTGATTCTCCAGTTCCCCAAACCCCCAGTCTCAGGTATCCATCCACCAGTTCCCAAATCTCCCAGTCTACTGATCCCACAATTCACCACTCCCCCAGCTTCCCAGTTCCCTGATTCCACTACCCACCAGTCCACTAGTCTGACGCTGAGCTGGGTACACGCTTCAGAGTCCGCTCTGCATCAAGTCCAAGCAGATTCTGCCGTTGTGGTTTCTTGGCTCACAGGTGGATTTTTAACTGTGATGTAGTTGCCAACATTTAAATCTTAGAAGATTTCTGATATAAATGTAAAAGAATCAAGAGTTCTGGCTTTGTAAACTAGACTGTCTAGTGACTCAGAGAGCCTGTTCTTGCCACTCTATTGGCCAGACCTCAGAGCTCAGGCCCGCTGCCCCTCCTAGGGTCTCATGGCCCTGCTTACCTTGCTCCTCTTCATTCACTTCCATAGGCCCAGCACTTTGAATTAGTTCTATGGTTGACCTGGTACCTGCTGCAACTTTGAGGATTTTTTCCCCAGTCTATCCCTTCCTCTCCTCCTCCCTCTGTCTTCCAAGGAGAAGAACTTCTGCAGGCTCCAATTTCTGGCATTTGTTCCTAGACTATTATACAGCCAAGCTGATGTTTCTGACAAGACAGGACAGAGCAGAAGATGAGGCCTGTAGCAATGGTTCATGGGTGAAGAGCACTAGCTTCTCCTGAGGCAGATCTAGTTGCAATACCCAGCACACATGGGGCTCACAGCTGTCTGTAACTCCAGGTCCAAATGATCTGACATTCTCTTCTGAGCTCTGCAGGGACCAGGCATGCACATGGTGCACAGACATGCATGCAGGTATAACACTCATAAAATAATAAAATAGGTCAATCTAATTTTTTAATAGATGAATAACTTTGAGGTGATACAGATAGGAGTATGTGAGAGGTATTTACACAACACACACACACACACAGACATTTGTTTATGGATTATCACATCTCCTGTAGCCAAAACGAAAAGCATGTTTTATACCATGATGGCCTAGGAACCAGGTGTGTTTGAAAGCAACCAGCTAGGCAAATGGCTCAGGAAAAGAAAATTTACCCAGCATGTACAGGGGCCTGGGTTTTATCAACTGCAACATGGCAATTCTTTGAGACTTTGTACCTTGATATTTCACAGAGAGAGCCTTTAGGAGCGTGGTGTTCAGCAGGCCCAGTGTTATCTAAGAATAATGGGGCTTACTCTGAAACTGAACCCAGGGCAGGGTCATATCTAAAACCCAGAAGCTCATTCACACCAAGAAGGTATATCTCAGGAAGTTGACACTGGATGAGAACCTTAGAAGAGAAGAGTAACTGGGGAGGCCACAGCTTCAACAGTAACTCAGAGCGTCCATGGCTTTGCTGTGAGGAAACTGGCCACGGGCTTGAGGGCACAGCAGAAGCCCTGCTCAGCAGTGCAGTCTGGTACTGCCTCAGCTGTGCTCAGCTTCTCAAGAAAAGCCAGAAATCTGTGTTTTACGTGACATGCACAAGTTCTATTGTTTGTTACTTGGGACAGTGTCTCACTATGTAACCCAAGCTAGCCTCAAATTCATAATCTTCTTACCTCGGCCTCAGAGTGCTGGAACTACAGATATGAGCCTCCACTCCTGGCTCCAAACCATTAAAACCAAATAAACAAAGCATACCTTATGAATCACCCCAAATATAACATCAGCTTTCCTCCTTCCTGGGTGAGGTACCAGCTCAGTATCCTCCTGATGCCTATTTAAACAACAATCAGATCGTGCAGCAGCCCTGATCACTTGCCAGGCTCTGCTCTAAACTTGTGCACATTAACTCCATCCAACAGCCAGCGTGGCAGCATCACTCACTGCTATCCTTATTTGACAGGGAAGGAAACTGAGGCAGAGAGAGGTTAAATTACATAGCTAGTGAGAGATAGGACTGGAGCCTGAAGTCTAGAATCCCCAGTTCCTACATCAGACATAAGTTTCTCTAGGGTAACAAGCCCAAGTTTCTCATAGAACCCTTCTGAGATAAGACTTATTAGCACCCCCACATCATATCAGAGGAAGCTGAGGCCAGAGAATAATGGCTGCTTGCTTGAGGTCCTGAAGCTACAACAGACTTCAATGCAGGGGTCTTCTCAGACAAGCCTCCAAAGCCCTGTGCTCAGCAAGGGGACTATTCAATAGGTGTGAGGGAAACAGTTTCTAAGAACCCAAATGTCATTTTTTTTTCAATAAGGAAAAGGCTGCTCTAGCTGTCAGACCATAAGCTGCAACCTTTATGTTTGCAAAGCAAAAAGGGCAATTAAGTGAGACAAAATAAATCTTCTTGGGCCTCTGTCAATGAGCCTGGCAGGTCTGCGGGCAGCAGCTTGATTGACAGGGTGCATTACATTCTGGAGCCGACTCAGCCTCTGACATTTCTTTGATGCAGCACTGAAGCAGGAGACTTGCTTCTTAAAGGGGCCTTGTCCTTTTCAGAGCCACAGTGCTTCCCAAGGCAGAAGAGTAGGTTCATTGTTTGGCTGAGGTGGGAAGGTGCCCACACATCAGCAACCATGGCCTCTGTGATGCCTTGACAAGTGGCTGAGGGCTCTCTCTCTTGCCAGCACTATTCACCTCGCTGTCAGGTGGTGTGGAGACTTGTGATAAACTTCAAAGCCTCCCACAATCAGCTTTTCTGGAAATTCACACTCCTGTGTGCCAAAGCTAACACGCATGGCTAGACCCTCCATAGAGAGATTTGGAGGAGGGGCTCCATTATACTAATTTCTCTCCTTTCTAAGAGTAGGTTTGTGAGCAGTCCTGTTGGTGAAAAAGAATGGATGGGCTCCAGGAGTTCTGAAGATGTCTCTCAAAAGCCTAGAGAAAGATAGGTGTATGCACAGCACCTTCTCTGGAAAAGAATGCCACATGCCTCCAGAAAGGGAGCTTGGCCCTGTCTCCCTCTGAGAGGAGAGCTCTGCTCCTCCTTGTTTCATTTCTCAGATCTGCTTGGACAGTACCTCGAACTTCATTTAGCCTATTTTACCCCACAGCAACTCCTGATCTGATGGCAGCTCCTGTCCCCATAATAACTCCAGTTAGATCCTGTACCCACAGCAGCTCCTGTCCCCACAGCAGCTCCTGTCCCCATAGCATCTCCTATCCCTACAGCAGCTCCAGCTTAGAGTCTATTATGATGGAAGAGCCAGTGTACCAGGAGCCTGAAGCAACTGGTCATGTCATATCACATCATCAGTCAGAAAAAGAAAGTAGTAAATTAGTGTATGCATGCTAGTCCTCAGCTCCCTTTCTGCACTTTTATAGAGTACAGAATCCCCTGACTAGGGAATGGTATCACCCACAGTAGGCAGGTCTTCCCACCTCAATTAACACAGTCAAGAGAATGTCCCACATAAATACTCAGAGTCCTATCTGCACAGTGATTCTAGATTCTGTCCTGTTAAAAATTAGCACTAATCACTGGGGGAAGGAGAGGGGATGAGAGAGACTGAAGCTCAAAATCCAGTTTCTACATGAATGAATCTAGATAGACCATATCTGAATCTATGTCATGGGGGTGTCATGAAACTTAAATAAAATGGCATGCAGAAGGTGCCTAGGGCACACCTAATGCTGCTCAATAAATGTCAATTCTTAAAGCCTTACATTGCTGCTTATGATGCTGATAGAGATGATTCCATGGCAATGCCGATGAAGATGAGAATCTGCTGACATCCCACACTCCGAGAAAGGACTTGGACTGGTGCCATGCCTGATGTCTGCTGTCTTATATATTTGTTTAGTAGGATAGGCACACTGCCATCGTTGGTTAGTGGTGGCATGGGAGGTAAAGATAAGGTTTGAAGACAGTTAAGCTGAGAGAATGATTCTGGCTTCATTTCTGAGCCAGTTGCTATGGGAGGCAGACTGGAGAGATCCCCTTCTGCGAGACTGTTCTTCTCTTGTTGCTGGGGTGAGTTCACAGGGAATCTCAAGCAGCCTAATTTGATCTTCTGTCAAATATTCAGGACTACACCAAAGTACACCAGGGGACTATATTATCTCAGATTTGGAGTCTGGCAGGCAATATTTCTATAACGCATTATGAAAACTTAGACGTCTAAGCAGACCTTCTCACATGTGAACATCCAGTTGTGTTCTGCCAGGCTGAGCCCTAAGGCAAGTCTTCATGGGCATAGAACCTGTATAGACAGGAAAGAAGTTAAGGAAGACATTAACTTCCTTAAACAAAAGGGAACACTTCTCCCTGTTGACTGCAAGGTCTGTGGTCCCTTTCAGCGCATTCACAGAAAAATGAATGAACTCAAGTACCACCAACAGGTCTGCACCAAAGGAACCACTGTATCTGGGTGTAGTAACACACACTTGCAATTCCAGAACTCAGAAGGCAGAGCCAGCAGCATCAAAGCTCAAGGACAGCCTGAGTTACATAGTGAGACCCTGTCAGAAGGAGGAGCCATTGTGCCTAGCACTACTAAAGCGGGAATCTAAAGATTTGAGTTTGTAAGTCAGACTCTCCCTGACCTCCTGGATGACCAGGGTAAGTTCCCCTTATCTACTCCTTCCTTCTCTCATCTCATGAGGTTACAATGACATCAAATGAGAAGCATCCTTTGTTAGTGTACTGAGAGAGATAAAGCCTGTGAGAATGCTGTTTATTAATAGACTATCTTTTCCCTCCAGCACTTAGCCAAGGGGAAAGGAATCCTTCCCAGCCACAGTCTTGAACAATCCCTGTTTATACTAAAGTTCCGTTTCCATGTAAATAAGGGTCGCTGGAAACCCCAGAGAAAATGTAGTGGAGATGAAGAAGAGTTGAGGAGGGGTAAGAACGAGCCTGGGGATGGTAGGGAGATTTAACTGCAACAATTACGATGCTTCAACCCTGAAATGCATGGCGGTAGATGACAAGTGGACACTGTCTGCTAGACTCTGCAAGGAATAAAGTGGACAAGGTAGGAAATACCTATCAGAAGAAGTGGGTGATAGAAAAAAACCCTTTAGTCTAACAGCCAAGTAAACAATGGGACCAAACACTGAAACACCTCTGGACTTCAGGGAAGACCAGAAGTCAGACCAGAAGTGTGCATCATTCAGCACAATGTCAGAGGCAGAGTCCGTAGAGGAACTTGGACACAAAATCCAAATGGGTGGCCCAACATTAGGAAGAAAATCCCAGGTATGGGGCCAGCACTTGCAACCAGACTCCTGAAGGACAGGCCAGAGATTCTAACAGCAACTGTGACCCATGAAGGACAGCACTAGAGGATCAATGTCTGTGACCTGGTCTTCCAAAGACATGCCCAGGGATGTGGGAAACCTGGGAAAGAACACCAAGAGAGTTGAGGCTGCAGTCAGCTATCAGACAAGCCTGCATTCAGACTCTACCAGCTCTCTTCCCCTCCCCATTTATCCCCCCTTTATATAGTATCCAGTGTCAACTTAACAGGGCAGCTCCACTCCCTCCTCTGTCCCTCCTTCCTTCCCCATCCATCTTTCCCTCTCTTCCTCTTTCCCTCTTTCTACCTTTCCCCTCTTCTTTATCTTCAACTTTTTCATTCTGATAATCTGATAGGCTGGCTGGGTTGTGTGGTCGGTTGCATCTCAGCTTCCTGGGGGTAGGGGGGAAGTCTCTTCCAGATCACCTGATCAGATGACCGTACCTTTTCTTCCTCATTCCATCTTCAGTCATAAATGCCTTCTACACCCTGTCTGTGTGGCTCCCCTTCTGTTTACTTGTCTCTTGTTTCTTCCTTAATCAGTTCATGGCAAGTCTTCCTCTCAGCATTTCCTTCCCCCTTGTGCCCATAAACAAATATGTGACTTTAGATCGTACTGTCAATGAACTTAACAATTCCAAATGGCTGGCACCAAAGGGTTATTGTCATTTGTCTGTTACTGTATTTCACTGTGGGCCTATCTTTGATAATGAATGGTTTTGATGACAGTATATTCTAATTTCAGGTGAATGCTAAGGACTGGCTCTTATAGCCATCTAGCAGAGAACTGTGACATTTTTAACTCTCTTGCAACCTAATTCGTCTGGACTCGGCAAACACTTCCATTGAAAGAACAAGATGATAAAGTGAGTCCAACCAACAAGTCTCAGTTGTGCAATTTACAACACAGAACAGAAAAATAAAAACAGATAGTGCAAAGCAGCGTAACTCCTCCAGGGTTATCAATCCCACAGGAGGATCCTCAGATGAGAGTGAATTGAATAGAATCCCAGACAAAGAATTCAAGAAAAATATTTTTTTTAAAAAAATTTGTATCCTTGTAGTACCTTCATTGTGACTGAGGTGTTGAGGTAATGTTGATTCCACAGGACAAGCTAAGAAGGGCTCCCAACTCCTTGTTTTTGCAACAAGTTTGGGAAGGACTGACTTACTTCATTTTTGTTGGAATTCATCAGGACCATTCAGTTCTCATTTTTTTCATATTTATATTAAAGCATATTGAATTAGATATCAAAACATATTGTATAACATATTATATATAATAGCACATATAACATTTATTTATACATGGCAGGGTAGAGGGAGAGGAAGTGGTGGGGGGCTTCTGCATAAATTCCAAGAGAACACAAGCAAACATGTTTGAAATGAGGCATCAGTTCTTACTTGAGAACGTTGAATGTAGAAAGAGCGTGAGAGCTGGAGGCTAGAGAGCCTGAAACCCTGTCCTGGGGACAAGATGTGACTGCCATGCACATGAGCAAACATTAAAGCAGAAACACAATAGAAGATTTGATTTTAATTTTTTTCACTTTTATTTTACATGTGTGGGTGTTTTGCTTACACATGTGTCAGTGAAGCATGTGTGTGTCTGATGCCCACAGAGGCCAGAAGATGAAATTGGAGCCCCAGGAACTGAAGTTGCAGATGGTTGTAAGCCACCATGTGGATGCTGGGAACTGAACCTGGGCCCTCTGCAAGAGCAGCCAGTGCTCTCAACCATTGAGCCAACTCTCCAGGCCCCACATAGAGGATTTTACAAAGGAAATAAAATCAACTAAAGTAGGAGTCAGTTCTTCACATTTGTTTGTTTGTTTGTTTGTTTGTTTGTTTGTTTGTTTTAATTTAACAAAATTTTATTGGATTGGCTAAAGGGGAAAAAGTAGGATACCATAATAAAAGACAAGAGATGACGCCCTGGTAATCATCTTATAGAAAGAAAGTAAATTGTAAGAAAATGTAATCAATAATTACATGCAGACCATTTGAACAACTTCGATGAAATTTCTGGAAATTCATAGCCTACCAAAACTGAATTATAAAGGAAAAAAAAAAAAAGTCTGCATCAATGCGTTAACTCAATGGGTTAAGGCACTTGCCAGTAAGCCTGATGAGCTGACTCCAGTCCCAGTTACCACATGGTAGAAAGAGAGAACCAATTCCTTCAGGTTGTCCTCTGACCTCTACACATGTACTGTGGCACTCACGCATACAAATGTTTGCTTAATCCAACAAGAATGGCTCCGGGAAAGAATAATGCAGGCTGCAAAGGATACAGTGCAGCTCTGTCTGGAAGCTAAACTTTTGCTGAAGCCCAAACTGGAAAGCTAAGTAAAGCTTGGCAGGTGGAGGGGGACAAAGCCAGAGAGGCCGGTGTGTGCAAAGACCCTGAGGTTGGGAAGCACTCAACAGTCCTTGGTTCCTCCAGCTAAGGGGAGAGGCCCACACTGGAAGGTATTTAAGTCAGTATCTTCTATACATGAAGTTTTAAAATTCTACATTTCATTTTATTATAAATGGAAAAAAAATCTCTATAAAGCAGCTCAGACTGAAGGTTTTTTTTTTCCTTGCCCCCTCTTCCCTATTCTCATATAATTCTGACTTCAAACAGTCATTTCCTACACTGCCTGGGGCACCTAACCTGAAGCGTCCCAGAAACTCTGCCAATTACAGCAGTCACTTATTAATTCTCCACTGACAGCTTCCCCTAAGAAACGGGCCTGAGTGCCTGAGGGACCCAGTATGAAGTGGTATTCATACAGCACCCCCCCCCCAGGCCCTGCTGGAGTGCCAGGTCCACCAATGAGCTCTCACTGCCCCCACTTGGCCCTTTTGCAGTAACCCAAGACTTTCTCCTTTTAAAGGGTGGGGGCAGAAGAACCCTGCCATTCACTCTCTGGAGCAGCTGTCACAGTGGGCTCCATCCTTCTCTGTGTTGATGCTGTTTGAATACTGTCAACAGTGCCAGCCAATCCCCCCCCCCGCCCGCCTGGCTGCCTCTGCGACCTCTATTATTTATGACAGAGTGTGAAATTGATTGCGGTTGAAAGATCCACACTGGAGTCAAATGAACTCCTCAATTATTGCCGCCCGAATAAACCTCCCTTTCCAGAGGCTCCCCGGGGAGTGGGCACCTCACCCCAGGTTCAAGGTAATAGATATTTCTAGATAGAAAGTGCAAGAGGCTCCATTGTAATGATTGTCAAGTTATAAGATTCTCCAGGTTAACTGACCCCTCCCCCACACCAGCCTTTAATAATCCTGAAGGAAGCCTATGCCATCCTCCTTTCCCATTGTGACCACATGGCCATCCCCCAGCTGCCTCGTATATGACAGATATTTCCATTCTGCAGGCTCTGGTCATTTCCAATCCTTTTTCACAGAAAATATGCAGTGGGTGTTAATGGGGTTACAGAGAGATTAATAGAGCTCTCAGGGTGTCTAGGCCTGGCTGGTATTTCTCTAGAAAGAGCTATCCACTCAGGAAAATTTAATGGTAAGAGTTAACCCATTAAGATAGCAAGCACACAGCTTCTACCTATCATGGGATTTCTGTCTTTACCTTCTGATGACATCAAGGTTCCCCATACTTTGCAGCAGCTGAAGACTGGCTACATGCTGGGGGCTGTGTGAGGACACATTTGCAAACATCGCACTGTGCCGCACTTGTGATCCAGGACTCAGAAGGCTGAGGCATGGGGATGATGAGTTTGAAGTCAGCCCTGACTATATAATGAAATTGTTGTCTGGAAGGAAGCGGGAGGGAAGGACAGGAGGGGAAGGGAGAGGAGATGGAAGGGAAGAAGGGAGAGGAAGGGAGGGGAGGAGGGAAAGGAAGGAGGAAGAAGAGAATCAGGGGCCACATTTGACCCAGTTCTTCATTCTGCTTAGTACCCAGTGGCTTGGAGAATAAACTTTACATACTTTCCTTGAAATACCTGAAAAACATATAGGATTATACATGTATTTCTGGCTCAGTGAGCAGATGCTCAGGGGTGCTGCCCCCTTTAGGTAGCAAAAGGTAAGTGTACTATTATACACCTTCCTGGCTGCTGCCTAGTTGGTTCATCTGTCTCTCCCCAGGGAAATTTCAGTGAGTGTACCCCGATGTGTTCATGTCAATGAAGGTAACATCACTATTAAGACCTCCTCTGTAATATATGTGACAATGTGTGGTCCCAGCACAAGGTAGAGAAGATTAAGGGAAGGCTTTCTCTGAGTCCATGGACTTCATGGTTGATTCCCACAACCCAGCGGAACAATATTCCAAGCTAGACTACTGAAAAACAAAAGAAATAAATAGGGCATGTCTTTTCTTTTTCCCCAGTGTGATACTTTATAATCCTCTCTCAGCCTGTCACTCGGCTCCCTACTGGGCTACATCATAGGTTGGTTTTGAACTCCTAGAGAAGAGAAAACAGATGAAAGGGAAGAACCTGTGCTCTCATCAGTAGCTTCAAAAACTGATGCTGATGCATCCCATCTGACCTGCCCATCATTAGTTTCTGGAGCAGCAGTTGAGATCAGATCAGTTCAAACACACCAATAGGTCATATACTACATAAAACACAGAGACACACAGACATCACACACACACACATTTCACACAAACCAGAAGCACCTACATACATCACACATACTATATGCACACCACAGAGACACACACATACATCACATACATACACACATACTCAATACACACCACAGAGACACACATACACCACACACACTACAGAGACATACACATACATTACACATACACATACCTGCCACACTCAATACACACCACAGAGACACATATATCACACATACTACATACACACAACATACATACACATACTCAACACATACATACATCTACCACACATACCACAGACAGACATACAACACTCACATATTTATACTACGAACATTCGCTTCGAATCTTACCAACTTCTATAAGGTAGGAAGTATGGAACGATTGGATTTACATCTTGAGCTTCAAGATTTTAATTCTAAGTGCCCCGCACAGCCTTCTGGGAAAATGCTAGAACCAAGACTTGCAACCGTGTGCTCAGGTAAAGGAGACTCCAGGTGTGCACAACTGGAAAACCAAGTAGGGAACTCAATACAGCTGCCTTCCTTTCAGAAAACTAGAACAGGGTCCAGAGACATGCTTCATCAGTTAAAAGTACTTGCTGCTCTTGCAGAGGGTTCAAGTTTCATTCTCAGCACCCACACAGTGGCTCATAACTACCTATAACTCCAGTTCCAAGAAATCCAGTTCCCTCTTCTGACTTCCACAAGTGCCAGGCATACACATGGTAAACAAATGGACATGCAGATAAGTGTTCAGACACAAATGAATCCCCAAAGAAAGCAAGCCGTATCTCCATGGTCCAGATTGTATATATTACATGGAGGTTGGGTTTAATTCTCACCATCAGCATGTGCTGTATGACTTCTACCAGGTGGCATGCCCTCTCTGATCATGGTTTACTTCCTGAGTGCTTCTGTGAGTGCCTCCTACAAAACTGTGCTTCAGCTTTGCTCGAACTGTGTGATTTCCATCTTTGGGCGCCATATGTGATATTGCTCGACACTCTCAAAAGACTGGGATGCAGTGTGGAGTTCTACCACCTCGCTCCCTCTCTGGCAACAGACAGTAGCCAGACACAGTGCCATCACTTAGTCCAGGTGCCTGAGTGAGGGTGTCACATAAAACCCAGACCTACTTTGATGCAAGATGGAGACATTACGAGAAAAAGAAATCAAACTTTGCCACTGATAAAAAATATAGGCTGACTCATTCTAACAAGTATAGGGTGGCTTGATAAACAGAAGATGGCCTTGCCATAAGTACAGCCACCATCTAGGTAGAACGCCTACTCCCAGTGAATAACAACATTCCTGTGACTCCCAAGGAGCTGGCACAGCAACCAAACAGCACCTTTCACACACACAATGACTCTGGACACCCATGTGCCTTAGGGAACTAGCTGGGGCAGGGGAGGGGGACAAAAGTATTAAATGCACTTCTCCGAAGCCGACCTGGCTCCTGAAAGGCCCATGGAGAGGATGTGTGGCCCATCTAGAAAATTCATTGTTCTGTAGCCGACCTATATGGTCCTATTTATCCTCCCGTCGGGAATCGCCCTGTGGGCAGCTGTGTAAACTCCAAGGGAAATGGGATATCGATTTGCAATCTCTTAGACACACACCACACACACACATACACACACACACACACACACACACACACACACACACACACACACACACACTTTCAAAGCAGTGGCTTCTAACATCTTTGCCACCGATACTTCTTACTCGTCTTTGCTTTTGACTTTATGTTTGGAAAATGACCCTGCAGCTGGTGTATATTAAACAACAGCTTCTTCCTTACTTACCTTTAAAGCTCCCTTTCTTTCAATGCCATTCCACATTTCTAAGACCCAGCCAGTGGTCAGCTGGTGGCCTTAAGTCTGTGTCTGTGGTCCACAAACTCAACTGTGAGTACTGGTGCTCCCAATGGCTGACTGGACTGGGTCCCACAAAACCTGCACAAAACCTAGCAAAGCCTTGCCAGACTCCCATGCTGGCATTCTGAGGCCCAGCTGAAGAAATACTGCTTTCCTCCTCCACCAGAGTCAGTGTGCATTCCCAACTCCAGTGACACAACTGGCTCATCTTGGGCCCATTGTATGGTTGAATACTTCCTCAAGTCCCCATTAAATGTCTGCCAACAGTTTCCAGCTTTTAACTGGTTCTCTGCCTCTGGCTGGAACCTTCTGCCTTTGCCTGCTCTAATCCTAGCCCCAAACCCAGCATGCTACCCCATCTGCAAGGCCTCCTATGGAGTGTCCATTGAATTGAGAATAAACTGTTGTGCTGAATAATGTGTGTACACATACACACACACACACACACACACACTATATATATATATATATATATATATATATATATATATATATATTAGATCTGTTGTTTAGTCTCTACCAAATTCTAATTCTACAGGGTTTGTTTTGAGCCCCACATTATAGAAGAGGAAATGAAGACATAGGAACTCAAAGAGTAGGCTTCCTTAGGTAGTGGAGAGTCATGAACTCCTGACCCCGCCACTTCCATCTTGGCTCCATTTCCCAGTAAAGGCCATCATTACAGTGTGTACATTCAAAGCTTACATATAAAGCCTTTGTGCTTAGGCCCCTCAGGCAGTCACCTTGTTCTGCCCAGAGACTGAAGATACCCACCAGAAGACTTAGGGGCAAGAACTCAGAGCAGGTTCGTGCAGGCTCTGGAAAATGTCTGGAGATATCTGGGTGTGAGCCACAGGTTTCGGGGTCTATAACAAAAAATCTTGGTATTTCTTTTTCCAGTTTCCATGATAAGATGGTCTGACAAACACAAGTTAAAGAAGAAAAGGTTTAGCTCAGTTTAAAATTACATCATGGCAGGGGAAGTCAGAGTCACAGAAGGTTGAAGCAGCTGGTCACATCACATCCACAGTCAGGAAGCAGAGAGCAATGACTGTTTGTGCACACTTCACTTTCTCCATTTATACAGGATCCCAGCCCAAGGAATGCCCACAGTGTGTGGGTCCTCCTAGCTCAATTAACCTAATTGCTCATAGACATACCCAGAAGTCCAGCTCCCAAGTGACCCTAAATTTTACCAACTTGACAATTGAGATGGACCATCACAGTTAGGTTCCAGGTGGCCATGTCTCACATATCTCAATGACCCCGGTGATTCCTCCCCCAATTCTACCTGGAGATGCACAGCCCCCTTGTTGTGATGTCGTGGGAAAGTGAAGGCTGGCATCAGCTTGACTCCAGAGCCAACGACCTTGGTTGACATCTTGCTCTTCTCCCACCTTCGATGCTCTCTCATCTCTCACTGGCTTTGCAAGCTCAAGTTTCTGCTTGCAATGCCATTCTCTCTCCTTCCTTCATCAAAAACAGGACTTGAAGTTCAATCCCACTATTCTAGAAAAAGCTTCCCTACTTCCTTGCCAGATTCCCTTCTCTTATGGCCATTATTATGTCTAGGATAGCATCCTGCTCCCAAACCTGCCCTTGTCCTAAAATCCAGCTGTGACTCCTCACTGTTGCGCACCAAAGTGTTGGGCACCAAAATGTCGCAGACCGCTTTATCAGTGTTGGAACCCACACTGCTAAAAGCCTTGGGGGCTAAATTGTTAGAGCCCACACTGCCCCAGGCTACTCCAGTCCGCAGGTTGGGGTTCAGCAAGAGAGAGAGTAAGGACGGACACGAAGAATAGAGACCAGACAGAGTGTGATTCAATTCCATTTATTCTTCAGTCTCTCTCCTTCTCTTCAAGTCCCTAGGTCCTAGTCCAAGTCCCAAGTCTCGAGTCTCAAGTTCCTAAGTCTCAACTCCTAATTCTCCTTCCAGCTGCTAGTCTCTTTCTCAGTTCCAAGTTCTAAGTTCTCTTCCAAGTACCTGTCTCAAGTCTCAAGTCCTTATTCCTGATCTAAGTTGCTAGTCTCTTTCCCAGTTCCAAGTTACCTTCCAAGTCTCAAGTGTCTGTCTTCTGTCTGCCTCTCGCCTTTTATATGTCTCACTTCTAAATCACGCCTTTAAGTCTCACAGCTTTAAGTCTCATACACCTAAGGGAAGATCCTGGTATCTAAAACAAGATGTTATCAGAGTGTGCTCAGCTGTTGTAGGCTGTTGTAAACAAGTCTCTTGTCAGGGTATATGGCTCAAGATGGCTGCAAGGATGATAGCTGCCTTCTGTTGGCTCCCCACACCTCACTATGGTGCAGAACTTCCCTGCTCACACACTCCTTTTGACCTACACTCTGATAAGTGATGAGTGGTGACTAATGCCCAAGGGAGCTACCTGCAATGACGATTATCTGCACTGCTGCACGCTGTCTCAGAGCTTTATGCTACATTCAGAGCATGGTATTCAGGCCTGGGAAGTGGTGACCTACAGGTGGTTCTAGCCTCCTACAAAGGACTGAAATAAAAAAGGATAAACTATGACATCTTTGCTGAATAAATACTATGGGTTGTCATCATGTTATGTGAAGTAAGCCAGACACAGAAAGACAGGTTTCAGGGAATTTGCATGCTTGTGCGGTTATTATGGATCCTCAGAAAACAGAAAACATAGTTGTCATATGACCGCACTCCTGGGTATGTCTTGGAATGTTGTCAATCCTGCATATCACAGACATACTTGGACATCCATGTTTATTGCAGTGTGTTCAGAGCTGCAATGGAACACAGGTAAAGAGTCATAGGCTTCTCTAAAGAATGGTGGAGGCAGGGCATCTCAGGGAATTAGATGGGTAAGAATTTTCTCATACAGTGGAACCTAGATTTAAATTTACATGTAATCATAGATGTTGGAGAGTCATGAAACTACAGTGGGAATCATGAGAGGGGGAAGAGATGTTAGGGGATGTGGAAGATAGAGAGGGTAATAAGCATGTGAGCACTAAGAAGAAAGGATGAGGGAAACCAGAGAGAGAGAAGAAACAGAGAGACAGAGAGAGACAGAGAGAGAGAGAGAGAGAGAGAGAGAGAGAGAGAGAGAGAGAGAGAGCTGTGACTCTAGCACTATGGAGGCAGAGACAGGAGGATCCCTGAGGATCACTGGCCAGCCTAGTGAACTGAGAAGCTCCAGGGATAGTGAGAGATCATGTCTTAAAATATAAGGTAGAAAAGAATAGAACATACCTCATGCCAGCCTATGGCTTCTATACACAAGCACTCATATACCATGAAAACACACACACACATACACACACACACATGCACACAAAATTACTAAGGAAAGACAAATATGTCTTGTTTTCTCTCAAACACAGAATCTATTGAAAAAAATTAAATATAGAAGTGGAAAGGGGCTATCTAGGAAGAGGGTAGAGCAGGAGGCATTGCTCTGCCTGCTGTATTCTCCTGTCTTGTAGTCACCCTCTAGGACACGTCTTGTGTTATTCTGTTCCTCATAAAGTCAGAAACCCAAAGAGGGCATGAACCACACATGAGTGTTAAGTCAAATTTTTAAATTACAGTTTACAGTAAGAGATACATTTTACATCACACCCACACGGGTGCCCCAGTACCTATCCAGCAGGTTCTGTTCCAACAGTCATTTTACAAGTTAAACTTTACTACTTAGAGTGCATGATGATAGGTTCTGATATCTGACCCCAAATCCTAAGCTTGATCTCCTGACCCCCAGTGTGCATGCTCACTAAGGAACATGTCATCCATGGTAAGGACTGACTCACTGGCTATGGCCAGTGTGAATGCCCTTCATAAGTTATGACTTCATCATCCGAGGGTGAAAATGTTCCTTCATAGGGCAGGTGAGGTGGCGAGAATTGAAGACATGCCCATGCAAGACGCCATGTGTGAGGTCAATGTATGGCAGGTACATTGCTCCTGGTTTTTCTTCTAACCTCTACCTCAAAGCTCTGGGGGATTTTGGCAGCATGGCACTCTCTATAGTGGATGTTTATGCTCCTTTGTATATGGTCCTCTGCATCATCACTATTGGCAGATACTGACCTTACTGTCCATCAAAACCCTTCCATCTATTTCTGTGCATAACTTGTCCTCTCACCAATCTTCTCACACCCAGTCCACATGTCATGAATGTTTGAACCACGGTCAGGTTTGTTCTTGTCAGCCTTGGTGCAATAGAGGCCCTTAGGACACATTCTGGGATGAGCTAAACAAGAGTCAGACCCAATCCTCACCCAGCAGGTTCAACAATCCAAGCTTCTCTCCTACAGAGAGCAGCTTGTATTCCTTCAACAGTGTGGGGGGAGGGGGAAGGGGGGGAGTTCATAAAGACCAGGTGAGAGACCACTTCCTGTTCTTCTTCCTGCCTCCACAGATCAGAAGACAGATCCATTTCCCCTGCTCTGCAAACTCACAGAAGAAGACTTGCTGGTTACTGATAGCACCTAGAGAAATAAACACAGCTCCTAAACCTGAGGCTGTGTTACTTTGCATAAGATCCATAACTCTACCCAGAGGCCTCTGAGTTAGAGCCTAGAGCAGCTGGTTCTGCGTGTGAGTGATGTACAAATGCTGGAGACAGCAGAAATCCAAATCTAGTGGGAGTGGGTTTGGATTTTCTCAGATTATCTACTTACTCTGGCCATAGCAACTCAACACATCTCCATGATTAAGTAACCATCTTTCTTTGCTTCTCTAAGCGTCCAGACATCTATTACCCTTCTGCCCACAGTCACCACTAATGGCTGCTTCCTGCTCCAGAAATCCACATTTGCCCCAACCCCCACTACCCAGAGCCTTCACTCACAGCAGCTGCAGATGGATAAGCACACAGTAAAGACATTCCTGTCACATGCTACAGAACAGAATCTGGCAAATGTCCATGAGGCTTTGCCCGTTACTATTTAAGCTGTCTTCCTCCCTATTCTCAGGCTGAGCAAAACCCATACACATCCCCGGCATCTGCTTCTGGTCTCAAGACCTGAAGCAGTTATAACCTGATCTTCAGCAGAAACATAATGACAGGAAGAAATTTTCCTCCTATGATGTGGAAACGAAAAATGCCCCAAATTGCCCAACACCAGAACCCTCAGAAACCCCTGACAGGGTGTTTTGACACATATAGTTCAGGTTTCAGACAAGCCTTTCCCTGTGGAAATGTGAGCAGTACAAAGAAAAGGCAAGGTCTAAGAAGTCTGAATAATGGCAGGATTGGTTTGAAAAGCTGACCATGGAAAGACGGGCACACGGTGCCTAGGCCAAGAGACAAACCTTTGTCTTTTGCA
The DNA here is from genome assembly GCA_030674055.1 of Rhabdomys pumilio. NCBI lineage: Eukaryota > Metazoa > Chordata > Mammalia > Rodentia > Muridae > Rhabdomys > Rhabdomys pumilio. The sequence goes on from JANHMN010000003.1 coordinate 113,294,253, forward strand.
GCCACACAAAAGTGAGCTATTTTCCCAGAGTCACCAGGAAGATAGCCTTGTGTCAACTGCCCTGACACTCTAGAATACAGACTTGAGCCTTTAACCAACTGAAATACTGAGAACACGAGGCAGCTTGAGAAAAACAATGCCTCCCCTCTACCACCAGGGAATCGGCTCGTCCAGCAGTCTTGTGTCATTTATGTCCCTGGCTGGGACCACTATGCTGATTCACTTAACACGCTCACCAAGATGCCCAAGTGTTTTAAGGTCGGCAGGCCCCACTGGGACTCCTCCCATCTCCCCTGCCCACGAGTCACTAGTTCTGAGCAATCTGTACATGTCAATTCAATTTATTCAGTTGCTCAGGTGAAAATGCATTGTGGCCGCCTTTGTTCACGTCCCCAGCTCATACCCAGTTGCAGCAAACTGGACGTGCCCACCTTCAAACCTGGCCATATACCCTACCATCATCATTCAAACCCAAGGTGTCAGGCTCAAGCCTGGATGTCTGCAGCATTCTCTCCCTGGATATTTCTGTTTCCTGTCCCAGCTCCCTAAGTGTGTTCCAGATCCAACCTGAGGGATGCTTTGAGGGTAAATGTCAGATCATGTCACTTCTCTGCTCAGAATTCCCCACAGGCTGCAAGTGTCACTCGGATCTTCTACCTAAAACCTCTTTGATGTCACCTCTCCTATGCCCTCCCTTGCTTCTTCTGTTCTGGTCCACAAGCTTCTTGTCCCACACTGCACCCCTCATTACCACTGTGCTCCAGACTCAGTTTTCTTTTTTTAATTACCATTTTTTCTAATTAGCATGCAAAATACTGGGTTTCATTATGGTATTTGCATATCCATGTGCCTGTTTCCCACATCCCTAGGACTCCATAGAGTACCTAGTACCCAATCCTCAGCACTAAATACATGGATGGACAGGTGAATTTATTTAAGGGCTTCTTTGCAGATTGATTTCCTTTTTGACATAAGTAAATTTATCTTAAAGGAAATAACATATCTGGACTGTAAATGAACCAACATTCAAAATCATAAAAAGAACTTCCCCCCCCAAAAAAAGAAACAAACACACACACACACACACACACACACACACACACACACACTGAATAGAAAGAGAAAGCACTGTTTTTAAACTGAGTTGAACACTGTTGCCAGCCATATCCCTACACCTGCAAAAAAAAAAAAAAAAAAGAGAGAGAGAGAGAGAAATCAGCAAACATTTAAAGACATATTCACAACCAAACTGAGATTGCTCTTAACTAATCAAAGAAGCCAATAAAGAACTGAAAGATAAATAGTTTCTAACTCTCGGACTCCACGTTAGCTGATCTTGGGTCAGAGTGTCACCTAGACACTCTCTCTACCACTCATAAATATTGAGCATCCTACACTGCTGTAAGCAACAAAATAGATATTAATGGCCTTCCGTTCTCAGAGTGTGGCTTCCTCCCCCATTTCCCCTGTATCTGTATAGTGCAACTCAATTTTCTCAGTTGCTCAGGTCAAAGCCAACTTCACTCTCTGCCTTGTTCTCTTATATTGCACATGTCCAACCTGTCATCAGAGTCCTTTTACTCCGCCTTCAAAATACCCAGTGTGTGACCCCAGAGGACTGACTGTGTGCAACATCCCTTTCCTAATGTGATTGGTGGGGAAGTGCTGAGAGAGCTTGGACATGGATTCTACCCCCGAAGACATGGACAGTGTGGCGTGGAGATAAAGTGCACACGTAATTGACAAGCATACAGTGGAGGGGAGTGAGTAGTAAATCCCATAAGGAGCACAGAGATAGCACGGCTCGCACTGGGACCTGATATGAGGCAAAAGCTTAATAAGCATGTTTACAGGTTCATGGGCTCATTCCTTGTCAGGTTATGTGCTTCCTTGTATGCAGGTCTCAGGGGACCTGACACAGGACTTGCTTTATCCAGTAAGGTAGGCAGGTTTGTGAAATCAGAATCAAGACACACACCCCATGGGACTGTTCAATTTTCTCCTCAAGAAGAGCATAGGCAAGGGAGGTATCATTCAGTATAGTGCTTTTGTAGTATATGTGAGGTCCTAGGATTGAACTCCAGCACTGTAGAAGAAGAGGAGAAGGCAGAAAAGGGAAGAAGGAGGAAGAGGTGTTTCACCATGCTGTCTACTGTCCTTTCAGTTGAACACTGGAAATGCATAGAACACAGTCATCCATACCAACCTGCAAAGTCACAGACTGGGTATGAATGAATGCATGTGTGGGGGTGCCAATGAGGCAGGTCTTCGCTACAGACAGCCAAGAAAGGAGCTGCAGGAACAAGAGATGACTTTGGCAATCCACCAGGGCTACTTTGTCCTCATGTGGGTAGATTCTAACCCTACAACACACACAGCGAGACACGCGTGCGAGCGCACACCTGCACACACACTCGCACATGCATACACACACATGCATGCACATGCATGCACACTAGTACGCAAGCACATATGCACTCATATCTCACTCCAGTCTTACTACATTGCAAACCTGCAGAGTTTGGTGGGTCGGGAGAGAAACAAGCCACCGAGACTGTAGTAGGATATGGAAGCTATTGTGAAAGTGGCTCTGACCTCACAACCCTTGGAGGAAGCAGAAGAAGGAAGAGCAGCAGGTGAGAGGTTCCCTACGCACTTGGGTGTCGGTACTGACTCCCAGTGGTTTATTTGTGTGCACTGAGAAGAACTCACTCTTCTCTCCTGCATCTGCATGCCATGGTTTCCTGCACCGTCATCCCTCCATTTCCATCCCGTGCCCTTTCAGTCAGCATGGTGATGAGCAGTCCTATGTGTCCCCTCCGGAAGATGACAAATGTCCACCTGACTATAGTACACCACAAAGATGAGGCTGAGACAGACTAAAGCCCAGGGAGCTTGAGGGTGTATTGAATCCAGTAGGGCAATGAGTGGGAAAGAGTGAGGAAGAAAGCCTGGAGAAGTGCCCAGTGACGAGCAAGTGGGTTCCATGGGCAGCTGGGCTCAGTCCCACTGGAGTCTTCCTGGGAAACCATCCTCAGAAAGGACAGGTATTTACCCAGAACCTCTGGCAGTGCTAACCAGGCACATGCACACCCACATACACATGGACATGCACACACAGGAGTGCAAGCAAAGGGAACTATCTACTTCTATACACCAAACCCAGATGTGCCAAAAGGAGCAGCTCCTTACACGCCCCTGTGTCCTTTGTCCTGAGTAGCAGGCCCAGCCACAGCACTGCTCAGTGTCTTCTACATTGCAACACTGTCCTTTTCTTTGCCCAAATGCCCTCCCTTTCCTTTGTGAGTCTCAGAATACAGGAAAGGATGCACTATCTACTCGATTTTTATAACCTCAAAAATACCAGTTTCTCCCACTCCCTCACCTCTAGGATCAAAACTGGATTCTAAGCTCTGATCCAGATTTTTCCTAGCCACCATCTCCTCCACTCTGCCATCATTTGTCCCCTGTGAAACTTTCTGGGTTCTCGGCATCTGCTCTGAAAAAGGCTAACTAGCTATTTGACATGTTTGCTATGTATCTTCTACATCTCACAGGTAGGTTCCCTAAGACAGGATGTATTTGTCATGGTTCACCCATTCCCCCAAGTCTAAAACAGTTCCTGGCCCATAACGGATGCTTGGCAGATGTTTATTAACTGAACAAATAGCTCACAGGGTCCCAAGAAGCTCATGTGCTGGTCTCCAAAGCTGAAGTTGATAGGGTGTTTCTCATTGAATTTTTACTATACCTTTCAGATCAGTCCCAGAAATTTACTTATAAGAAGATTCAGGCAGGTGGCTTGCATAAAGGGTAACAAATAATCCTATAACCAGTGTCCCAACCAGACACATCTGTGGTGACCACTGACATTCAAAACATGTATTATATCATCTTCAGCTCCACAAGTTTGCGTTTCCATTAATTGACAAGGAAGTGATAAGCCTGCTTTGGTCATTCCATTCACTCCCGAACTCTCTCCAGAAATGTGGCTTCTCCTCCTCACTCCCAAGCTCCTCAAGGACAGAGGCTATCAGTGCTGGCCCCAGGGGAACATTTCTCTTGCTGGCGCAGCTGGGACTTCCTTGCAGAGAGAACATAAAGATTAACTAGGTGGGGAGATTTTTCCCTTGGCTCTGAAGCTAGGGACATTTGTCTGATGTGGTGCATATTCTCCAGGAGACAGACTAAATTACTAATGGACTACTGTATTTAAAATATATTTACCAATGATTTACAGCACAGTGGGTAATGTATGTTTCAATAATTTCTTTTTCAACATGGGGGAACCTCAACATATAAATATCTCAGGGTAATTAGTTAGTGTTTACTTAACATTTTGTTATGTTTTCCTGTGTGCCAAGAAGGGTGTCATCAGTAGGTGCTGGGCCCCTTCTGTGAACAGGGAAGGACCCAGCCTTGGGGAAGGTACAGGACCTAGCTTCTCAGCAGGAAACTTTGGAAAGCAACCCACCTGCATATTGTCACAACATTGTTGCGTATGTTTTACAATATTTGTTAGTGACATTAAATTAGTCAATTTGGGGCTGGAGGAGTGTTTCAGTGGATAAGAATGCTTGCTCTGCAAACTTGAGGACCGAGTTCAAATCCCCAGCACCTGAGTTGAAATCTGGGCATGGTTGTGTGCACCTGTAATCCCAGCACTGTGGGGAATGGAGATGGGGCGGTTGCTGAGGTTTGCTGGTACATGCCTCCATGTATATATATGCACACACCTACACACACATAGACACATACAACACACATATGACACACACCCACAAAATAAACAGACGAAATGACACTACACATGAAGTTTGAACTTGAAGGCTTCTCTTGATGTTCTTGAAAGTTGGCGACATCCGCTTCTTCCCAGAGCTTCCCCCAATAGGACCTGGGTGGTCAGGGTTCTCCAGTCCCTAAAAACCTTTATGAGCAACCTCGGCCTCTTAAATGCATCAGTTTGTAATATTGTATATCCCACCAGACCTGTGTGAGGCAGCCTAAGGGTTTTATTCAAACTCAGATACTGCTTCCAGAGGGTGGGGTGGTGGCCAAGCCCAGAGGTGACTGTGGATAAGATTCTTGAGATGGGTGCAAGCTTGACCAGGCCACTCATGTCACCACTATCTGCCCAATCACACCCTGAGGACTCCCTTCCCTTGACTGACAAAATCAGGAAGTGTAGAGAACACTGGTGCACAGCCTGGACTCAAAGGCAAGTGTCTTGCTCATGATCCCCTATTCTCTACTGTCCAGGGCATCTTGGGGTTAGGGAGAATATGCTATCCTGCTCTACACAGTCACTATATTAGGCACATACATTTTCAGAATACTGAATCAGAATACTGGACAGAAGCAGCTTACAGTGGGCATATTTATTTTCACTCATGGTTTTGAAGGGCTCGGTGGATAGTTGTATGGCCCTGTGTGCTTGAGCAGAACCTCATGGGAGTAGGTGTATGTGAGTGTGTGTATGAAAGAGAGAGAAAGAGAAAGAGAGAGACAGAGAAACAGAGAGACAGAGACTAAAGATGCTGTTTGCTTCTTGGCAGATAGGTTGCACAGAGCACAGCAGGAAGCCAAGAGTAAGACAAGAAAGAGCAAGGAATAGAATCCTTTGTGGACCCACGTACTTACTCTGCTAGCTCCTACCTCCCAGCAGTCCTAGATAGTGCTGCTAGCTGAACATCAACTTTTCAGTGGGTAAGGCTTTGGAGGAGAGGACACTTCCTAACCAAACCACAACACAACGTGTGTGTGTGTGTGTGTGTGTGTGTGTGTGTGTGTGTGTGTGTGTGTGTATAATGCCTTCATCAATCTACCTCCATCCCCATATCTCTATCCCCACCCTACCCCACCCGCTCCATTCCTCCCCACATCACTCAAAATCCCATCTCTGAGAGACTGTGGGAGGAGCCCAGCTGGATGAGAAGCCTCAAGCCAATAGTAATATTTTACCCCTCCATAGAAAGGCTGTAAATTCTTCCTGACATGTCTCCAGGAAGGGAGCTGCCACACTCTCTCTTAGTAGTTAGAGATGAGAACTACAGGACCAGAGAGCACACACAAGGGCAGACAGTGTCCTAAGCCTGGGCTGACATGGGAGAAAAGAGGCTGGGTACCCAGGGCCCTCCCCAGGTGTTCATGTCAAAACCATGTGTCTGCTTCTGGACACATTGTATTAGCTGACTCAGTTACCAATTACAGTGTCAGGGCCTTTGGGAACACTGAGGCATATACAGCTCAGGTCACTGGCAACGGAGAACTGAGGCAACCTCCAACCATTGCCTGGGTTGCCCCTGGCTCTGTATTCTCAGACTTTCATTAGCACTGCTATCTTCAGGCCTGAAGCCTAGGCCCACCTGGCTCTCTTGGACCCTTTGATGGATGTCTTTCCCTTCCAAACCTTCCTTTGGTCCTTTTTTTCCCCAGTTGCTCTTCCCCTTGCTACAAAGAGGAAACTGTTTTCCCTTCCAGTTGCTACAAAGTAGCAGACAACATCTCTTGGCCATCCCTTAGCCTCTTCTCTCCCTTGGAGGACAGAGTTGGCCTCGGGTGGACATAGAACTCAAGATCTACCTAAGTATGCCAACTGAATAAAGCACCCTTTTCTCAACCCTGGCTCTCTGTGCCAGGCACAGTACACACCTGGAGAAAGAACTGACCACTGAAAGAGGCTTCCAGTCATCCAGACAGACAGAAGCTCCACCCATGTGGAACAACCCATGATGGCTGCCTACCGGCCAGAGCCACACACTAGACCCAGTCTTTTCAGTCTGTTTTCAGAGATTGTTAATGAACTGCCAATATTTTGTTTTTCTTTTCCTTACAATCAATAAATGTTGTCAAACAGATATACATTTGGTTTACCTCTTTCCAAGGAATCTGTTCCACAAAACTGCCAACTTACATGCACACACATGTATTCATGCGTATGCCAGTGCACATGCAAGCGTGTGTGTGTGTGTGTGTGTGTGTGTGTGTGTGTGTGTGTGTGTGGAGGCAGAAGCGGACATGGAGGGCTTTCCTCATGCACTCTGCACCTTATTCTTTAGGGGAGAGCACAAACACCGTCCTCGACTACGACAAATTATGCAGTCGTCTGGAGTCCAATGGATAAGCTGCACCTTAGAAAACTACCTTTTTGATCTTGGCATCTCCCCTACCAGGTCAGTATCTACCTCATTTTTTCTAAATATCTATGTGTTTATTCCCACTCCCCTCCCCCAGTGTGGGAGTACAGGGATGTACAGACATGCCATAGCATGCACATGAGAGTCAGAGGGTAACTTGCAGGAGTTGCTCCTTTTCTACAGTTTGGGTCCTGGGGATTGAACACACAGCGCGGCTTAGCATAAACCGCTTTACCCACTGAGCCATCCTCCTTGTACCTTCATATAAAGTGTCTTAAGTTCACCTCTCATCCCTTCCCACCCAGCCCCCTCTCTGTCCCTGCCATCACTACACCATGTCCTTCCAATTCTGTATGTTTTCTCTCTTTTTTTAAAACCTACAGGGTCCACTTAGCACTCCCAGCATGCACATGAGCACAGGGCCACCTACTAGAACATGTGTCACCAAAGAAAATGGACTCTCCCTCTTCTAGCAGCCATTGGGTCCCAATAACTTCTCAGTTAGGGGTGGAATCTCTTGACCTCCTCCCTACCTCCATGCTGGGACTGTCTGCTTTGAACATGAGTCTTGTACATGTGGTAACTGCTGCTATTAGCTCAGAATGTCCAACTGCCTCTTTGTGACAGAAAACACTGTTTCCTGTAGTCTTCCACTGCTCTGGGCTCTTACAATATTCCCATCCTTTCTTCCCCAGTGATCCCTGAACCTTGGGGTGAAGGCGTATGACATAGAAGTCTGTCCCACTTAGTGCTGAGCGCACCATGCTCCCTCATTCTCTGCACACTGACCAGATGTGTGTTTCTATGCTAATCACCATCTACGGCACAAAGGTGCTTCTCTGATGATGGTTGAGAGATGCACTTATCTATGTGTATAAAGTCTCTCAGAGTCAGTTTGCTATCATTTAACAGAATAGTAACAGAGGGTTCTCCCCTAGAGCTCAGAACACACACATCGTCGGGTTCTCTGCCATGTTAATGATGTCAGGCATGGGTTTTGTCTTATAGAATGGGCCTTGGATCCAATCAGAAGGCAGTTGGTCATTCACTTTTCCTGTGATGCCAGTATGTGGTGACTTCAGCAATAGGGTCTCACCATTAGTTCTAGAAGGTAACTAATGTACTGGTTGGATTTGTGTGTTAACTTAACACAAGCTAGTGTAGTCAGAGGGAAAGGAGCCTTGGTTAAGGAAATGCTTCCATGAGATCCAGCTGTAAGGTATTTTCTCAATTAGTGATCAATAGGGGAGGATCCAACCCATTATGGGTGGTGCCAGCCCTGGACTGGTGGTCCTGGGTTCTGTATGAAAGTAGGCAGGCCAAGCATTCCAGAAAGCAATACCCTTCTGTGGCCTCTGCATCAGCTCCTGCCTCCGGGTTCCAGTCCTGTTTGAGTTCCTGTCCTGACTTCCTTCCGTGATGAACAGTGATGTGGAACTGTAAGCCAAATAAACCTTTTCCTCCCCCAACCGGCTTTTGGTCAGGATGTTTAATCGCAGCAATAGAAACCCTAAGTAGAACAAAAGGGAAAGTGACAGCCATCTTCTTCAACTGCATTTCCTCCTCTTAACTTCCTCTTTGTCCCCTGCCTCAACTTCTTATCTGGATTTTCCATCTCAGATTCCTGTGCTGGATCTCCTTGGAGCACGTATGTTTGTTTTTGTTCATGTTTTGGTTTTTGTTGTTGTTTTGTTTTGTTTTTGTTTTCCCCTAGTTTAAGAAGCTTGGTTGCCAGGCAGCTTCAATCTTGGATAGGCTGAAAATAGATTATGATGTTGTAGATTATCTGATATTTTCTAGTTGTTGGGAGGGGGCTGGAAAAATAATTCCTTTTTAGTATGACTTCACTCACTGCATCCTGAAAAGAAAAACAACACATTTTTTTCTCCCTAGGGGTTGTACTTAGGACTCCACTTAGGCCAGGCAAGTGCTACACCACTCAGTTACACCCCTGCCCATTTTATACCTTTTATATTGAGACAGAATCCTGCCTTGTAAATTGCTTTGAACTTAGATTTCTCTTGCCTTAATCTCCCAAATAGCTAGATGTATGGGCATACTACCAGGCCTGACTTGAAAAGCATACTTTAACATCAAATTTTCTAGTTTTAAAAATTGGGGGGCGGGGCAGGGGACATGGCTTCATCTACACAGTGCTTGCTATGCAATCAAGGGGACCTGAATGTGATCTTCCAGAATCTACATGAAAAATTGGGGGGAAGGAGACAGGGGGATTCCAGAGGCTGGATGGACAGACAAATGAGGTCTAGAGTCAATGAAAGACCATATTTCAAAACCTAAGGAAGCAGCATGTCCTCTCTCACAGGTGGATGGCGACTTTGAATCTTTAGATGCATGTTTAAATTGGAGCACCCAGAGAAGTCAGAAAAAAATCAGTAATGGGTCTAGGGGAGTCCTTTAAGATGGAAGGGTTAGAATGCAGGTGGTATGAAGGAATGGGAAATATGGAGCTGTTGGCCAGTGGGTCCCGAACATTACAGGCTCTGTTCATTGCTCTTGGTTACTGCTTGAGTTATGGTTTCTATTGCTGTGATGAAACACCATAACCAAAAAGCAAGCTGGGGAGTATGGTGGTATGAATAGGTTTAGCCCCCCACAGACTCTTGTGTTTGTATGCTTGGCCACAGGGAGTAGCACCGTTAGGAGCTATGACCTTGTTGGAGTGGGTGTGGCCTTGTTGGAGTAGGTGTGTCACTATGAGGGTGGGCTTTGACGTCTCCTAGTGCTCAAGCTCCAACCAGTGTGGAGCTTCTCCTGGCTGCCTTCAAATCAAGATGTAGAGCTCTCAGCTTCTCTAGCACCAAGTCTGCCTGCATTCCGCCATGCTTCCCACCATGATAATAATGGACTGAACCTGTGAAACTGTGAGTCATGCCTTTATAAGAGTTGCCTTGGTCATAGTGTCTCTTCATAGCAATAAAACCTTATGGCAGAGGGAAAAGGGTTTATTTTGTTTACATTTCCAGATCATATTTCATCATCAAAGAAAATCAGGACAAGGACTCAAACAGGGCTGGAACCTGGATGCAGGAGCTGATGCAGAGGCCATGGAAGGGTGCTGCTTACTGGCTTGATCCCACACTTTGCTCAGTCTACTTTCTTATAGAACCCGGTACCACTAGCCCATGAGTAGCCTCACCCACGATGGATTGGGCCCTTCCCCATCAATCACTAATTGAGAAAGTGCCTCACAGCTGGATCTTATGGAGGCATATTCTCAATTGAGGTTCCCTCTTTTCAAACAACTATAGCTTGTTCCATAATGACATAAAACTAAGCAGTACACCATCTCCAACTTGAACAGTAGTCCAACCGAGTGTGAGCTCTGATCCTGGGGCTTCCCTGAAGCCCCAGATACAAACTACACTCTTCACCTATCAACCTCATGGCCCACAAGAAAGAAGAAAGCTTCAGAGGCCCCCTGAGCCTGAGGACCTGAGGCCCCTGTGAGAAAGACTTCCAGCTCACTCTCCAACTCTGCTTGGATTCCATCCTCAGACTCCTTAGAGCCGAGGGCAGAAGGCCTTACTAACACCTGAGCACCACTAAGAAAGGTGGAGCAGAAAACTCCCTTTGCTGTGAGGAGAAGACAGGAAACAGTGAGTACCCATATCCTGGGCAGAACTGGGGGTGGGGGGGGACCTCACCTCTCCTTGCAAATTCCTAAGCAGATGTGAAGTCACCAAGACACCTATTCTCCTTCTCCCTATGTGTAAAAGAGCTGCAGTAGCACACACCTCATGGTGTTCGCACTGTGAGGGGAGCTAATACCACACAAGAGCTAAATGCTACAGCTGGGAGAGGAACGTGTGGCTCTGCAGAAGTGGTTTCTGCTTGCCACTGACTGGAGCATCTTGCCTGAGGCACGCCACATAGTGCTTCGAGCCATGCTCTCAGAAACCCAGTCTTCCCTCTGTGCACTGACAATCAAGGAGCTCACTGGAGCTCCAACTTCAAGGAGAACATGAGGGCAGAGGCTATTTTCTGGTTGGCAATTAGGTAATGCATATCTAATGCAGAAGAGTGTTCCAGCAGTTAGTCTCAAACCAGAGACAAGTGGCCAACGGAGGTGCCTATTTAACATATCAAAGCTGACCTGTCCACCAGGTTCTCCCAGAATTTCTCACTCCCTACCTGTTACAGGGTGTGACTGGCATACTCACCCTGAACTTTCTAGCTCAGGGGTTGGACTGCCCTTCCCCTAGCAGCTCTTCTCTACATAATTCAGGTATTTTGGCTACGCTAGTCCTTTTTTTGTCTTTTACCTTTTGTCATTTTGGCCTCTTGGTCTCCTGGTCTCTTGGATTTCCTCTCCCACCTCCATCTCTCCACACATCGCCCAGTTCAGGGCTGTGTCCACTCTGGACTCTCACAGATGTCCCTGCCTCTGGCTATGCCCTCCCTCACATCTACAATAAACTCTCTCCTCCACCATATCTAGGAGCAGTCATGTCATCCTTTTTATTTTGATTTTTAATTCACATTCTGCCACATTCTTTGCTCTGGAAGGCCAAGTGTGCAGTGAGTCATAAGACAGTGCAGGAAATGACACTGAGATGCCATCTACAAGAGCATCTCAGCCCTACTTCCCTGGAACCTGCAGCTCCATCTTCATCACCTTCAAAAGTGAAGGGCTGACCTTGGTCCCACTTCAGGCACCCTTATGGAACAGTTTCATGGCATAGGACCTCGGAGAAAACTTCTCTTAAAACACAAAAGTTCTGTGACGATGTCTCTTAAAGATCTCTAGAGTTCTGGGGTTCCCAGGAGGCCAGCTTCCTTTCCCAACTTCTGCAGTGAACTCCATGTTCTCTCCATTAAGCAAGAGCCTTGAATTCTGTAAACAGTTGTGACTGTTTGTACAATTGTGGCTGTGTGACTCTGGCTTGGAGGAGACACAAATGCCAGACAAGACTGATAAAGCTCTAAACAGACTGCCTAGGTAGGATTTGTGATTCATGCTTAACCAAAGAACCAGAGACCATGTCACGCAATGGTAACAAATCCAACAGCTGGCAAACAAGGCAGGCCCAGACAAAGCAGGTCAGCCAGCGTGTCCAGCTAGGAGAGCTATTCAACATAGCTGGCTCTTGGGGCAGCATAGAACTCAAGCTGTAAACCCAAAGTTCTAGGCTAAAACCCTGGCCACCACTGAGAAGCTTCATGGAACAAGAAAATTACTCACCTTCCCTGATTTTATTTTTGGTTTTCCATCTGGAAAGAGTGACGGTTGTCACTTAAAGTGTTGCCACAAGGATTAAGTAGTCGATCAAAGGGTTGTGATAAGAATCACACACAAGTAGACTGGCACAAGTTAAGCCTCTGGAAAAGCATTCTGGAATGTGGTAAGCAACCCACAAACATTAGCTAATGTCACTGAGAGCAGACAAAGGTACAGACAGGAGGAGTGTTGGCAGAGAGAGCTGGCAGAGAATAGTTGAGGAATGTCCCTGTGAGTTTTACTTTATGGATTCAAGGTAGGCCCAAAATGGCTTCTAATTGCAGGCCATTCCCTTCCGATAACATTCAATCATCTAAAACGAATTTCAGTGGAAAACTGGCCAAGTCAGACTCACAGAGAAAAAAGCACAATTTATACCAAATAACAGACTTTGTGAGTCTTCATGGGTAATTTGACACACTTTTCTGAAATTTTGGCTCTGCGTTATTTTCTCCTTACATGTTGTCTTCAATACCTCATATGGAAAACCATCACCTGGGCTTCCTTCACCTGCTAACCTTGGAGCTGCCTGGAATGCTAGGCGAAAGGTGATCAGAGGGCTCTCTCACAAAGAGTTCTGAGACCCAACTGGCACTGTCAACCATGGGTAAGGAAGGGAAAACTGTCATGATATGCCAGCCTTGGTCTCCATAGTCTTCAAGTGGCTTTCTTTGGTGAGGTAGAATCTTTTGAAACTTAGCTGCCAGTGGAGGGCAAAGCAACAGAGGCAGCAATCATTGAGGAGGCAAGAGCCTGGTGTGTGTAGTGTATGCATGTATGTGTGGTTACTGTTTGTGTGTTTGTGCATGTTTGGGGGAAGATTGTATGCATGTGATTATGTATGCATATGGAGGCCAGAGGTCAACCTCAAGTGTCTGCCTCTATCACTGCCTACCTCAGTGTTTTGAGACAAACTCTCACTAAACCTGGAACTCACCAACTCAGCAAGACTAGCTGGCCGGCAAACCCCAGGGATCCTCCTGTCTCCACATCCCACAGCACTGAAATTACTGGCACACACACCCCATGCTGAGCTTTTTACATGTTCATACTAGAGATCCAAACTCAAGTTCTCAAGCTTGTGATGCAAGCATTTTATGGACTAAACCATTCCCTTAGCAAAAGGGTCTGCTTTTAAATGGCAAGGTCATTCAGCAGAGCATCTCAGTGCCTGGATCTAGTTCCCTTCCCCCCCAGGCAGAGCAACTTCTGAAGGTCATTATCCTTTGAATTTGAACTGTCCCCCACAGGCTCATGTGTTGAGCTATTGGTCAACAGGCTGGAACTATTTTGGGAGACTGTGGAAGCCCTCAGAGGTAAGACATAGCTAGAGAAGCAAGTCACTGAGGGCACACTTTTGAAGGTCCCCAGCCCTGTCCACACACTTCCTGTCTGCCATGAGGTGAGCAGTTTTTGCCACATGATGTCATCACCATAATGTTCTGCCTCACAACAGGTCCAAAGTCAATAGAGCTAAGGACTTTGAACTAAAACCTGTGAAACCAGGAGCTAAAATGTATTCTCCCACTTTAAGGACTTGAAACTAACATTGGAATTTTCCCCACAGTCCATGGAAGAATATAAATTTGCTCTGAGCTGGGAGCAAGGGCGTGACAGTTCTGTCACCAGCAGGCTGCCTGGTCTCCATCTCAATTTCTCCATCGGTAAAGTGACGCTTAAGGAAAGTACCAAGTGCTCATGGTATGGATGTCAACATTGCTTCTAGTGGTACAAGAGATCTGGCCAATTGAGCCATATCTTCCTGACACTAGAGCCAAGTGGCCTCAACACAAGAAAGGGACATTATCCTTAGGATGCAGTCAGTTGTGCTGGTCTGAGTAAAAATGGTCCCGTAGACTCACAGGGAGTGGTATTATTGGAGGTGTGACCTTGTTGCAGTGGGTGTGGCCTTGTAGAGGGTGTGGTTTTGTTGCAGTAGGTGTGGTCTTGTTGCAGTGGGTGTGGCCTTGTTGCAGCAGGTGTGGCCTTGTTGCAGTGGGTGTGGCCTTGTTGGAGGAAGCCTGTCACTGAGGCTTTGAGGTTTCAGAAGCTGAAAGCCAGGCCTAGTGACTCATTGTCTTTTCCTGCAGCCTGCCTGCCTGCCTGCCTGTCACCATGCTTCCCACAGTGATGATCCTGGACTAAACCTCTGAACCATAAGCCAGCCCTAATTAAATTTCCTTTATAAGAGTTGCCTTGATCATGGTGGCTCTTCACTGCAATAAAACCCAAACTAAGGAAGTTGTATAGGTGCCCAAAACTCTAGACGTTCATATCCAAGTATAGTGTTGAATTTCTTGGCTTTCTTCGAGCATCTGCTATGTGGTGCACCCAAAGGAAGTTCTTACTCACATCCCCTATGGCAGTCACGGATCCTTCTGTAATTTATCTGAAAAGGAAATCTCTTGTTTTCAGTTTCTCTCTATATTTTATTGTTAGGATGGCAGCAAACAGTTTGTTGTGACTTTTTGTTTGCTTTTTAATGTCATTTTTCATTGAAAACAATTTTTTCATACAACATGTTCTGATTACGAACTCCCTTCCCCAGCTCCTATTCAATCCCCCTGCCTCCCCATCCACCCATCTACATGATTTCTTTCTCTTGTTTGAAAAACAGGCAAAAAATAGAAGAAAATAAAATTTTAAAATAAATAGACATATATATATATACATACATATATATATGTATGTATGTATATATATATATATACACAAAATCAAAAACCATAACATACAAGCAAAAGCCCAGTAAACAAACATACATAAATGCATGCGCACACGTGCGTGTACACACACACACACACACACACACACACACACAGCATCATAAGATCAAAAGTCTACAAAACATACCATTAGGTTCATTTAATGTTGGCCATTTACTGAAGGCGGGGCCTGCCCTGAAGTGTGGTTAATAATCCCAGTGAAACTCCACTGAAGTAATCCAACTTTTCCTTTGCAAGCGTTATCGATTGAAGATGGATAACTTCTTAGTCCAGGAAGGGACTTGTGCTCACTTCACCCTCACAGCTTTGGAACCCACCTGGCTTGAACCTGTGCAGACCCTGTGTATGCTGCTACAGTCTCCAAGTTCATACGTGAGTCAGTACTGTTGTGTCTGGAAGACACTTTCTACAGAGTCATCTGTCCCCTCTGGCTCTTAATGTCTTTCCTCCTCTTCCACAGAGCTCCCTAAGCCCTGAGGGAGGAGTCTGAGGAAGGCATCCCACTGAGGTCTAAGTGCTCCAAAGTCACTCTACAGGTCCATTGTGTCATCCATTGTGGGTTTCTATGTTTATTCCCTGTGAAGGAAATCCTACATGTAAGCCTGGGGAAATGTTTGTCCCACCACTTCCCTCACATCTATAAATAAATCCTTTTGAGTCAACTATGGAATGTCTCCCAAAGGCCTGTGTGTTAAAGGCTTGACAATCAACCTGTGGTGCTTCTGAGAGGTGGTAAACCTTTATGTGGGGCCTAGAGCAAGAAAGTGTGGTGTGATGTAGGGGAGGA
Source organism: Rhabdomys pumilio (assembly GCA_030674055.1). Lineage (NCBI taxonomy): Eukaryota > Metazoa > Chordata > Mammalia > Rodentia > Muridae > Rhabdomys > Rhabdomys pumilio. The sequence goes on from JANHMN010000003.1 coordinate 113,310,144, forward strand.
TATTATGACCACAGGAGGCATGCCACCTCTTCTGCCTGTTCCCCCATCGTCATCCTCATTATTATAATCCTCCTCACCATCATCCCCTTTTTCTCTCCCATCTTCATCCCCCCTCCTCCCTTTTTCCCCTCATTCTCCTGCCCTTCTCATTCCCATCTTCATCTCCTTCCTCCCCTTCTTCCATCCATTTTCATCCTCATCATCCCCCTCCTCCTTCCTACCTTCCACCCCCTTCCTACTGCTTCTCCTTCTCTTCCTTGTTCCCAGCCACCATGAGAAACACAGCTCCCTCTTCCCCACACTCCCATCATGACACATTCTTCACTCAGGCCCCAAAACAACAGAACCAAGTAACCAAGGACCAAAATCTTTAAACCTAGGAGCCAACAACAGAGCTCTCTTGTTTTGAAGTTGATTATGGCACTTATCATCGTAACAGAAAAATGATTAGCTGATCACGTTGGGGAGCAAGGACAGACTCCTGAGGGAACATGCCTCAGGGCAAGTGAACAGATGCCAGCACCTGGCAGCAACTTGAAAACACATGAGTAGAGCCTTCTTGGGTACTCCAGCCCTGCCCAAGCCCTGAGTGAATGCAGCTCATAGACACTCTTCCATAGATAGAACAGCCCAGCCAACCTGGGTATAGTAATGGTCCATAGAAGCATATGAAATAAAAACTTGTTTCAAGCCATTAGACTTGGGGGTAGCTTGTTACACATCTCCTGACAGCTAAAGCATAGGCCAACCTAGGTAGTATACCAGACCTTAGTGCCTGCTGTTTATTAGGCCTGAACTAGTCTGCCCATTGGTGTTTCTTGGCTTACTCCTCATGACAGTAGTTCCATTGCAAATGTCACTTCCTCTGAGAAACCTTCCCTGCCCACCTAAAGCACCACCCCCATGCAAGGCCTCACAGCATTCTGATTCATGTTGTCTAGATATTGACCATATTCTAAAACAATCTTAATCACAAACTGTCTCCTGACTCTTAAGCTCAAAACTAGTAGAAGTATTTTGAGCATGCCTAATGTTACACTCATAAAAGACACAATTGATATATGTAGTAAAGGCATGTGATAATAGGTCCCAGAGCAGCCTCTTAGAGTCAGCAAATATATTCTTGGTGATCTCAAGAGAACAGAATTTTGTCCATTTGGGTTAACAGTCAATGCTGCTCTCACCAGTGTCCTCAACTTGGGGACCAGTGAGACCTTCATGTTCCAGAGGGCTGATCAGCTATTAGCTAGCAACCGATGTAGTTTGGCCAGGCGCTGCCAGGGGTGTGTGGGAACATATGGACACAGTCTGGAAGTCTACAGGGAATGCTCCAGTGCCAGCAGGTCCTTTCTCATCTCCAGCCTTCACACAGCCTTCAGCCTGGGGTGACTTCTCATCGTCAACAGATCATTTACTCAGCCTGCTGTGAGCCAGAGCAAATGTACCCTTCACTAGGGAGAAGCCAGTATGCCTATGCTATAGCAGTGTACCCCAAATCACAGCCCCAGACCAGGATCAGTATTCTTCATGACGTTCATAGGAATAAGCATTCAGGGCCCACAAACCTCCATGAAACTCCAGGAGGGTCCAGCAATCAGGGTCTTAGAACGCTTTTTAGGACATTCTCAGGCATGGTAAAGATTGAGAATTGTTCAGATACATATACATGCATATACATACACACAAGCACACATGCAAACCTACACACTGATATGCTCACACATACACACAGGCACACACACAGAAGCACACTCATACACACACATACATGCAAAGCTACACACACAGGTACACAAGCAAACCTACACATATATGCACACAGGCACACACATAGGTTCATGCACACACACACACACACACACACACACACACACACACTCACATACAGACACACACAAACACAGATGTAGGGAAACCCTGCAAAGTAAGGTTGCAGGCTACCCTGACCTGATAGCTTCTCTGATCTTCATGCAAAATGGAGGACTCCCTTTACCAGCATGGTTTCCCCTTCTCTGACCTTGTCTGGGGAGTTCAACCTCCCAGACCCTCTACCTGAGAAAAGTCAAATAGTCTTTGGCAGACCTACAAGTTCAATTTCCTCTCCCTTCCCCCGATAAGAACCCCACCACCAACAAGTACCTGGGATTCCTAGAATGTCTCTCCATACAAATGAGATATTCACAGAACTTTAAACTCCAGCCAGTGATTTTCATCCTCTCTAAAAACTCCTTTCCACTCTCCAAGGTCTATATACCCCTGGTTCACCCTGAATGAAGTGTATGTGTACAGTCCACCCCAAATAAAGGTATACACACAAGCTAAGATCATCTAAGAGACCTGTTTCATTGATGACTGTTGGGGAAGACTTTCTCTCTGCTTCCCCCACAGCCCCCTCCTCTGCCTTTCAGTACTCACTCCCAGCCAGACTCAGATCCTGCAAAAACCCCACCCATTCCAGATTCTATGTTATCCCTCCAGCCCGGTGTGCAGCAGTATCTGGACACTCTGAAAGGGAGAAAACAGAGAACTCAGAACCACAGCTGGACTTCCCCCACCCAAAGTGAATACCGCACACAGGCACATATACACAGATACACACATATAGGCACACACATTCACACTTGAACTTGACTTACCTGGCTTCAGATTCCAGCTTGATCTAATTGCCAGCCTTAGGCATGTGATCTAGCCTCTTCAACCCTAGCTTCATTTGTATGCAAGAACCATATCCTGGAACCATATCCTCGTTGGCTTCTCTAACATGGAATCTTCCATGTCACCAGCTACCCTTTCCCAATGCTGTGGCAACTTTACAGCCATTTATGTAGCTGGTTTTTAACCCCCTGTGTTGCAAACATTCTGAGACTTGGCTCACCAACAGCTTTCTCAGTGTACCTGGCATACAGTAGATGCTTAACAAATTCTGGATGGATGGATGGATGGATGGATGGATGGATGGATGGATGGATGGATGATTGGATGGGTGGGTGGATAAATAGATGGTTAGATGGGTGGACAGATGGACAGATGTGTGCTTTTCACTTTGGTTCTACATCCATTGCATTAATCTCCCTTCCTTTCCAGCAGAGTCTAACCACCACCACCACCACCACCACCACCACCACCACCACCACCACCACCAGGAACACATTCCATCCTCGCCCAGGCTTCTGACTAACTCTTCATATACACATTCAAAGAAGCTTCTCAGAAAGGTGGTTACAAATATCGGTTCTGGGCTCAGACTTTTCTCTTTTCCCAGCTCTGACCATCAACAGGTGTTTGTCTTCACTGAATCCAACCATAAACTGGAGATGGCCACACCCACAACAGGTCAGCCTCCAAGAGACTCAGAAAATCCCATAAGTAAATATGAAAACAATCTAGGTGTTACACTTTGCTGTGTAGAAACAGCATGAGGTTTCCTAAGCATGCTGATAGCCTGAATCTCTTGCCAAGGCATGGGCAATAAACACTGAGAATCACTAATCTTGAAACTATATCACATCATCCAACTATGTCTGCCTTCTGACTAGACTAGTGCTTTGCAGCCTTCCTAATGCTGTAACCCTTTAATACAGTTCCAGGTACTCATGTAGGAATGTATCTGCATGTAGGTAGATAGACAAACAGTGTCTCCACTCCGAAGACCAGCAGGCCTCAATGAAAGGGTAGTTCAACCTCCAAAGGGGTTGAGAACAGCTGGACTACATCGTGGGCTGGATCCAACACATGCACAGCTAAGCAGAGCGGAAAGCTTGATGAAATGAATTGAACAAGTCTTCCTGCCCTGGATTACCCTGTCAGTCCTATACACCTAACATTCTAAGGTGTTCAGACTCAGACTCTAGGACGCAGTTGTCCATACAGCATAGCACCATCTAATCCACAGGCATCTCCCACTTTCATGGGCAAAACTAAGCTCATTTTCTTCTCTGACCTTAGGTCTTCTGTTCCAGAGAAGCTGCTCCTCCCTTCTACAGAGTAGGAAGGGGTAGGAGAGGAGGCCTGAGAGAGCCAGGGGAAATGAGCCACTGCTTAAGAGTGTTGGAGTGATGAAGTCACACTCAGTACCAAGCACAAGGCAGAACCATAAATGGTAACTGCTCTGATCTATAATTAAAGCTGTGCCATAGACTGACAGCTTGAGGCCAGTTCACTGCTGGGAGACAACACTGGCTGCAGCATAGCTCTGGCAGTCACTCAACAGCAGTGCATCCTTAAGAAGGTGACCTCTGTCTGTTCTGTTTCCTCAGGATGCAACAGTGTTACTAACAGGACCTGGTCATAGGGTCATGAGAACAATGTGTTGTGTATTACAGGCAAGAAGCTCCAACCAACCCTGGAAACTGTCACTGCCATTGCAGGGCTTGTTTTGTAGAGGAAGGTGAGGCTCGTCCCTTGGTCTCTCCTCATGCCAGACATTCATAACTGAGACTGTTCCTTCTTTTCTGAGGCTACTCACTGCAAGGCCTGGAATTGGATAGAGGAGGTGTTGAAGAAAATATTTTAAAAATGGACACAGGTCAAGCCGACTGTCTAAGCTGTGGTGGCTCTGCCTGGTTCAGCCACCATGTTCAGTGGCCAGAGGCCATGTGTGCACTGCAGCTAGAAATGGCCAGCCAGAAACACCAGCCCTGCCACCCACCGGATGCCAGCATGAGAGATGGCTCTGCCAATCCTCCACGCTGTCTCTGCAAGGCTGGGCATTGCCCATACCATCCCACCAACCACACAGGCTCAATACAAATGAGACTCTAATGCTTAGATTATCCAAAGGCTTATATATTTAGTAACGATCAATAACAAGATGCCCTTACAATCAGAAGTGTAACCCAATACCCAACCTAGATATACCAACTATCTTTGACTGATACAGACAAGCAAACATCAGCCTCCATATCCCCCTCTCTCGTTCTCTGTCTCTCTCTTAGCTCCTCCTCTTTCTTCTCCTCCTCCTCCCTTGTTCCTCCTCTTCCTCTCCTTACTCCTCCCACCTTAGCTCCTCCTACAAGGAGGAATGTTTATCTAAACCACTGTACCCGATCCTGGTTGCATGTTAAAATCATGTGGAGAGTTTTTAAAATCCTTATACCCAAGAGCTGGGGAGTGGCTAGTCAGTAGAGTGCTCTGTCATGCAAGCATGAGGACCTGCATTCTACCTTGAACACCCATGTAAAAGCTGGGCACAGCCGTGTACACCTGTAATATCAAAGCTGGGGAGGCAGAGACAGGAGGATCCCAGGGACTTGCCAATTGTCAGTTTCAGGTTCAATGAGAAACACTGTCTCTAAAACTATGGCAGAGATTGATGGAGGAAGACACTAACATCGGCTTCTACCTTACACACATGTGCAAATGTACCTGCATACACAGATGAACACACACACACACATACACAAGCAAAATCCTTTCACCCACACAACTTCAGTTCTCCATTGCTCAGTGCCTCAGGTGTTGCTTCTTTTGTAGCCAAATATGAAAACTGATAAGTACTGAATTATGTGATTTCTATAAACAATGCAATAAATTTCAGCGATTTAGGAGAGGACAGATGTGGTTTCAATTCAACTTAATTGAGAAGGAAACTGGGGCAGAGAGCAGGGACATGAGCAGTCACCAGGAATCAGCATGCACAATGCAGAGTAAACTGTAGTCTGCCTGAGCCAGCGTTGCCTTGATGCACCTATTGCGTGGAGGGTTGTCACCCAGGGAATGGTGGCTTCCTCTGGTGGTAGAGGGGACTCCAGGGACTCCAAAGTTTCTCAGGGGAGGATATGTGCATCTTGGGAGGAGAGCAGAAAGATAAAAGGACTCCAGACCTGCCTTGTGGGAAAGCTCACCCAACAAGGTCCATCCTGACCCTTTGCTTTGACAGTGTAGCAAGTAAAAAGCCAAATCCAAGATGGGAACAAAAAGAACATCCACAAAAAAGATGCTGAAATTGAATAAAGTCATGGTTTAGCTGACAGCGTTGTACCAAAATCCATTTCTTAGTTCTGAGAAACATGACATTACCTGGGGTATTCGCATTAGAAACTGGGCCGCAACTCTCCTGTGGAAGTCAGTTTGAGGCAATAGTATGTGTATGGGCAGGGTGTGCTTGGAGATGAGGCCTCATTTTGTAGCCCAGGCTAACCTCCAGCTCAAGATCCTTCTGTCTCAGTTTCCTGAGTTCTGAGATTACAAGTGTGTACCACTACACCTCACTGATAGTTCAAGTCTAAAAATTGAAAGTGCAATTTTTCAGGGTTCCTTGGGAATTACACAAAGCAGTAGCCCATGCTTGTGCCACACCAATGGGAGGCTCTTCCAGCCAGAGTTCACTCCTTACTAGAGAGAGAAACCCCGCAGCACTTGTTATTGTTAATACTGATGATGGTACTGGTGGTCCACTGCATCTGTAGCTATCAGGAAATGAAGACCCTTGACAGCTGGCCTGGCCTTTTGCTACTATGGTGAAGGCATTCATGGTGCTATAATGAGGATGTGCCAGGCATTGGGCAATGCAGCAGCTCCTAGGGCTGGTAACTGGGAAACTGGATCCAGACAGCTATGCCAATAGTCACCACCCTGTATCTCACAAAGTCAAAAGAGCTCAGAGTCCAGTGAGTCTTCTGGGGTGCTCATACTGAGAGAGAGTCACAGAATGAATTCTGGTTCCCCAGGAAGATGAGCCACAGCAGGATGAGGGGGAAGCAGAAGTTTAGAGCACAGAGTAGCTATTAAAGGGCCTAGTAGAGGATGAAAAGTTCAAGGCTTAGGCTGGAGAGACATCTCAGTGTATGACACACTTGACTTTCAGACATGATGACTTGAGTTCGCATTCTCAGAACCCACATGAGGCCAAGGGTAACAGCATCTATAACCCCAGAACCTCTACAACAAGATGCAAAGTAGAGACAAGAGAATTCCCAGAAGCTCACAAGGCAGCCAAACTCTGTGTTCACAGCAACAAATAACAAAAGAGAGTCCTGTCTCAAAAAGACGTTAGATGAGGACTACATATGTGCTATAGCATGAACACACCTGTGCTCACATGTATGCTCACATATGGACATACACACGCATACATAAGCACACACTATTAAAAAAATAAACAACAAACAAAAAAAAAATTCAAGGTCACCTAAAAGCAGAGTGAGCTCAAGGCCTGTGTGGACAGCTTAACCAGAGTCTATCTCAGAAGAAAAAGTTAAAAATAGCAGGTACATCTCAATGAATGAGGGCAAAGGAGGAGAAAAACACTGAACAGAAATGCTGAGCAGTGTTCTGTGGTGAGGAAAAAAGCAGCCCAATGCCATCAGATCTCCAGGCCCTCCAGACTCCACATTCAGAGCTGAGCATCCTGACAGTCTATCAAGCTCTAAGTGCCAGGGGCCATGCAGGATGTTCTCAGTCACATGCCTTTCAAGGAGGGCTCACAAAGGCTGTCAGTCAAAACCCATCAAGAAATAAGTAAGGATGGAAATTGTGGTTTGGAAGTTTGGGGGGAGCAGTGTGCAGGTCAGGATAATTGAGTACATGAACAGAATCATGTTTTCAAGGCCAAGTACAGGGACCAAGAAGGAAACCCAAGTCCATCTTAATCCTACATCTACACTGTTCTCAATAGACCTTAAAGCCTTGCCTACCTGGGGCTAGCATCACTCAAGGTGGAAAATGGAAGATCTTCCCCAAGGGAGCTAACCAGGCCCAGAAGAGGAGTGATATCCTGTGTCTCTCCCAGCACCTGAGGCTGCCCGTCCATTTCTCCAAACACCAGATTCCAGATGATGGGGTGGGGAGAGATGAAAAGCAGTGTCAGGCCTTGGTGACAAGGGTAGGGCCAAGCTTGTGACAATAGAGCTGCGTTGACAGTAATTGCTTCTGCCACACTGTGTTCCAGGTTGCAACATGACTAACAGGGCTGCAGGTGGCAAGTCAAGTGCGGAAATTGTTTAAGATTGAAAGCAGAGCAGAGGGACCATGTAGAGAGGAGACTGCTTCTGACCCACCCCTCTGTCTTCAGAGTGCCCAGTGCTGGGGACAGCAGCCCCTCCTTCTTGTTTACCCATATACCTCTAAAAATACTGGGAGCCCAGAGCCCTTACCACTCCCCGAAGCCCATAATTTATTTATTGACCATCCATTCACTATTGTCAAATGATGTTTTAATCTTTTTATAATTAGCATACAGGGTACTAGATATGTTACATCTCACTCTGACATTTTCTAAACAGAGTATGTTTTAGAGACTCCAAACCCTGTATCATCAAAACCTCACCGAGTCAGACAGGTACAAAGTTGGGGATCAGAGGATCCTGACGTTTTTAAAAACTAAACCACCCAGGCAGCCCTGGCATATCTCGAGTGAACAGATTAACATTTTCACACCTTTAGGAGAGAGAAAACACAAAGCAGCATAATTATAGTCTTCTTATGATAATTATGGGAGTGTTCTAATATTATCAATTCTGTGTTCCCTGTGGGCAAATGAGGTCCAGGAAGGGAACATCAATTTAAAGTTTTACAATAAATGTCTTCTTTCAAACTCCACAGGTTAATCTCTGAATAGAATGGTTTGCAGCTCTCTTTTGAATTTGATGTCAGAAGTCTAAATGGTATTTCTCCAACAAGAATATTGCTTGTGAGTGTACATGCCCTAGTTATACACACTGGCATCTATCACGCCAAGCAGATTGTGTAACAGAGATTCATAAACCGCCAGCCATATGGCATTAAAACAGCTTTAGGAAGGAACTGGATTCACCCCGTTTCCCATTGAGGAATTCGAGAGAGAAAAGGGCTCAGGGATTCACCCAAGATCACACAGCCATGGAGCAATGCGTGGGGATGGATCTGAGCTCAGGGCATCTGTTCCACACTGTGGGCTTGTAAGTCTTTTTCTATGGGTGCACTATTGGGACCACGGATGAATCTGAGTCACATAGACACCCACCGCCACTAAAAATGAGTTGCAGGCCCTGAAGTCAGAAATACTCACTCACCTCTACCACTAAGAGCAGCAAATCATCATAGGCAGCAGGTACTGAAGGCCCTATCTCCCAAGCTGAGCACTGCACATTCCCCCCAGCCCTAGGCGGGAGCCTGTTAAAGTTCAGATATGCGGACTGTCCACACAGACTAACATATAGAAAGCTTGATTCGCAGTGTGGGGCTGTGGGAAAGAGCAGACCATAAAGATTTTTGACTTCATCAATAGATGAGTCCACTGATAGGTTCAAAACTTGAACAGACAGTGGGAGGTGGTAGAACCATTGAGAGTGTGGAGCCTCACTAGGATACATGGGTGCTGTGTGTGTCCTGGAAGGCTACACTACCAACCTGATCCTACCCACCACTTCTCTGCTTCTTTGTAAAAGTTTTCTTTCTCTTTACTGTTAATAGACAGAGTCTCAGGTAGCTTAGGCTGGCCCCAAACTATGTAGTTGAGGATAATCTCAAATGTCACATCCTTCTATCTCTACTTCCCTTCCAAGTGCTAGAATGTCAGGTCTATGCCTCCATACCTCATTTGTATATCGATAAGGATCAAATCCAGTGTCTCATGCATGTACTCTATCAACTGAGCTACCGCCCAGGCCACTCCCCTGCTTCTTGGCCACCGCGAGATATGCAACTTTGTTCTATCACAAGCCCTAGCAGATATGATGCTATGTGTTGATTTGTTTTCCTGTTGCTGTGATAAAATGCTCCAACAAAGGTAACTTAAGAAGGAAAGGCTCATTTTAATCTCAGTTCAAGGTACAGTCAATCATGGTGAGGAAATCAAGGGAGCAGGCACTGAGAGCTGCTGGTCCCTTGGAAGGATGAATGCCTGCTGTTGCTCAGTCCTCTTCCTCATCTAAGCCAGTGATCTTCAACCTACCTAATGCTGTGACCCTTTAATACAGTTCCTCATGTTGTGGTGACCCCCAAACCATAAAATTATTTCATGGCTACTTCATAACTGTAATTTTGCTGCTGATACAAATCGTAAGTTGAATATCTGATATACAGGACACACACACACACACACACACACAAAGGAGTTGTGTCCCACAGGTTAAGAACCACTAATCTAGCAAGCGCACAGTGGCACAGCGCTTTGGGCGTGTACACTCCCCGTCCCAGTCCGAGTGAGGGACGAATACTGTGAGGCTCTGTTGTCGAGTCTCATGGGAAAAAAAAAATGTTTTAAAAAAGCCGGGCAGTGGTGGCGCATGCCTTTAATCCCAGCACTTGGGAGGCAGAGGCAGGAGGATTTCTGAGTTCGAGGCCAGCCTGGTCTACAGAATGAGTTCCAGGATAGCCAGGGCTACACAGAAAAACCCTGTCTCGAAAAACAAACAAACAAACAAACAAACAAACAAACAAAAGAAAAAGAACCACTAACCTGTACCATTCTGGATTCCAGCCAGGGAATGGCACTACCCACAGTGGACAGGGCTTCCCATCTCAATTAGTGTAACTGAAATTATCCCCCATAGGCAGACCCAGGGTGATTCTAGATTTCATCAAGTTAACAAGTAACACTAACATCACACTCTGCTTCGCAGGCCCAGAGCAAGGGAACCTGTGGACTGTGGACTGATGCCCTAGACCTCATGAGTTCAAGTTCATAGTTCTTGCTCTAGGGTATGTCTCACAGATGGCAAGCTGACACAGAGCCTACCTGCAAGGAGCTCCCAGGGAAGTCAGCTGGGGGCTACCTAAGTCCCTACTAGCTTCTGGCTGCTTTTCCAACTGACCTGCTGCTGTGCAGAGCCCGGGTCCAAAGTTAGATGTGGGCTTCACATTGACAATGATAATTAGAGCTCAAGACCATTCTGGGGACTTTCTCCACCCAAACTGTCTCCTGTGGAAACCCAGCCCAAACATCTTCCCCAGCAAGCTAGGCCCCAGCCTGCCTCGCACATCAGCATCCTGCTTTAGGCTCTTCCTGGTCTGCTTCTGGATTCATGTCACTCTTCGTTTGTTCATTGTCTCTCTTTATCTATCAGAATTTAAACTCTAGAAAGAAGGGCGAGACAAAAGGAGGGAGAGGAAAGGAAGGAGAAGGGAGAGGGACTAGCTCCCTTGCATCTGGTGGTGGGCACACAGTGGATCTTTGATGACATTTGTAGCCTGGAAGCTGCTTTTCAGATGAAGTGACCATCTTCCCAAAGTGCTACTTTTCCAATCAGTTTTGAGTGCCAGTTGCAGGACTGTTAGGACTGGAGAGATCATGGGTGGCACATGTGGGAACTAGTGTCTGCTGAATAGTGCTGAAGCCTTGGTGCAGAGAGTGAGAGCCAGGAATGAAACCTCCACTTGACCTTTACACCAGTCAGCCCAGCCCTGCCTGCCTTGCACCTCAAAATGGCCCAGGAGCCTTCTGACCACATGACAGCCATTGGAGTGGGCAAGGTAAGAGGGAACAGTAGGATTGGTTGGCTCAGCTAGCGGAAGATACGAGTCAGAGCCTCTTTTCTGTTATACCCACTGCCTGCTAGGGTCTTTGGCTTAGAACCTAGGGTATACAGTGTGGTAAGGCTCAGACTTCTAACAGTGGTAACTCCTTGCTGTGAAGATGAGAAAACTAAGCCCAAAGGTGCCAGAGCATTCACCCAGCCACCCAACAAACCAGGGAGGAACCCAGCCCATATGGATCCAGAGCCTCCTCTTGTTGCCCCTCCCCTCTTGCTAGGTGGCTGTATTTGGTCCTTATGGATACTATAACAAGATTCCCTCAACACTGAGGCTCAGAAAGATGTTGAGGTCCTGGAAAAAGGCTGCTTCCTTGCCTTTTGCAGCTCCTACAGGATGCCTGCCTTCCTTGCTACAGCATCAAACCCAGCCTCACAACTCTCCCTTTCCCCCTGTCCTTCACCTTCTCTGTTTCCCTCTTATAGGGACCATTTTGATTACATCAGCAACCCTGGGGTGACTGGATCAGCATCATCTCCTCAAGTCAATATCATTTAATTTCATCGACAAAGTCTCCTTTGCAATATATGCTCACATATCAGGGGCCACTGAGGCTAGAATATGCCCATCTTTGAAAGGCCATTGCTCTGTTCAGAATAGTGAATTCAAACAGCAACTACCTGGATCTCATCACAGAAGGGAAGGTAAGACTTGGAGTCCAGGGTCCATTTTTACAATATTAAAAAGTGTTAGTGCCAAAGAGAAGACAGAGTTCCCATGTTGGGGTGGGGATGAGAGGAAGCCTCAGAAGACACCAAAGACCCTTCTGGACATCTGTCGATATACAAGGTCTTGCTCTGAGCTCTCACTCCACATGAATTCATTGAAATGTCAAGATAACTATATGAGCTAGGTGCTATTTATTTCTCATTTTACAGAGGAGCAAACCAGGGTACAAAGGAGCCCCAAACATTGCTGATCTTTGCCCTTCAGCACCTCACCTATGGATGAGGAGGAGGCAGGATCAATAACCTATGCCAAATTGTGATAAAGAGGTTATTAATGTTGCTGGCTTGTCAATGGTACCAGGGCTTTGTGTAACACAGCTGGAAAAGGTGAAGTTGGGATCTGAATTCTGACTAGTGACCCAGTTCTATTCCTTGGAACTGGATCCCTCTACCTCAGACATCCCAAGTCAATACTAAGTTCACTGGTCAAGCGCCAGCTCTGTTGAGCTCTTCACATTCATTGTGTCACCTGATTAGTTCCCATCATCCTGGATCCTCTCCCCTGGCCCTTGTAGTGATTGATGGATCATTCAGGACCAGAGAAATGGAAAGAGAGAGAAAACTATAGAATTTTCCAGACTTTGCCTATCACAGCCCCCACCTGCTCTGAAAAAGGGTCCCTGAGTCTCACAAGCCTACAGTGCCATCTGCCCCTTTGGGCTGACCCAGAGCCCCCTTTGCCCATCAGAACTCCTGAATGTGTGGGCTACACCAATGATGTATGACATCCTCAAAATAAAGTGAACTGGTAAAGGCTGCAGGCAGCAACTTGTCAGCAGGCAGGGGGTTTATGTTCCCCAGTTCTAGAAAAGCAGAAACTGCCTTGCCTAGGGCCAGCATAAAAAAGTGACTCGTGAAGGTCTCCTCTATCTTCTGAGACCACCTCACCTAGCCCATCAAATAGACTGTGTTGACACAGAGATACATACATAAGCCTTCTTCCCAGCCTGCTACATGGTCACAATGGCCATTATCTATTCTGGGACCTATACTCACAGTAACAAAAAATTCTATACATAAAAGTAATGGAGAACGGTGCCCCATGCCTCTGGGTTTGGGGATTCCCTGGAACACTGGGATCAGGGTCCAGGCTTTCTTTTATTCTTTCATTTGCCAATAATGCACTGAGCAACTTCTGGGCAGTGGACATCACTTCACACAATGAATGGTGCCCAAGCTTCATTCTGCTCCTGAGAGAACATTCCAGAGGTGGGATGCACAGCAGAACCTTCATTATGGTGGTCAGCTGAAGGCATCTTTCTCCAGTCAGGTCCCAAAGTCCGCAGATCTTGGGCAGAGCAAAGTTTGAAGATCTTGGGCAAAGCTGGATTCCTGATCAGGTCTCCACTTTCATAAAATGCAGTGCTATGGTAGTTTTTGCCCCAGAGCTGGGGATGAGAGCCAGGCAGGTCCTCCGTTGTTGAGCTGCTTCAGGCATCACTACCATCTGTACTTTCAGGGAGTCCAAAGACTCAGAACCCCTAGAACAGCTGAGAGCTTGGGAATTGAGTCTGGAGACCAAAATGTCTGGTAGAAATTAGATCACATGGGGGAGTCGTGTGTGAAGAGAAAAATCAGAACTTAAGTCATGGTAAAGCACAGGTGTCCAAAAATATTTATGGTAGGAAGGGATGAGAGGGGAGGGGATGAAAGAGACAGGAGAGGACAGAGGAAAAGGGAGGGAGGAGAGGGGATGGAGGGAAGGGCAGGCTAATTTCAGAGTCCATTCTGTTTCCCTGCTGAAAGAGACAGTGGGGCTGACAGTTTTATTATTCAATTGTTCCATATAGATTTTGAATAAAAACTAAATTGGCTTCTTTTAAAGAAGGCAGTCTGGAAAGGCAGGGCGCTGCGGTGAATCATGTGTGATACGCTCTTCCTGCCATGTGAGCTCCCGGCTTACAACAGCAAGGGCCAGTGTGGAGTGATGAAGTCAGGGCCCGGTACAAGAATCCCAAGTTAAAGACAGCCACTAAGCTCATGGCCCACCATCTGTCTGCTCATTCCTAGACCTGATGTGCACTGCTTCCTGCTCACTCTGAGATCCTGGGCAAATGTCTCCCTCTCATCTGACAGATGGGTGCCAATAAAACCTCCCATCTAGGAATGCAGAGAGAAGTAACCAAGATGTGATGTGTGGAGGTTCCTGCTCTAAAAAGAATGATCAGTATGTCAAAAGCAGGAACTCAAAGGTGTCCAAAAGAAAGCCATAGCCTCACCAGGAAATAACAGCAAAGAGAAAGGAAGGGGTGGAGACTAATAAATAGAATATTCTGAACCTTCGGTAAAGATCCACTTATTTATTCACTGATTTATTTGAGAGTGGAGCAGATCAAAGGTAAGCGCAAAGACTTATGCTACCACAGAGACCTGAGTTTGGATTTCAGCACCCAAATAAAAAAACAAATGGGTATATCGGTGAACACACACCTGTAACCACTACAGTATGGGAGTACAGAGAGGAGAGTCTCTGGGCTCACTGCTCATAAGTCTAGTATGGGTCCAATGAAAGACCATCTCAGGGGAATGGGACAGAATGATAGAGCAGGCCACTTGACATTCTAACTGGTTTCTGTAAAAACAGGAATCTGCACACACTCATGTACAAACACACACACATACTTGTACACACATGTACACATACTCGAGCACACGCATGTGCACACAAACATACACACATGTACCACACACACTCTCATGCATCATATACATACCCATGAACCATACGCAGACATGCATTACACACACATATATACCACACAAACACACATGTACCACATACACATGCACCACACACACATGCACCACACACACATGTACCACACACACATGCACCACACACACATGTAACACATGCATACACACACACACACACACACACACACACACACAACACATGTGCACACATTGCATTATTCCCTCTAGATGTGTCTGGGAGGGCGTTTCCAGCAATGTCAGATGCTGAGGATTCTGGCATAATCAATGGGTTTGTGCTTTGATAGACTCATAACAGGAAGGCATTAGTGAGGAGTAATAAAAATTAAGAGAGGACCTGATTGAAGAGAGTGGGGATAATATGACTTTGGGGACTTTGTCTTGCTAAGACCTCTCTCTATATGCCTTCTCTCTGCTCCCTATCTGCGATAAGCTGAGTAACCTCTGTCACAAGCTCCCTCTGTCACAAAGCCCTGCCTCTCACCACAGGCCCCGAATCAGTAGAGTCAGCCTTGAAAGACTGAGCCCTTTGAACCCCTGTGCCTTGCTTTGTTAAGCTGTCCACAAGTGTTTGATCACAGTGACAAAACTCACTCACACCACACCTAGATTTTCTATTAAATGCAACTCAGACCAGACCTAATTCATAGCATTTGTAAATAGCAAGGATGGACTCTGGAAACACCCACAAAGGTGGCACTCTAAAGCTCAAGGCAAGAAGATGGAAAAGGTACCAGGATCCTTTCTGAACAGTGCTGAGCATGAAGTTCTCCCCACCGCCCCTTGCCCAGTCACAAGCTTGCCCTGGCCCTGCCTCATCCCATTCCAGCTGTGAGCTCACTCTAGTTGAGTGGCTTAGATCCCTGTGGTAGGACATTCCTCGAGGTCATCCCTCCCTGAGCTCAGACTGTCAGGTTCATTCCTGGAAAGGCTCTGCCTCTCTTCCACTCATTACAACCCAGTCACGTCAAAGCAGCCCACAGGATCCGAACGCAATTTTCTCATTGAGTTATGCTAAATCCTTCAGGGAAGGATGTGAAATTATTTAAAACCTATAAAAACTAAAGCAACATTCTGGCTCTATATTTTAAGTTTCTCATCATTATTTAGAGTTAACCTTTTCTGCCGCTAAATCACAAACTCATTTTGCTATATATCAGGTGGTGTGGCCATAAGGCATGGGGGGAGGGGGTATTCAGGCAAAGAGCAGACCTGGGGACCGCTCCCAGTGCACAGGTTGATCATAGAGACTGAGGTGGCATTTTGCTCTTGGGAATCAAAAGTATCAGGAGCTGATTCACTGGAGCAGGTAAAATGAGCTGTGGCTGCGTTGTTATAAATACGAGAGCCATAGATTAGGGCGAGGCGTGTCTCTAGAGCATAATGTACTGGCTGGGAGAGTCACAGATGAGGGACACAGCTCTGTGCCTGGAATCTCAAGAAATTATTTATTCCCTCAGAGTCTCCACCTCCCTCTGCATAAAACGGGAAAAGGTAGTAACTCACTCAATTGGGACAGATGCACCAGTGGCTTTTCCTCACTTTGAAAACTCTGCAGGCTGGGAAAGCTTCAAGCTGCATTGAAAGGCTGCCTTCAGGTGTGTGGGGGATGGGACTCTGAGGGATAAACAGATAAAAGGTAATGGTCAACTGTCATTCCAGGAGTGAAAAAACAGCCACTGCAGAGAGGAAAAGGTGGCCAAGAAGGAGACAGGAAAGGCGAGATCCAGCAGTGGAAGCACCCTCTCCCACTTCCGGATCCACTCAGGAAAGAGCACATGAACTTTCTGAACATGGCTTTAACTACAGGTCTCCTAAGAGCCTGTCCCAGTTTTCTTCCCATCTTTGTGATAAACACCATGACTAAGAGCAACTCGGAAAGAAGAGCGTGTGTTGGACTTAAAAGTCCTGATCACAGTCCATCCTCCATGGAAGTCAGCACAGGAATGAAGCAGAGACCATGAAGGGATGCTGCTTACTGCTTTGTTCTTCGTGGCTTCTTTAGCTTGCTTCCTTATACAATCCAGGCCCATCTGCCCAGGCATGGCACTGCCCACAGTGGGCTACACCCGCCAAACATCAATCAAGGAAACACTTCAAGACTTGCCCACAGGCCAATCTGATGGAGGCAGCTCTTCAACTGAGGTTTCTTCTTCCCAGGCAACCCAGCTTGTTTCAAGTTGAAAGAAAGAAAGAGAAAGAGAGAGAGAGAGAGAGAGAGAGAGAGAGAGAGAGAGAGAGGGAGGGAGGTGACAAGGGTGGGGCCAAGCTTGTGACAATAGAGCTGCGTTGACAGTAATTGCTTCTGCCACACTGTGTTCCAGGTTGCAACATGACTAACAGGGCTGCAGGTGGCGAGTCAAGTTCAGAAATTGTTTAAGATTGAAAGCAGAGCAGAGGGACCGTGTAGAGAGGAGACTGTTTCTGACACACCCCTCGGACACCCATGAAACATTTGTATTCTGGGCAACAAGAAATCAAGCAAATGGAAGCCATGAAGATACACCCAGAACCCAGCCTGAAGGACAAGCTGACCTGACCAGATAGGGGCTTGCCTGGCCCTCACCTCACCTCATTGTCTCAGCTCTGACATGAATGAGATTTGCCCCTTCCTGAGGTCACATGATTCCTAGAATGCAGGCACAGACTCAGAAAGTATGGCTTCTGTTCATTTGGTTGGCCCAGCATCTGGGTACCTACTACGTGCCTCGCCATGTTGAGCTCAGAGAAAAGCAGGAAACAAACTAAAGAACATCCCTATGAGGTGAATAAAGAGGTGTCCAGATAAATGGAAATTTTCCCAAGTGGACTTGATGAGTTAGTGGGTGGGCTGCACACAGTAGGGGAATGAGTCATGGAGGCAGCAGGGACCCAAGGGAGCAGCTTTCTCTATGGGCAATCCTAGGGATGAACCCAAGGGCCTAAGGCACAAACAGAGAAGTTGAAACTGAGTACTGGCCTGAGTTACTTCATTTATTTAGGCAACTCATTCCCAGCATTCAAGTGGGCAGGTGGCATGTGGTTAGCACCACTACTGAGAAAACCAAGGCAGGAAGAGACCCAGCTACTTTTCCAAGGCAAAAGAGCAAGGAGGCCTGGGAGAGGGGAGGGAGGAGGGGAGGGTCAAGGGAGAGTCAGGGGAGTGTCGGGGGAGGCAGACACTCAGCTCCTTCTCCAAGCAAGGAGCCTTGCCCAAGTAGGTAGGTTGAGGGAAGAGAAGCTAACAAAGCTCCCCTGCCTTCTTCCTTTGCTTCAGCAAAGAGTCCTAGGTTCAGGAAACCTGAGGTTCGCATTGATCTAATCTGGACACAAAGAATCACGGGGAGACAAGAACCCAAAATACCCTGTGGCATCAACTCCAGGTACCCAGCTGCAGTAGGGACAGATGGGTGTCAGCCTGTTATATTCTGTAGGGGGGCTCCCAGCTGTCAGTGTGCTCATACTAAAACTAGGGTAGTGGCCAGGAGACGCACACACAGTCACCTCTGTTCATTTCTCATAACTACCTGCTTCCCCTAGTACTATGCACAGCAATAGCCTGGGACTTTGTTATGTGTGCAGCGTCCCCAGGCCTACTGAAGCCGAGTCTGCCACCTAAACAAGACCCCAGACACACTCAACTTCATGTGGAAGCTGGAGAGGTCTTTGTGTGGTGGGAGAATAGAACTGGAGAAAGATACATTGAGATCAGCAGGTAAGAGAAGCCTGTAAGCAGACAAAGACTGGAAAGACAGGAAGCCCTTCCCCACCTAGGCTTCATATAACTCACAGAGCATGTACGAGGAAAGTGTGGACTGCACAAATGTGGGAAAGCTGTCCTAAGTGAACAGGATAGAAAGGAGCAAGCACCCTGGGGCTTTTCTGTCTGCTCAGCAGCACACTCCCATTCTCAGGAGTACTTTCTGTTTCTTAGTCAACTGCCTGACTTCTATTTCTGACCCCATGTCCCTTCTCCAATCCACTGCCGTGGGACACACGAACTTGGGAACTTCAGCAAGGACTCTGATCTGCACCCCAGGCACCACCCACAAGGAACCATGTTTTAGGATGCAACAATGTCAATATTTGAATGTTCAATGTATTTCTCATACATCATTCAAACAGCTTGGGAGATATTGTGAACAAAGTATTCACAACAATCTGATGGCATCCTTAAATTCTCCGTGGAGGATTCACAAACCTCGGTGGTTTGTGCTTGGGACACCGAAGGACCTCCCAGTATTATCCACCAAAGAAGCAGCATCCAAGGGGACGGAGCATTCAATCTATAGAGCAAAGGTGCTTGGAGGCTAAGTTGCATCGCAGATGTTCAACCAAGTCACAACAGACCTTTAGAAGAGAAGAGGGCTAGTGGAGACAAGAAGCAGCAGACTCAAGAATGAAAGATGGAGTTGTAACTAATAAGGGTCTGTTAAAGGAAGATGTGGTGACTGGCAGCTCAAAGTCCCTTGCTGCTGTTACACCACTGATGGATTTCCAACAATAGACTGGTTCCATCCTTGCATCCACTCACAGCTTGTGGGTGTTTAGGGGGCAGGAGGAGAGCATAGTCCCAGACAGTGCTTAGCCGGTCAAAACTCAGGCTCTACACTGGATATGACAGGAGGGCTGGAATGGCCCCTGGGACACTATCTTCTTGTTCTCTCGGGCATGGTGGTAGTTCACAAATAAGAACAGAGAGGGTGCAGTTCCTCTTGAGGCCATGCTGCGAGCTGGCATGTTGTCACTCAAGCCAGTGGCCACAGGGAAGCAGCTAGTAGGGAAACAGTCAATGGTGGCTCCAAAAAGATGAGAACACATACCAAGAGTGGAGGGAGGCATCTTCCCAGATAATGGTGGCAGCCACCCCAAGTAGTAAATGTTTGGTCCTCATGTGTAGGCCGGTGTCTCCTTCCCCACCTCCCATTATTATGATAAAATATACTAACAAAGGCAACTTAAGGAAGAGTTTTGTTTTGGTTTTTAATTCAAGAGAGCTACCATCCATCATGGTGGGGAAGACATGGCAGCAGGCAGGGGAGACATGAAGACAGAGGCTGGAGGCTGGCTGGTCGCACTGCATCTACATTCAGGAAGCAGAGAACAGATAAGAAGTGGATCCAGGCTATAAAGGCTCACAGCCCACCCCTACTTCCTCCAGCGAGGCTCCACCTCCCTAAGGCTCCACAGCCTTCCCAAACAGCCCAGCCAGCTGAGGACCAGAGACACTGGCCTCAGTTCCCTTGTCTGCAGATACTATAACCACAAGAGTTTTCACAAAGTCAGAAACATGGATTCATTCAGGAAAATCTGCCAGTGGATGTTGGGCCCGACATGCATCCTGTGATAGTGCTTCATCTATCACCCCTTCTGACTCCCAAGCCAACAGTGTAACCCTACATCTTTCCCTCAAACAAGAGTGAGTGCCATTACTGAAACAAGATGGCTTACCAGAAAGCACCAGAAGAGGCATCCAGATGGCTCCACCCAGAAGCCAAATAACCTTGTCTCTCATTTGAATTGCCCAGAACAGGTCACATGTGTTGTAGATTGGTTCTAATGCTATTTGTGTTAATTGGGCTCCAAGATCACAGGAGAACCCATACTTCTGCCTGTAGAACTCTAAGGGTCCCTGCCTCCAGTTGGCTCTTATTGGTAAATAAAGTTGCCGGTGGCCAGTGGCTAGGCAGGGAGACAGAGACAGGACTTTAGATTTCCTGGGCAAGAAAACCACAGGAAAAGGAAGGTTTTAGAATCTCCATGACAGGGAAGCAAGAGGATCAAGCTTGAGAGCTGCAGGAGAGAAGGCATGCAGCCATGTAAGAACTGGGAAAGAGCGGCCCCAGGGACCCCTCCCATGACTAAATGGAATATAGATTTTAGCTAACTCAGGAGTATCAGAGGGGAGACGTTAACAATGTGGAAGTTTGAGAATGGCTCAGCCATTGGGCTACTTAGGGCATATTAAAAATAAGGCACTGTGTGTGTGTGTGTGTGTGTGTGTGTGTGTGTGTGTGTGTGTGCGTGTGTGTGCGTGTGTGT
>JANHMN010000003.1:113343576-113384497 GCA_030674055.1 Rhabdomys pumilio
CCCAGCTGCTTTGGGGTCCCAGCTGCTCTTGTTTGTCTACAGCCTTGAAGAACATCATTAGGTTGTTTGAGGCGTCTGGGATTTTAAGAGGTAGGAATTTGTGGCCATAAACTTCCTTCTTAGATTTGCTCTAGTTTTTTTTTTTTTTAAAGCATTGTGTAATGGCGCTGTTTCCCATCTGTAAAGGTAGCAAACTTAGGGGAAGAGCTTGGAGACAGCCCCTTCGATAAGGACATCCTCAAAGTTTATTATGTCTTAATGACTCTGGTCCACTGCTTATTTTCCAAAGTTAAGCAGCATTCCATGTACCCACCAATACCAGAGTAGCTGTGAGAATCTTGGACAAGACCATCAC
This sequence comes from Rhabdomys pumilio, assembly GCA_030674055.1. Classification (NCBI taxonomy): domain Eukaryota; kingdom Metazoa; phylum Chordata; class Mammalia; order Rodentia; family Muridae; genus Rhabdomys; species Rhabdomys pumilio. The sequence goes on from JANHMN010000003.1 coordinate 113,343,932, forward strand.
CAAGGCCACCAGGATAAGCATTAAGAGACCAGGCCTAACCCAAACACTCTGAAATCTTCCAGCCATTTGACAAACCAAAAAAGACAGATTTGATCATGGCGAAAGAAGCTATGGTCAACCTCACAGAGGCATGTAGCTGTATGTTGAGGGGAGGTACGGTGGCACCTGCAGTCCTTCATGACCAAATATTGCCCATGTGACATGAAAGCAGACAGTGTGCTCTTGAACGTAGACAGAAACAACAAACTCTGTGAAGTCCTGATGGCCATAAAACTCACCTCTGGCTAGACATTGTCACTGGCACACTTGCTTACTTAGCATGAGAGATAGAAACCATCACGAACTTGCGATAGATACATGGAGCTTCCGCACTCTGATTTACACTGTGTTCTCTGGGCCCACACCATACAAGACTTCAACCTCTTCAGATCTACACCAGCTGGTCACAGCTACAAATATATGAGTCTATGAAACCTACCAAGACCTCAGAAAAATTCATTTCATACCTAGGCATTATAGAGCCTGGGTCCAAGGTGACCATCAGACACGAGACACCCATGACTGTCTTACTGTGATGAAGCCTCACCATGAGCCTCCAGAAAATAGTCTGCAGAATCCTAGTCGCCAAGACTGTGGACACTATGTTATTGCTTTGGCTACAAGGTTCGAGAAATCATAGAATCTGTAGGAAAGAAAAAGCATAGTGATATCATGGCTACTTACAATATAATCTGCATCAATTCAATAATGGGTACCTCTATCAGCAAACATGGAAACTTGCGAAAATCCATTCAAACACAAGCCCTGCAGGTCCTTCTAACCTCCTTCTCCCCATAAGGAAGAGGAGAAGGAAGAGGAGTGAACCTGCCCTTCCTATCACCATCTCATCTAGAAAACTGCAAGAAGGTGTTGAAAAAGAAACACGGATGGAGTGCACAGAGGACAACTTGCCTGCTATCACCTGATCCTATCAGCAGCAGTAACCAGCCCTAGGGTGCACCCACATTCAAAAATCAACTGAAGAAGGAACAGAAGTGGGTATGAGGGTTGAGTCTTCACCTGTTTCACAGTTTATGTTGTTGCCTCTTTACCCCAAAGAAAAGAAGGGCACACCTCAGGGAAAGGGTTACAAAAAAACAAAGAAAAAAAATTTAGTCCCAAAGGAAAAGAAACCTGATAGGCATGGCCACCAAGATTTACTTCTGGGTTGTAGTCCCTTTGCTTTTTAAATGTATTCTGCCATTGGCAGACTGCATTCGTTTATAGAATATGAGCCTTGAAGATGTCCCGCAGCATCCCCATTACCTAGGAAAGCTGAGCCAGAAACAGACAGCAGTTGTGACTGGAGTCGATGAAGGAGGGAGGAAGGTTCAGTATGAGGAGCATGGATTCAGAAGGGTGAAATCAGGGAGCAAGCCATGGTACAGTGGGGCTAGGTTGGTGCTGAGCTTAGTCTGGTCTCTGTCACAATCACTGACTGCACTTTTCATCTCCATTCAAGGACTGAAGAATAGACTCACATAGCCACTTGTTAAACACTGGAGCTGGTTTCCACCTGGTACGGACTGAGAACTACAGGAGGAACACAGATTAGAACTTCAGAGGCAGTGCACCCAAACAACTGTCAACCACTACACACCAACAAGAAACATGACACAAGCTCCTACCCTTCCCCTATAGCAAGGTTCGAGCTAATAGCCCCACCCCCCTTCAGTTCACTGTGACCCAAGCCTCGAGTTCTAGAGACAGATATGGTACACATGTCTTCCACCTTATGAAGAACCAACCCTCCAGGTTCTATGTGTATGACTGAACACTCACACAGAACTGAGTGTTCCACAGAGTTCAGGGTCTTTACCAGCTAGTCCCCTCTTCCACACCAACAGTATTCATGATGAGTTGAACAGAAGTACAGAAACTGTGTGCCCAGGAGGAGGAAGAGTGGCAAGGAGAAAACGGGGAGGGGGAGGGGACAATGTGAAAGAGAGAGAAAAGAGGGAAGGGGAGAGAAAGCATCAAGCAGGGTGAAGCTGAAAGGAAGAAAAGACAGTCTGAGAGGCAATTCTAGTCACCAAGATGAGCAAAACGGGACGAGCACACTAAGGGCCGGGGCCTTGAACTAGCTCTAACAGAGCCAACACTTCCCTGGTACAGCAGAGTTGGAGGGTGCAAGGCCAAGAAAAGATCAGAATCTATTCCCAGTGGAAACCCAGCTTATACCAAAGGGAAAATGTGGGGTGCTGCCTTGTACATCTACTCTTGGGCTAAGCTGGAGCCACATGGTGTGCCAGGTAGGGTGAAGGGAATCCCAGAGCCATCTATCCCATCCATCCTCTTGCCTGACCAATGCTTCAGCAGCTCTGTCATCTGTGTTTGTCTCCACAGTCTCCTTGCTCCAGCCCCACTTGATGTCATTTCTTCCCCTCCTGAGCTTCCACAGAGGGATTCCTGGTACTTCCCTTTGGCCCAGCTGGAAAGATCATGCATATTAGATAGAAGCCCTGACTATGGCAGCCAGTAGGTTCTTTGCAAGATCCTACTCAGGGAGGAGCTTGCAGGTTTCCTAGGTGGCATGCAGTCAAAGGACACCTCCAGGAATGAGCAGAGTTATGCCTTTGGCTGACAGCAGGGGGCTAATCTCTGTGGCCACACTGCTGACAGGGTATTGACTTCAGTACTGGCTCATGGTAGAAGACAAGTTTCTGGTGTATGCTCTTGACAATGGTCTGACTTTAGAGTAGGGAAACATGGAGCAGCTGCAGTCGGCCTCCAAGACAGCCAGGTACCATTGGTATTTTCTTATTGAAGACCAAAGGATGGCTGAGAGACTAAAGAGGTTGTGCTTTGGGAAAGAACCTGGTGTCTGTTGTCCCAGAACACGGTTGAGCACCAGGTCATATTGAAGGAAGTTTCCATGTGGCAAGAAGGCTGGGCTGTTGTGAGCCAATCACTGCCCTGTGCACCATAATCTACAATCATGACCACAAGTGAGTCCCACGAGGGCTGCCATGGGAAACAAGGCCAGAGAACCTTGCTTGAAAGGCCAGAGCAGATTTGGGCCAGTAGGTGACTACCAAGTCAAGTCTCCGGTCTATAATGAAGCCAGCAGCTGGGGAAGGTATGTGCCTGCTCTCACTATGTTAGGGAGCCATGGTGGGGACAAAAGAAGTAAATAAGTCAATGTAATACTGACTGAATCTTTGAGACACACAGAGGTGTGCACCAAGAGGCTGTGTGAGTTTGTGGCATGGCTACAACTATACTGCTTGGGACACCTTCCTAATTCCTTTGGCCTTTTACCCAAGAAGATAATGGCACACAAACCTAGCTAGCTCATAGAATATTTGCCTGACTTTTCTTCTGTTCCTCATTTTTCCAATGGGAGAAGAGTCAGACACTGGAAACTACCATGTACCAGGCTTTTGGCATATATGCTCTTTGTAGAGCCCACAGATGTAAGCTCACAGAATACACTATGCCTTTTTGAACAAACTTTTTCAGTAGTTGGGCCAGGTCACAAAGAGTTTCATCAGAGAATTATTTAACTTTATAAGCCAGTCACAGTGCCCTTTGTAGCCAGAGGTCAATTCCAGAGCTCTTGGGGCCATTTTTTCTTTCTTTGGTTTTCTTGAAGTATGTGCTGTCTGGGAGGCATGTGAGGAAGGTAAGGTTTTGACGGGCAGAGGGGCCATAGTCAGGCACATGGATGAGGAGTTGTTTCTGGGTATGTGTTCTCAGATCCTGCAAGCCAGGACAGCAGCTGGGTAGGGAGCCTCACTTAGCTCTGCAGAGGTTTCTTAAGTAGGTCCTGCCAGTGTCTTCCCAGGACAGGTCCCAAAGGAAGTGTTGTACCTGCCACTTTAGTCCCTGAACTCCAGCCAAAATGAACGTGTTCTCTGAAGAGGTGGCAGGCCCTGGTTCTAGAGAAGAGGAAACTTCATGGCAGCTATCCATCTATTTCAAATGTTCTTCTTCTTTTCTTTATCCAGATTGTTCATCTATGTATCTTCTTCATTCAGCTGGAAGGACTTCCTCTTCCCTGAAGGAGACCGAGCTGGATTAGAATGACATTGTTCATGCCTGTCCTGTTTAGAAGATACAGTAACTGAACACTATGGGTAAGTACAGGGCCAAACTAAGTAGAGATGAGACCTAAAAGAAGAAATAAAATTTAAGATTTCATACCTGTAGCAGGTAAGGAGTATATGGATCTCAATCAGGTTAAACTGTCTTCTTTAAACACAGAAAACATTGGGGCTTTATCCAACAGAACCTTAACATATTCCTGAGTCAGTCAGTGAGTGAGTGAGTGAGTGAGTGAGTGAGTGAGTGAGTGAGTGAGTGAGTGAGGAGTGAGCGAACCCATTGCCAAACATGGCAAGTGACATATCCACTACATCACTGAGCTGACAAACACCTTCTCCTCTCCTAACTAGTCAACTTTAGGGTATATAAGCCTCTGTGAATTTATTGTAAAGCAGACTTTCAAGAGAAGCACCTTTCCTTTTTGATTGTGCCCCTGTAGAGGAGGAACAGGGTAGGAATAATGGAAACAGAAAACCCGTGAATGCAAACTGTAAAGTCATCTTGTTTTGTAAATATCTTCCTTGTTTGCTCTCATTAAACTCTGGATGCTTAATATTCAACTGTACCCTATCTGAATTCTTCTGTATTAGGAGCACTGGAGCCCTCCCCATTAAACTATGTACTGCCTCACAGGCTTCAAGCTCTCATCTGACCCCTGGGCATTGAAGGCTCTTGGAGGCAGGTCAGAGTCTCTCCTCATGTGCTCATGGAGGTCAGATTGAGAGGTCACCACCTCTAAAGGTCCTGGCAAGATGAGTTTTCAGGACAGAAATTATATCCTTCACAGTTGATACCCAACTCCCCAACATTCCCTCAGTAGACCCCATCTCTCTAGTTTTTCCCCAAAGACCCACAGTTGAGAATCTCCGTGAGGTGCCCCATTTCCTACAGCATGGGGACTGAGGGCTAACCCAAAGGGAGGGCTGGGAACTGCAAGGCAAGGAAGAGCCCATGAGGGTAGTGCAGGCAAAGTTGGAGGAGGAGGAGACTTTCATTTAGCTGAAGTTTCTTCTAAGCTTGGTTCGGGGAATAGCAGCAGAAGGACATGGTGAGGAAAACGTAGCAATGGTGGGAATTAGAAACTGAGGCTCGGAGAAGGAAACTGAACTAAGAATTGTCTAGGGACTCGGTGTCATCCCGAGATCTCCTATGAAGACGTGAGGATAGCTGACAGCAAAAACCAAGTGTATACAGTGTGAGAATGCTGCAGGCCTGGGGCAAGCCAGAAGCCCTCCCAGACCAGGAGAGGAAGACTAGGTGAGGAGGCACTGACCACCTCCCCACACCCCTGCATGGTCCATCTGAAAGCCCACTGAGTACCTTGATGAGCCAGATCCAATCATCAAAGTAGAAGGCTGTAGTGAAGATACTGGGGTGGACTGAGCACTCTCCAGAATCGCCCTATGGAAAGACAGGAGGAGTTGTTATGGGGTCAGAAACACCAGGTGCCTGAGTCAGGGTTCATGCAGATACACTGGATCAAATCTCAAGGACATGGGACTGAGTATCAGGCGGCATCTGAGACTGTGGACAGGTGTTATTTTAGGAATGGCAGGGCCTAGTTGGAGGACATCAGCCATGGCCAGTATGTCTTTGGAGGAAGCATCTTGTCTCAGCTGTCCCCTGTTACAGACCATTCCATTTTCTGTCCACCATGAAGTACTACATCGCACTCCCTCCCTCCAGGATGCTGACTATTCTGAAGCTGTGAGCTAAAACCAGCCCTTCACCCCTTAGCAGTTTCCAGTCAGGCGTTTGGTCAGCACCCAAAGCTGGCAGGCACACCATCTCTCAGGTCTGCATTCAGAACACTATTATAGGTGCCATTGTGCATCCACAGCAAGCTGTGACCGAAGGATAGGGCACAAATGCTTTCTTGGCAATTGTTTAACCCACACCAGTCCTCAGCCAATTTCCCAGTTTCCATTCCTGACTTCTGCCCTATGTACAAGGCTTCTTAAGACAAACTCAGTGTCTGCTCAGTGCCATCCTTACCAAGCAACAGCCATACATCCCAAAACCAGTGCCCACCACTTTTCAGAAGAGAAATACAACATCTCTCCACATTACAGATTAGGAAACTGAGGCACAGAGTGATAGCCTAGTTTTTCAGAGCTAACCCAGATACACCAGGATATGAACCCAGAGGAGCTATAACACCTGAGACATTAGCCAGCAGAACATCCATTACTCTCAGGCCCAAGGCACAATTCTAGGATCCCCTGTTTCCCCTTCAGTGTGAGTGGAAAGCTATGGGCAAACACAAATTTCAGCTGGCTGAGTAGTCTGTGCCTCAGTTTCCCCATGGTGAAATGGGAATACTAACTTTTCACTTACATAAATATGAAGATTAAAAATAGTGTATCCTGCCACATGCCTGGACCATGACAGGTGCTCAGCAGTACACAGCTGACACCATTCAAGATGAAGCTGGGAGCCAGTGGTAGGCAAGAAGCAGAGGTCTCTTCCCAGGCCCACCACAACTGTCAACCACATAGCAAGCTCTCCATCCTGACCAATCCAAAACAAACAGCTAACCCACAGCCAGGGACAGCGTGCCAACAGTCACTAGTATTCATTCTCTGCCTACAAAACCCACTGTGCCAACAGGGAAAACTGTCTGTAGAGTCTTTCAAGCCCATTTGGCAAATGCAATTAATTTGGTCAGCATTAAATTGTCTTTCCATAATTGCACGTACAGATGCCCAGGCAGGAGAAAGGGACAGAATGAAAAGGCCATTAATGTCACTTGCTTACCAGTGATTAGCTGTGCTAGCGGGAGATGCAAAGCCAGGCAGCCACCACAATGGGGACTGTCCACTTACTTGCCACCCAGGCTGCAGAAAATCCTGGGAGGCAGCAATTCATCTGCAGAGTGCTTCTGTGCTGCTGGCCACTTCTGAAGAAAGATGGCAGGTTCTGGGGCTGTGCCAGCTCTTCTAAGCCCTGGATTTCAAGTTGTGGGTATGTTTCCAGCCAAGGCTGTGATCCAGGTCTGAGGTATTGATAGGACCCTCTCTCATATGGGGAGAGTCTGGTTGGCCCAGACTGAGTCTCATATGCACCTGGAGGAGATCTTGGCAGCTTATGCCCTCAAAATCCCTACCTCCCCAATCCTAGCCTGAATCATCCAGGTGCACCTGAGCAACGCATGGTTAACAAAATTGTGAGGCTAAACAAGCTTCCCTGAAAAGTGGCCCTCTGGGGTTTCTCACAAGGTCCTACCCCTCCCCGAGGATCTGAGTCTTGCTGAGGAAGGAGGAGATATTCTTCCAGTACTGTAACCAATGTTAAAGTGCCCGTGCTCCTCTGTAAATAACGCCTCATTCATGTTCCTGAAAGCAACCCTAATGAAACTAATTGGTTCACCCCCCACACACACACACATACACACACGCACGCACGCACACACACACACACACACACACACACACACACACACACACACATAGAAGTGAGTTGGGGCACTAGAGAGATTCCTTAGAGGTTAAGAATACTAGCCACTCTTCTAGAAGACCTGGTCCAATTTCCAGCACCCACATGGTGGCTCACAACCACCCATAACTCCAGTTCCAGGGCATCTGATTCCCTCTGGTCTCTGTAGACACTAAACACACAGGGAGCACAGACATACATGCAGGCAAAACACTCACAAAATAAATATAAGTATTTTTTTTTAAAAAATGCAAAGTGGGGCTAGTCAGGAAAAAGGAAGGGATCTACATGAGTAGAAGAGGACTAGAGAAACTGTGCGTAGAGATGATCAAAATGTGTATATTAAATGCAGTACACAGGGCTGGAGAGACGACTCAATGGTTAAGAACACTGACTGCTCTTCCAGAGGTCCTGTGTTCAATTCCCAGCAACTGCATGGTGGCTCACAACCATCTGTAATGGAATCTGATGCCCTCTTCTGGTGTGTCTGAAGACAGCTACAGTGTATTCACATATAGAAAATAAATCTTTTAAAAATATAGTATACATACGTATGTATATCATACATACGTATGTATATCAAATCAAATATATATGTGTGAGTGTGTGTGTGTGTGTGTGTGTGTGTGTGTGTGTGTGTACAGTGCCCAGGGGCTGGCTGATTATTGTGAAATGTCATAACAAACACACTATTACAAATAAATAATATATGCTAATAAACTTTAAAATTGCTCTTCCACACACACACAGTGAGTAAGCTCTCTGTCTCCATATAGGCCTCTCCATGCATAAGCAGACCCCCAAGTCAAACAACTCAAGTACAGTGGAACATAAGTAGAGGGCCCAGTAGGGAAGGGCTCTGGGTATAGCTGAATCCAGACACTCAGAGACAAACACAGGAGGCTGTGAGCTGCCTTTGCCTCTAGTTCAACATCTTATTCCTCAGTGATGTTAAGGTTTGGATAGGAAGTGACTCCCCAGAAGCTCATATGTTAAATTCTTGGTCCCCAGCTAGTGGCACCATTTTAGAGGGGAAAGCCTAGTCTCAGGCAGGAGGTCTGTAGGAGAGTACATGTGAAGGATCTTCCTGGTCTCCAGGCACTTCCTCAATCTCAGCCTCCTGTCTGCCAATGTCCCCTGCCACACCCTCCCACTATCAGGCTGATTCTCCCAGACACATGGGGCCAAGCACCTGTGATGAAATCCCTGAAACCATGAACCTCCTTGAGACTGTCGCTGTCAAGGAGCTAGTCACAGTGACATGTGTACCCTGTGGCAGCTCCAAGCTAACACCTACCTTTACAGCTCAGCAGAAAGGGAAAGTCTTTTCCCAAGGAGAAAAAAAAAATGGCCCAAGAGGAGGCCCTTACACAGTTCAAGTGTCCAGGAGCTGGTCTGTCTGAATCAGAGCTTTGTTCTGGAGTTAGTTCAAGATGGTGGGACATCTCTCGTTGTGATCTGGGAAGTCTTGAATAATAGACCCTCCCCAGAGCTGGTTTTCTGCTTCAGCTCCTGCTGTTCACTCAGTCATCCCCCTAAGAGTGAGAATGAAAAGAGAATGCAAAGGAGAGGGACCAGAGAGATGGCTCGGAGGTAAAGAACTTGATGCTTAAGCATGAGGCCCTCTAGAACTCATCTAAAAAGCTCCCCATGACAGCATGTGCCTATCTATAATCCTGGTGCTGGGAAGACAGACACGGGGAAGCTAGGAAGTCACTGGGGCCAGCTGGCCTAGTCAAATCATTAAGCTCAAGGTTCAGTGAGACATTGTCTCAAAACATAAGGTAGAGAGCAGCGGAGGAAGGTGTCGACTTCTGGCTCATACACTCATGTACATACATATACACACATGTGAACATGAGTGGACACAGAGTGGAGAGCAGAGACATACCTGTCAGAAAACCCACCCTCCTCTACATGGGTCAAGCCTGGCTTGGGTGGGGCAAGATCTAGAGCCATCTCTGGTTCTGTCCCCCAGGACATAGCGTCCCAGGCCCTCCCCGATCTCCCGCACTACCAGTCAGGTCATAAATGAGATGCAGGTAGACTAGGGAACTTTTGTGTTCTCCCTGGTTCCACTTCCAGCTGCTGCTCCTCCTCACATCAGGCAAAACTGTTCCAACTGCGCCCCACTTCTCAGACCTGAGGTTCTAAAAGCTAAGTTCATCAGAAGCACCAGAGGGACTCCTCGAGCCCTGTGTGGCATAGAGAACCCAACCCTGGAGGCTAGCAGATCTGGGGCCACCAGGTCAGTGGGACGTTTATACCCATCAGGCACTGTGTGGCATGATTACATATGCACAGATAGCATCAAGAGAGGGGTAGTAGTGAGGAGAAGAGGAAGGTAAAGAATTGACTGTTCCAGCTCTCATCCCTGCCTGACGCGTCTCCTGCTTTCACCCAGATAACCCAGCCACTTTCTGTGAACTCCCCACCTCTCACTTACTGTGCAGGCTTGACCCTATCCCCAACCCTGACCTCCTTCAGCAGCCACACAGCCAGCCCACCCACCTGAGACAGGGCCACTTTGCCCGATGATTTTGAGACACACATTGCCCAGAGATGATCTTCCAGATGCACCGTGACCTGCATCCAGTGAGCCTCTTTTTCAGACCTGGAAATCTGCCTCCAACTCAAAACTCTGCTTGCACTGCATCCCTTGGGCACTGCTTGCTGGGGACTCCAGCAAAGGAGCAGCACTCATGACAGAGTGACACGAAACCAGCATACCCACAGTGGGTTTGCCTGGCCTAGACGGTGTCTAAATATTTAACTAATTCACATTTAAATAGCAGGAAACCACACCAGAACCACCTTTAATACAAGAGGATGTAAATCCGTGTTCCTGCACAGGCTGGCAGCTGCAGCCCCTTCCAGCTCGCCTCAATTCCCATTTGCCACTAAACTATCCCATCTGGCATTCCCATGTAGGAATTCTGAAGCAATAACAATAATAAATTCCAGATACCCACCTGTTCAGACTGGAAAGGAGGAAATACAGTCCTTTCACTTTGCAGACACTGTAGGTGTGTGTGTAGGAAATCCTATTGAAACTGCACATATATACACAGAGATGCAGCTGAGAGACTGAGAATGCACACACACACACACACACACACACACGCACACGCACACACACACACGTGCACAAACACTCCCAGAACTAGTGAGTCCAGCAAGATGTCAGGATATGAGATCAACATGCAAAGGTCAACTGCATCCTTGTCTATTAATAGTGAACAGATCTAAACTGAAATTTGAATACCACATTCAATTACTTTTTAAAAAATGAAATACTTGGGAATAAATCTAGCAAAATACCCCAGGGCTTCTATGCTAAGAACTAAGCAATATGAGAGGAATCAAAGATCATTTTAAGAAACGGAGAGGCATGCCATGTTCATGGGGGAGAGGACATGACCCAGTACAGATGTCCATTTGCTCTACATGAATGCACAGGAAAGCAGTCCCTATCAAAACCCAGTGATGATGTATGTTTGCAGAAATGAAAACAAACAAAAAAACCTGCAGGGACAAGTCATACCACCCACTGTTGAGACTTACTATAGAGATATCGAATCAAGAGACTGTGGCACAGATAGCGGGACAGACACACAGATCAGTAGAACAGATAGACAGATGCGGTAAACCCACAAGCAAGGCTAGGGATTTTTTTCAGTATGCAGGAAACTGTGGCCTCCTGCATATCCAGCAAGTATTCTACCACTGAGCCACACCCCAGCCCTAGCCACTGACTGTTGACAAGGACCCAGAGCTCCCTGAAGAAAAGATGATGCCTTCTGCAAGCACTTGGAGCCTTATAGGCAAAAGGCAAAAGGAAGTTCTGAGAGAGAAGGGTCCTTGTTCCGTCCGCAGCTCTCTGCTGAGCACCAACAACAGTAATGGGTACTCAGTAAGCAGTTAAGAAACACAAGCTAAGTGGCTGTGTGAAATGGTTATTTTAACATTTGTAAGACTATCACTTTTTGACACTATGTACCGCCCATAGCCCTGAATGTCTGACAGTTAGCCTTAACACATCAGATGGGTACTATCCTTCCAGCCTGGTAGAAGGAAATTTGAAGTCCAGTATTTGCCAGTATTATCCAGCATTTTAAAAGTAGCATGTAACAATGGGGGAAAGGCCATTAATTTGAAAGAGAACTAGGAGGGGCATAAGGGAGCCTCTGGAAGGAGGAAAGGGAAGGGTGAAGTGATGCAAATGTATGATAATCTCATAAAAAACAAATGAATACATTATAAAGACAGAAGCAGAAAGGAAGGAAAGAAGAGAGAGAGAGAGAGAAAGAGAGAGAGAGGCAAGCTGGTTGTGGATGTAGTACCCATAACTCCAGTGCAGGGAGTGGGAGCTCACTGTTTGCTAACCAGATGAATCTATGAGCTCCTCGTTCAGTAAGAGGTCTTATCTCAAGGGAAGGAATAGGGCAGAGAATAACAGAGGAAAACATGTCCTTCCCTAGCCTCCAACTGTGTGGGCAATGAATGGCACTCTATGTGCATGCAAAACACATACACACCGTCTTTAAAAAGACAACCAGTGACTGAAGGAAGGATATACACTATCTAGTTGACTCCTTCCATTCAGCTCTTTCCTCTGAGGAAGGAACTCAAGGCCAGCTATGGCAGCGACACACACTTGTGATCCTCCAAAAGGAGGAAGGGAAGTTGACTGGCAAAGTCCCCAGGCCCTACCTACTATGGGCAGATCAGAGCTGCATACATTTCCCCCACCCATGCTTCCAACCCCTGCCCAGAAACTGCTTGGTGTAACTGCTGCTTAAATATCAGGACTCCCAGCGGGCACGGTTCACCAAGCCAGCTCATTTAGTCATTAATTTGCCTTCCATATTTCCAAACAGAGGCAGCTGCAGGCGGGGCAAATCAATATTGCACTCTGTGATTCATCTTCGTTCCTGCCATCTCCTGCACCAGCCCCTTGTGTGGCTCCTCTGAGGGTCCTGAGCACTGACGAATGGGATTCTCTGAGGCAGCCACAGCACGTTAGCAGATTAAATCATTAATATCTGCATCGGTCATTTTTACGAGCCTCCCTTACCCCAGACTCCGCCGCCCTGTTTAGAGACCCATGCAGACATGCTGAGGACAGAATTGCCACTTCTGTGGCATGATTGGTTGTGAGAGTCCAAATATTGATTTTTTTTCTTCTGCATTTCTAAAAGCAGGTATATTGCCCACAGTTGCAGAAACTATTCAGACGAGGTCTGAATTCTGACCAGCTTACCCCACCCACACTCAATGCCACAGGGTTTTTCTAGAGGAAGAAAAAAAAAGGTCTTGGAGTTACAGCTTCAATTTAAGGCCAATGGGTTTTAGGCTGGGGCCTCGAGGGCCTCCCAGCCACCCACAAAGGTAGCTCCTGAGAGGAAACTCACGTTCTGAGATTTCCCCACAACCACAGTAAACTTGGATCTCAGGAGCCTGGCCCCCAAACTGGCCTGGTGACCCACGGTAGTAAAGAAAGAGATATCAGGTGTAGGGACCTGGTTGGTAAAGTGCCTGTTACCGCAGACATAGGGACCTGAGTTCTCATCTGCAGTAACCACATACAAGCCAGGCATGGTGAATCAACCACATACAAGCCAGCCATGGTGAATCCCACCTGGGATCCTAATGCTGGGTTGTCAGGAGAGGAGAAAGTGAGGCAGGAGATGGCAGACCTTTGGAGATCACTGGCCAGCCACCGAGGCACCAGTAAACTCTGAGTCCAGTGAGAAATCACTACCTCAAAATCCAGTGTAGGGGGTGATTGAGAAAGATACCCAAAGTACATCTTTCTCACACAAATCCACACACATGTGAATGTTTACTTGCACACACACACACACACACACACACACACACACACACACACACTAAACATGCACAAGTATATAAAATTAACTAAAGAGGTAAAGACCCCCTGTGGGAGCATTTGTCAGGGAGCACTGTCACCTCTCTGGCTCAACACAGTCCATAGACTAGAACTTCCCTGCTACAAGCAGAGGATAGTAGAGCCCTTTAAGACCTCCCCTCCTTTTGTCCCTGGACACTTTCATTTCTACTTTCAGGTCATACATACATACATACATACATACATACATACATACATACATGATGTTAGGAATCAAAACAAGTCACCTAACTGGAAGCTTTTTTTCTCTTGAACTCTAAAAAAGCTCTCCTTGGGCAGTGGAGAGTCACTTAGACCCCTAAGAGTGTTTTATAAAAAGCCACTGAAATGTGTGATATGATCTGCTAAATATGAGATGTTTTTATTCATATAAATAGTAGATTACATAAAGCATAGGTAATTTTATATAATAAAAATAAACACAGACCTCATTCTCCCTCTCCTAAAATTAGGGATTACCAGGGAGGCAGGATAAGAACAAAGGCTCCTCCTCACCCCACCTGCCATGCCCGCCAGTGGAACCAAGACAAGTATCAAGCCTCCTCTCCAAGGAGCAGAAGCCAACTGGAGCCACTAGGGCAGACATGGAGAAGAAACTCAACAGCAGAGTTTGATGTTCCACAAGGGGCTCCTGATATCACCTCATCCCTCAGTCCCCCTCTATCTCTGAGTGACCCTACTTTCTTCTCCCACTATCCCAGCCACAGGGACCTCTGTTCCTCGTCCTCACACAACCAAGCTTGCTCTCAGAGTTCTTATATGATCTGTTCCTTCTGCCTGGATTCTGAAAGGCCAGTCATATGGAACAGAGACTAACTGGACCATCCTGGACCAGTTAAGCTCCAGCCAGTCTACCCACTGACCTCAGTAAGTTCAGGCAAGATCATCAAAACCTGCCCCATGTCAACAGAATACCCCAAGCAAGTAATAGACTCCAAGAAATCATCTTAGTGGGTTTAAGTCACTTCATCATGGAGGTTTTTTTTCTTACTCAGAAATAGCTAGCTGTTACAATAAGCAGGTCTACTCACTACAGTGGAATTCCAATACAAGCATTTATTCTACACATTCTTCATCAGAAGAACATGAGAGTTGGAAATTTTAGTCTGCCTTTGCCTGGCATCTCAGAAGTGCTCAGCTTTTGAGGCTTAACCTTTTTTCTGAAACGCTCCTTCCCTTGGCTTGCGGGGCCTTCTGTGTCTTAGTTCCTTTTCCTGATACTGTGACAAAAGATCCTGACAAAAGCACCTGAAGCCAGAATGGGTTTCTTCTGGCTCACGTCTGAGGCTCACTGCGGCAGAGGTAACAGAACTCAGGGCAGCCAGTCACATGGTCACAGTCAAGAATCAGAGAATGATGAAAGTTTGTTTTCAGTTTGCTTTATCCATTTTATACAGTCCAGGGACCCCAGCCCAGGGGATGCTGCCCCCCACAGTGGGCAGGCCTTCCCACCTTAATTAACCTAATCAAGATAAACTGCCACAGGCACGCCCACAGGCCCATCTACTAGGTGATTCTACATCAAGTTGACAGTTTAGATTAGCCACCAAATCCTATAATGATCACATTGATCATACGGTTCCTCCACTCCCATTTATGCTTCCAGATTCTTATGTTTCTTTAGAAGATTCACCCTCCAACAACTGTTTAAAATACTTAAGTTTCTTGAATTAGTCAGCTTTCCTGATCCTATGGATAAGATATCTGAGAAAATCAACCTACAGGGAGAAAAGGCTCATCTTAGTTCACAGCTCAGAGGGTTAAGCCCCTGGTTTCTTGGTACAGTTGGTTTGGAGCCCATAGAAAGGTTTTCTCGTGCCTGTTAGCCTCATGGTAGCTGGAGAGCAGAAAAGCTGGGACTCCAATATCCCCTGGAGGGCATGTGCTAAAGAGTTCGATTCCTTTAGGCTCCATCTCTCAAAGGTCCCACCCCCTCCCAGTGGTGCCACATGTTAAGGACCAAGCTTTTACACAATGGCTTCTGGGGACCATGGCATTCCTCCAGACCTGGTTCCTGTCCATGGTGCTCCTGTCCTGTGTTATAACCTCATAGTGTGACCCCACTCAAAGGTCCTCACAGCCAAATCCAGGGCACACACTTTCCCTGTGGCAGGCACCAAGAGAGAGTAAGGTGCTCATGCTCTCATGCTTGGTTTAAAGAAATAATCACCTATGACCTGAGACTGGTCAGGAAACCTAGAATGACCAACTAGACCTTTCAAAAATGAAGTTTGACCTCAAAGGACAACTTCAAAAGGACACTGTGATTCCCTTTCCCTCTCCCTCTCTATCTCCTTTCCCCTCCATCTTTGCTTTCCTCTCCCTCACCTTCCTTGCCCCCTCTTTCTTCCTCCCCAAGCAAACCTTTACCAAGTCTTTAACCTCTCTCATGCCCACTTTCTGTTTCTGGCTCCATCTCCTCTACCCTATTCCAAACCTATTGCATCCCTTCCCTAGATGAACACAAGAACAAACCAAATGATCTCCCTGCTGTAACATGAACCTCCTTCTCTAACCACAGTCCCTCCTGTAACCAGCAAACCAAACTTCAAGCTTCCTAAACCACTCCTGGTAGTACTCTGACTTCCAATTGCTCTTATGGGACAGCGGCAGGTAACTGTGTTGTCCCTCACTCTCTCTACTGGCCCACACTGCCTTTGCCTTGGTTCCTGAGGTTTCATAAAGGGTCCATGCTCCCCCACCACAGGGCCTGGCTTTTACTTCTCCCTAGGATGCTCTTATTGCCATCCTTTGCCTTCCTGTCTCCTTTCAGTCCGTAGGTCTTAGCTACAACATCACTTCCTCAGGGAAGTCCTTCCTAGGTCTCCTAGGCCTCCTTGGCCTCCTGACTAGATTGATGCCCTTAGAACGCACATATGAGGCCTTATGTCACTTTGATTCCAGAACCCGTCACTGGCATAGCAGTGAGAATTATTCTTGAATGGAAACAGAAATAAGACATGGTGCTGTACTTGCTTCTTTCTTCATGGCAGAACTCAGACCATTGCTCCCCAGGATCCTCCCCAGTTGATCCTTCCCAAGAGCCACAGCTAGGAGAGAAATAGCAAGATCGGAACCCAGGTCATCCAGGCTGCAGAATTGAACTCACTTCATTTCATCAGTGATCATCAAACTGGGTTCCACTGGTTCCTGAAGCTCATTAGGGAGACATCTTAGGAAGCAGGGACCCTGAGGGGGGGAAAAGTCGGGACTTGAAATGTTATATTCATCTCTCTGCCCATATGATTTACTCCCAAAAAGAGTGGGCCCATGCATCCTTTCTCTGTCCACAGCCTCACCCTGAACAAGACATCATAGCCATCTTAAACTTGTCTTCCTGGTCTCTGCTGTCTCCCATGGTTCCCACTGAGGTCTACTGCATACTCTGTGATCTGTCCAACTCCGTCACTTAACTTCTCCCTAAGGCCTTCAGCCACACTCACTCATTAGAGAATGTCTCTTCAGGGGGCTGGAGAGATAGCTCAGCTGTTTTAAGAGCAGTTAGAGCTCTTCTAGAGACCCAAATTCTAGCTCCCATGTGGTAGCTCACTACCACCTGCTAACTTTAGATCCAGGTCCTGGCTTCCTTGGACACCAGACACACACATACATGCAAGCCAAACACTCACACCCATAAAACAAAAATAATTCTTTCTTAAAAACACCTCTTCAGAAGCATGGGAAGTCACTTACTGAAGTGCAATAATTCGGACCTGAGTTCAGGTGCCTAACACTCAAAAGAAAGCCAGACATGGTAACATTCTCTGGTAGTGCCAGAGCTGAGAGGAAGGAGACAGGATACCCATGGCTTGTTGATCAGTCTCTCCAATCGGTGAGCTCCAGGTTCAGTGAAGAGAACTGCCTCAAAAGTAAGGTGCAGAGTGATTGAGGAAGATACCTACCATCAATTCCTGACTTCCATATAAAGACAGACAAACACACATGCGCACCTCACACATCCACTACATACATAAAGCAAGAAAATGTCCCCTCGAGCCAATCTGACTTGGATTCTTTGCTGGCCAGAAGCCAATGGTTGGGTACACATCTTTGGTTCACCCATGTACCTACCTGATGGCTTCAACTCCTGTTAATAACTTTGGCAGTTTGTTTTTTCCCTCATTGTTAGTTAATTTTCCATAGCCATAATCAAAAATGTCTAAAGAAAAACTTAGTAACTAAGGGCTCAGCCAGGCTCACAGCTGCAATGCCAGTGCTTAAGAGACTGGTGCAGGAAAAACTCCAGGCTAGCCTGAGCTATATGAGATTATCTCAAACAAAGAACAAAAAAGATTTTAAAGAAGAGGAGAAGGAGGAGGTTCTTCCTTCTTCCAGCTGGTTTCAAGACTTCACTGTGCAGTCCTTGGCATTGCGGATTCTGGGACTGCAGTGAAAGAACATCCTGGTTGTGAGTGTGTGTAAGATGCTGTCCGTCTCACGGCAAACAGAATGCAGAGGATGAAGAAGGTTGGAGACCGAGTCTGATCAACTTCTGCATGGACATGGACCCCAGCCTCTGCTTACCAACAAAAAGCCGCTGTCATTCCCTCCAAGCTCACCAACTCCATGTTCAGTCCTCCTATTCTTGAACCACTGTCAGTCTCACCTTTATCTCCAACCTCTCTCACACATCCTCACCACTCAGTTGTAAGAAAATGGCTCCTCTAGAAAACACAAGCTAAGCCCTCCCCCCACCGGCACCCTCCACAACCCAGCCATCTACCGGGACTCTTACCATCTTATCCAGCTTCCAGATGTTATGGGGTTTGGGGTGAGAAGTTGTCATCTAGGGTTAGCACTGAAGTCATTGGGGCATGGGAAGGGGGGAATCAGAAAAAAATATGTAGATCTTAAAAAGGCTCACTCAGACAAGAGAGGGAAGAGGCAGCTGGGGGACTCTGACAAGGAGACACCTAGAAATCTGAGGTAGGAGCGGTGAAATGGCAGCCAGCCAGGTGAAAAAGCCAGACATTCGCTGCCTCCTGGACACAAAGTAACAGTTAGAATTTCATCTGCTGGCAGTTACACATCCTAAGGGCAGTTACAGACCGGTGGGCACCCGGTGGGTGGGCAGTTACAGGCACGAGAGCACTTACAGATCTGGGAGCAGCTAGTAGAGTGAAGGCGACTGAGAAAGACCAGGCTTGGGAAATTTTTATAAGAACAAACAATTCACACCCCCCTTGATTAGAGATCCCCTGAGTAGGGGACCCACCTAGAGATCTGGGTTTGACTTTTTTATAGGCTCCAGGGGCCTCCCCTGTCTTGCCTCACTGTGGGTCGACTCTTCCCTAACCTTAGTTTTTGCAACAATTGCAATCTTCTCCAGAGTATAAAGGGGGAAAAGACAAGGAGCAGCCCTGCTTAAAGGGGCCAGTCCCTATTTTCCAAGGTCCTCTGACCCTCCTTTACACACACCATCAAGCCTTACCTCTTTTGCCTGGTGCTTTCCCTGTGGAGAAGTTAGCAAATGATGGCTCACCCCAGATCAGGCACTGACAAGAGACCATAGAAATTATTCCACCCTCATCTAGTTTGATAAATGATAAATCTATTGGGATACGTACTATGAGTGTGAATATGGTGTTAGAGGCGTCACGGAAAAGCCTGCTCACAAACCTGGATCCCTGAAGCTGCCCACACTCTGAGCAGGCAGCTTCACTGAGCAGTCTCCCTTCCTCTGTATAACTTTGGGGAGAGGGGTTGAGTGTCTTGTGACTTTTTGAGCTTCCAGAATTTTTCAAGCACCTTGGGTTTCCTGAACCTCTCTCCTCTCTCCTAGGGGCAGGGGCTCAATTCAAAGAAACAGGGTTTCTAGGGTTTTGCCTTGCCACCAGACCCCATTCTGCTGTTGTGGATGGCTAAGCGAAGACATCTGAAGACTGATGCATATGTCCGATGCCAACAAGACAGAACCCCTATCAGTAGCCAGTTGCTGGAACTTGAATAAGTCTCACACAGAAAGCACCTCTGAGATATGTATCCCCTACATCTGACGGGCTTATCCAAGAGGAGGAATCTCCACTTCTGCACACTGCTCACTAGCTGACAAGCCTGTGTTTCAATTCCTGCTTCACTTCTCCCCACTCCCTGTGGTGTTTTCTGGGGTCATCTCCACACTATACTCCATCCTGTTTGAGCACCTGACTGTGAAGGACCAGAAAGCCTTCATCCCCTTTGGGTACCATCCCCCACCCCCCCACCTCACTTCTGGATCTGTGTGTGTGTGTGTGTGTGTGTGTGTGTGTGTGTGTGTGTGTTGCACTCATTTTTCTCCCATGCCCTCTGCCATGGGCTGAAGCCCACTGCCTTCAGTGTCTCACCCAAACTGACTTTTAACTATACGAATACAACCTTCCCCTGTGCTTGAGTCCTCTGTAACACTCAGTGTGTGCCACCCTCCTCTCGGAGCTCCCGTCCCTGGTTTCATATCACCCTCTGGTTTCCTTCTACCTGCCATTCCTTCCCACGGACTCTAACAACCCTTTAAATATCAACGCCCCTAAAGGCTCCACCCTTTGGCCTTCTCTTATTTTGAGTGTACATGTAACCGTATGTTTTGGCTACTTTATTGGGTTCTTATATCTACCACCCTTCTGAAGGTAGCTGCCTTCCTGCTGAGTCACAGGTGGCTTCCCATTGCCTTGTCCAAATTGAATACGGTCTCAAAAGACCAGATCTACATTCTAGCCATCTAGAATCTCTCTTGTTCTTCTCTGATTAATGTCCCACCCACCCACCCAGTCACCCAAGCCACCCATTTCCCACCTCGGCCAGCACATACAACATAATTTGAATATTAACTATTCCTTCATAGACCCATGTGTTGATGTTTGAAGCTTGGGTATCTGTGCTATTTGGGGAATTTCTGGAAACTTGGAGAACTCAGTAAGAGGAGTTAGGTCACATGAAGCATAGCTTAAACCTGGAACCCAGTATAGTCCCCTCTGTTTGCTTTCAGTCTACCATGAGACAAAGCAGCTCCTTGGCTCCCTGCAGACATGATGTTCTGCCCAAGTAGTTGGGGCTGAGAAATCACAGGTGGGACCCTCCAAAACTGTGAGCCAAAATAAGTCTTCCCTTCCTTAAGTTGTTCTCTCATGTGTTGGGATCACAGTGATGATAAAGCTAACACCAGGAGGTTCACACTCTAGACTTTTCCATATCACTTCCTGTATGCCTCTCCTGTCCACCAGCACTGACATCACCATGTGGCCATGCCTAGTCACCGTTTCACTGGTTTTTTGCACACACACACCCCTCAGGGCCATGTCCTGTCCTCCACAGTCAGTGTTGCTATAGCACAAATGTGAGCTCCTGTTCTTGCTGTAGTCTGTGCTTACTGCCAATCCCAGGCATCTGTGACCCATCTCCCACCCCAGCCCCAAGGCTAGTGTGCTGTCCTCTCCAGTGTCCCTTCTCCCACACTGGACAATCTCCAGCTAGCTCCTAATCCTACTGTAGTCTGTGGTTACTGGCATCCCCAGGCTTCTGGGACGCCACCACTCCCACTCCAAGGCTAGGGTGCAGTTCTCTCCAGTGTCTTTTTCTCCTACACTGGACAAGCTCCAAATCGACAACTCACCACTGCAGCTAAACATCACAGCCACCCAGGAGCACTCTTTCCACAAAATGATAACTTAGAGGATCAGATATGGGAACAGACATTTGCCTGTTTTCAAAGTCCCAAGTGAGACTAGCAGAAACCCAGATAGATAGCACTCTCTAAGCCAAAGGATTGGGGCCTTTCGTCTCCACAACACTAGCACCCAACAGAGGGTGGCCCACCTTAAATAGTACAGGTGCTGAGTGAATGAATTATCTCTAGCTATGACCATGGGAACTTGGTCATCTTTGCATCTCCCCATCTACTTCCTCTACTTTGGTGCTATGGCATATAGTAAATGCTCAATAAATAAACATTTGTTGGGTGAATTAATACAGAGAAGACAGAGTCAAACAGCCACCTAGCCCTCATTTTTATAGGCAAGCTCTAGGGGAATAGAGACAAATCAAACTAAACTTCCTACAGTTTTGCTAAAATGGAATTTGCCAAAGACATGCTGAAAAATGGATTTAATTAGGCCCGTTAATAGGAGAGTCTTTGGTGGCAAAGATTTAAAGCCGGGGCTGGAAAAGATATCAATAATTTTACCATTTTAAATTATATAGGAGGTTATTTCTCACTCTTGCCTTAATTATAAGAACGCGTCTTAACAAAACCTCAGCTTTGGAGGGAAATAAAGCCAAAGGTAGCATGAGATCTGATATATCTCTGAAGGGAAGCATCCGAGGCAGCAAGACAGGAAAAGAGCTGATGAGTCCAGGATGCCCACCAAGGGGGAAGCGTGGCATTGTGGGCCACACAGCTAAGTCTCATTAAGCTAATAACTGTCACTAAAACCCAAGTGACTCTTAATTGCAAGAGTCAGTCAGTAGAGGGGAGGTATCGTTGCAGTTAAGTGGGGGGACTGAGGCTTTGGCTGTTGGTCTCTCACACCCTCTCTCCTTCATCTACATTCAAAATCCAAGTTCAAATCTACTCCACCATGAGGCCCTGGTCAGGACACTCTTGCCTATCCCTTACTGCTGTCATTAGAAACCACAGCTGCCCCCAGATTATGATGCTCAGATTGAGGCTCTGGCTTCCTTTAGATACACAGAGGATTGAACAACCATGGGATGGAGGAATCTCTAGTTTCTGATAACTCAGGAAATGAGTCTATATGTCCACAAGGTGCTATTCACTGTACAAATCTTCATTGACTATTGATCCATGACATAGTAGTGTTGGTGTACACAGAGGAGTAAGGCGAAGCAAGAAATAAAATTTTTAGAGAACACCAAATATCTAGTTACTAAAATAATATTTTAGCATAAAATTATTAACAATAAAAATCAATTTTAAATTTCCATGATGGTCGGGTGGGGTGGCATACACCTGTGATCTCAACACTCAGGAAACAGAGGCATAAGTATCATGAGCTCATGGGATAGCCTGAACTACATAGTGACTCAAGGCTACCCTGGTTCAGCTGGACTACATAATGAAACTCTGTCTCAACAATATACATATGTATATGCTCACAATGAATAGGTTGTAAAGCTTTGGCTGTGACATACAGGCCTGCACTGTGAGAGCCATACATGCTCTCCCTCTGAGCTCTGGGCCCAGGCCCCAAGGATACAGCAGTGAACTGAGTAGCCTGTTCCCATAATTGCAGGGCTGAGAGGAGAAAATGAGAACGAAGTATCAGAGAAAAGTATGGAGGGTCAAAGGAAGCAATGGGAGAGGTAGCCATACTGACATCTCCAGTCCTGACTCCAGAGGAGACAGTCATACTGACATCTCCAGTCCTGACTCCAGGAGAGATGGCCATACTGACATCTCCAGTCCTAACTCCAGGAGAAGCAGCCATACTGATATCTCCAGTCCTAACTCCAGGAGAAGCAGCCATACTGACATCTCCAGTCCCCAGCCCAGCCCAGACTTCTTGCCATCTGTTGTAAAGAAAGGATTTATGATTTTTTTCCAATCTATGATCAAAATCCTGAAACCATCTTTGAAAGGGGGGCTCATTTTCTTATTTTGGCTCAAGTTCCTGAAGGGTCTTGACCCACTTCTACCTGCCAGGCCCCCCAGGCTCCCCAAACAATACTACCAGCTAGAAGCAAACATTCAAAGCATGAGCCTGGGGAGGGGGCGATCTCAGATTCCAACCTTGCAAGAGAGGGCTTGTGCGGAGAGTCTTTTGTCACCCGTCACACTGTATCCCATGCAGCCATGCACTCTCTCAGTGTGGCATGAGGAATGGAAATAGTGGCCATGACTAACCCTTCCCCTGCATTCATGAATCCTCTACTCCTAGCCTTGAGCGAGCCAGGGAGGTGTGCACTTCTTCAGTGTGGGAAGCTGACTTAGGACGAAAGGACCTTGTAATTGGAGAGGTTTAAGCTTTGGGCTTGTTCAACACTAGTTCCAAGCCATATGTTCCATACCTCAAGCTGAAGCAAGACTCCATCCCAAAGAGACCTGAACTAAGTTTCTGGATCTTTCTGAGCCTTGTCCTCATCTGGGAAATGGGAATCAAACATAGCCCCCATATCCAATAATTCTACTATGAAGTTCAAGTGTTCCTACTAGGGCAGGCACCCAGGAAGTGTGCACCTTTCTTCCTATAACCCTGTCCAGTCCGGCACCTCTGACTCCAAGGTGACTAGACTGCGCAGGTGAAGTTCAGAGGCAGCCCATTTTCTATTTCCCTGACAGCCTATTTCATGGATCACAGAGACAGACGCAAGCACAGCTGCTTATCCAACGGAGAAAAGAACAGATTCATTTTCATTCCTTAATGCCCACTGTGACCTATTCTCGTCAATTTCTCCTTTTGGAGGCTACAGCTCTTTCCTAGGACTTTCAATTTAGCCAAAGACAGAAAACAGGCCCTAATGCAGAAGGCCCTGCTGGGAGGGTGCCAGGCTGACTCACCAGGAATAAGTCCAAATGAAAGATATTATGTCACCTCGTCTGAATTAAACAGATGAAGTATCATCCTCGACCATTAAAAATGAACCCATGTGCTGGAAGGCATCCAAGAGCTATGTGCCTCACACTCCCAAAAGTCTCCAGGATCCAGTGGGGTTTTACATCCTCACTTTCTGCCAATAATTCTATGTCTTTGCTAACCCATGGGGATGATTTGATGAAATGGCCCTTCAAGCTTCTAAATATGAGGACAGCCACAAGCACGGCATTTGAAGGCATCTGAGGAGCACCGGAGATATAGGGGACACAGAGCAGACACCCAAGCAAGTCTGGGGTGTGATTAGTAACTGTTTTTCTGAAAGTACTCTCTCCTCTATATGTGATCAGGGATGCTCCCCAGCTGCAACTCAAAAGCAACTTGGCTCTTACAAAGGAGGAGTTCTGGGCAGTGGAGCCCCAGGTGCCTGTAGTGTCTGGGCAAGCAACTTCCTGCCCCTACCTTCCCTTCAAGGATGCTGTAGTCTCTCCTCAAGAACTATCACTGCTGTCTATGGCCTGACCAGGCTCCTCTCTGAGAATCACACCCTCAGCAGTCACTAGAGTGGAACTGAATCCTAACACTGCTATACACAGACCACAGACAGCTCAGCTCACTCAAGTAAACTCCACTCCGAATGGGCAAATCCAGTTTGCCTTGGACTACCCATGAAGAGTAATAAAAAACCAGGGCCAATGGTCAAGGTGTTCCTCATTATTCACTCAGCACTCATCATAGCAGAAGTCTCTCCTGGCACTGGGGACACAGTGGGGAAAGAATGCACACTTCTAGGCTGGAGGATGTTACAACTCCCACTGAACAGGCCTCTGTACCTTACAGAGGACCTAAGTTAGAGTATGTAAAGGCACAGAGGCCTCTCTCACTATTTGGTTCTCAAACTCTTGTGTGTGCCTCAGTGTGAGGAAAGCCAACAGATAAGTTAGTTCTTCAGAGGCATCTCGGATACACATGGCGTCACTCACATTGGGACAAGCAGCTTTCAGCTTTGAGGATAACTGCCTGGCCTTGTGACTTAAAGATCCATGTCTTAGAAGCCCTCCCAAGTCATGTGCTAAATGGGAAAAAATTAAGCTGAACCTAAGTGCTTCAGTTCCTGTGTGTTCTGTGCTAACCCTCAGTTGGCCAGAGCAGCTGCTCTGCCTGGCAGGGCCACTGCACTCTCTCTCTCTCTCTCTCCAGTTCTCTGAGACCCACTAGGTCAGTACATGTATCCTACTTAAAGTGGACATGGGAGACAGACATCCTATATCCACCTATGAGAGCTGTAACATCTCTGGGCCTGCATATGAAACCCAGCAGCAACCTGGGAAGACTTTACATTCTGAGGCCACAAACCATGGTATCTATCTCTAGCAGTCTGTGATCAGGGTCAGTTTCACACCATCTTTCTAGCCTTTCACTTCAGCAGGGCTTGCCACGGCTTTGATTTGGTATAACATAGTCCTGACGTTTGGCACTCAGTGAGCACCTTCAGTATACCATGACTGGCTTCATAGAACCCTCACCACAACCTACAGCAATCACCCCCTCCACCCCCATTTACAGATAAAACAACTCCTCTGGTGTCCTCATATCCTACGACCTTCAAGGACAGAGTCTGAGGGTCCCTGAATGTTGCCTGATGACTTGACCCAACCAGTATCTGCCTCCAGACCTACTCGGATGTTATCTGAGCACGCTCAGGAAAAGCAGTGGGCAGCAGTGGGGTCAGTGAGATGCATCCCATAGTCCTCTGAAGCCTCACAGGACCAAGCTCATATGGTGCACTCTTTCTAAGGTCCCTTCCTGCCTTTCCTCCTTCCCTATCTTCCTTGCTGTGTCTTGCTCTGGTCCTCTTGGGATCACCTCCCAGACAAACTTCGAAGTTCTTCTCCCAAGCATTGCTTTTTAGTGAACCCCACATAAGACCAAAGGGGTAGGAAGCTTGTCCAGAATTACATAACTACTAAGTGTCAGAGTCTGGAGTTGAACTTATTAAGCCTGCGACCTCATATACGCAAGCTCCCAGTTACGCTGTTACATGGGTGGACCTCATAGTTATCCTTGGAGATCATCATACCTTGGTCCTCTGAACTCCTTGGAAATCTTTTACCTTCTGCCTTCTTCCCTTCCCACTTCCACCTCTATAGAGAATCCATAATTGAGAGTATGGAATAGTTAAGGGAAGCTGTGTGACGATCCTTAAAGAGGAATAAAGACGTCTTTAGTGGCTTGTCACATTCAAGTCTCCTCCTAGCTACTTCTTCCCCAACCCTAGTCAAGTAAGTTAATTCTGTGATCCCTTATTTAGCCAAAACCAAACATCCTTGAATGACCATATTTTATGGCCAAATAACAGGCAACGGACATGTTGCTCATCCCTCCCATCCCTCACTGGACCTCACAGAGACTCAGAAGATGAATTCCAAGGGATGTGGAGAAGTGTCTGCCACGTACACTAGGGGCAATTGAAAGAAACTGAAGCTTAATGTTCTGTTAGGTGGCATGTTCTCAGAAAGCCTCAGGGGGTGGAGTGGACACCACAGGAAGGGGAAATGTAAAGGAATCTTTATTATGAGGAAAGAGGGAAGTAATCGAAAGGTTCACCAGTGGGATGAGTAAGTGATGGCATTCCTATAGAGAATACAGTGGTGGAGGTGAGCTTGAGATACATGGATAAGCAATGACTGCATAAATGTCATACTGAACGCAAGTGGCAGGCAGTATGCAAAGGATACCACCTACATCAAGATTAATGGCAGGCAAAGTTTTCCCTGAAAACTTCAGCTATAAAGATGTGCAAGAGAATGCTGAGCGTGGCATTCAGGGTTTCCATGGAGACATACTATGTGGAGAGGTAAACAGATCCGGAGTATGTGTTAGATTTTTTTTTTCCATTACTGTGACAAAATATCTGGAAAATAGACTTGCAAAGGGAAAAGGCTTCTTTGGCTCAGGGTTTCAGTTCATGATCCCCAGACTTTGGGCTTGTTGCTGCATCATGTGCTATGGTGGGAGCCTGTGAAAGAGGTCTGTTCGCCTTGTACCAGCTAGGAAGTAAAGATAGAAGAGAGAGCTAAGTCCCAACAACCTCTTCCAAGGCATGGCTCCCAGACAGTCACCTAAGGGTCTCCCACCAGGTCCCACTCCTAAAGACTCTACCATCTTCCAGTCACACCAGTGTCAGTCGGACAATCAAGCCTATGACACATGGGCCTCTGAAGACATTCAGAATCCAAACCACATTGAGATGTTTGAGGACGCCCCTTTCTGAGCCTGGGCATGAGTACATGGGCCTTCATAGTATTGCTCCGTTTTACTTCTACAAAGTAAATGAGATGAAAATACAGCAGGGGCCCTGGGTCAGTCCACTAGCTGGTTCTTCAGTGTCAAGAGGACCTGAGAGGCAACCACTACCATAATGCCAAGATGGCACCTGTTAGTCTGTGACAAGGTGACTTGTCACCTTGACTGTGACTAGCCCAGTCAAGTTAGAAGTGGTAACTGCATTGTAGACTCTGACAGCTAGTGCCTTGTTGTCTTGACATAATAGAGTTATTTCGGAAGGGGGAAATTCTCCCACCAGATTGGCCTGTAGACAAGTCTGTGGGGCATTTTATTGATTAATGATTGCTGTGGGAGGGCTCAGCCGTTGTGAGTAATTTATCCCTGGGAAGGCAGATCTGGGTGCTATAAGAAAGCAGACCAAGCACATCATGGGAAAAAAACCCAGTAAGGACTGTTCCTCCCTGGATGTTGGGAACCGACTTTTAACAGAAAGCGGCTAGAAAGCAGCTATCCATGCCTGTAAGGCGCACGTGCTAGCCATGCCTCCAAGGCTTACAGCAAAAGTGTATAAATACCCCAGATTTTCCTTCAATAAAAGACTTGAGACTGGATCAGAACCTCAGTCTTGTCTCCATTCCTAGCGTCTCTTCCCCTTATCCCCATTCTCTTTCCCTCTAGACCAGAGCTAGCCGCAACATTTTTTGTTAAGTCTTTTGTTTTAAGCCAGATAGAGCAGAGCCAGTTGCAACACCTGGCCTCTGCTTCAGTGCCTGCCCTGACTTCTTCTGATGATGGACTTTGGTATGGAAAGAGAAGCTGAAATAAGCTCTTCCCTCCCAAAGCTGCATTTGGTGTTCATGTCTTATCACCATAGTTATTCAAACCAAGGCACACGTAGAGCAGAATCAATCAGATGTGTGGCTTTGATCTCTGCTTATTGCTCATCCTCCAAAGTGGAGATGCCAATCACAGCACCACACAAAGCTATCTGAGGAGTAAAGAATACAGTGTAGGGAACAAGTAGTATACAGTGGCTGCCACAGAGCCAGCTCTCCAAGACAACATGGAACTCTAGCTGTGATGCTGGAGGAACCTTCCAGGCCGGGGTCAGGTACCAGTCTCATGCTCATCCGGTGTGTGCAGGGCTTCCCTTGGCTAAGTACCCGAAGTAAACATACAAGGAAAGTGCAGCATGTGCTCAAAACTTGATGAGGAAGTGCTGAAGGCGCTTACTCAGACCGAGGCTCCATGGGAGGTGCTCCATGGGAGAGAAGGGTGAGCAGCAGAGAAAGAGAGGGGAGTCTCACATGGGAATACCCTGTAGAGACTTTGGGAGAAGGTAGGCACTCCCAAGTAGGGGTTCCTGAAGGAAAGAGGGTTTGTCATTTGAGAAGCCCCATGACACTCTGACCAAGCCTTAAGGAACATTGTAGAAAAGAGAGCAGAACCAGATGTTTGGGGAGATTGCTTTGTAATGTTATGTCTTCTGGGAATGACAGGGATGTTTTACTCATGAACTCAGAGCACCTGTGGTTGCCAGTACAGGTCCTGCACAAGATCAAGCCAGTCAATACTTCAGTATGCATGGGGCCGGGGCTCAACTGAGGAACTGTTGGCAGCTGATGGCTGCTGGGGTAGGGAAGTCAGTTTTCCTAAGCAGTGTGGTACGTGGTAGGTTCCCCAGGCTCCAGAGAATAGTGTCCTACGCACATTCACCTATAAGCAGCACTGTGTCTCAATGAGTTTGTTTGTTTGTTTGTTTAATTTTAAAAAAGATATAAAGTTGGAAGGGTATGTAAGAGTGATCCAGGGGAAGTTAGAGGGGTAGATATGATCAAAATACATTGTATTCATATATGAATTTATCAAAAATAAATTAAAATTAACTGAAAATTTTATGGCCCACTGCAGCTGTGGCTACCTGGTCGAGGCTACACAGGATTAGCCGCATCCCCCTTTCACTATCATGTATGAAGAAAGTATGTGTATGCCTGTGTCCCATGCTGAAGGGTCTAAAGAAAGGAAAAGAAAGATCAAAGAAGGAGGTGGACTTTTGAGAAGAAGACAGATTTCCACGGGGGTCAGGAGAGAGGAAAATAAGATTAAAGTGTTCCAATGTCAGTATATACATGTATTAAATTGTCAAAAAAAAAAACATTTCATGTGTGTATTCATATACACTCACATGTATTCCCACACACATATGTCCATGTCCACACATATGGCTGTGTGTTATTCATATGCACACATGTGTATACATATATACTCTGCTTTAAAGCAGAAGGATTCATGAGGGCCAAAGCACCACGTGTGGAGCCTAAAGGAGCAGGCTGGTCCTGACAGCTGTGTCAATCACATCAGGCCTGTGTGGAGCAATACCCATTACCACTCATTTTCCTTGTGCAGGAGCTGAGGTTTGGTGAAGTTAAGTAGATCCTGCAAAGGTGGTCACAGGTTTTGGACCACAGCATGCTAGAGTACCTCCATTTTTCTGTCTCTACTGTCCTGGCCCAAGCCACTTCATGCCCAAGATTACATGCCTAAGATATCAGCTACTCTGTGCATCCAGCTATCCTGGCTTCAAAATTATCATGCCACCTTTGCCCAGCTCCTGGCTCTTTGCCCCAATCCCCCAGATTTCCCTTCATATGGTTTCCTGAGCCAGATGTTCTGGAAAATTTTTTTTTCAGTTTTCCCAGCACTTAAAAGAAATTCCAAAGCCCTTCAAAGAACCAACTGGCTTTCATATGACACCCACCTCTAGAACTTGCTTGTTCTGATTATAGAAATAGATGTGTGTGTGCATTTACACACACACACACACACACACACACACACACGCCAGTACTCTCTACTCCCTCTTTCTGCTTTATCGTCTTGGTAACATTTCTTGTCCCATAGCACATCTGCCCATTTCCTCATGTCTGCCTCCCTCTGTGACTACTATCTCACTGAGGGCTGAGGGCAGATAATGCCCCACCTAAGCACTGAGCAAGACCCCATAAATAGCTGTGGAAGGAAAGATGGGTTAGAATCTAGACATCACTGTGGATCAGACCACCTGGCCCCTGACACGGCAAGTGCTTCTGCGGCAGTGTTGGGGATGGATGCTGCATGAGAAGGCTGCAGCTGAGACCAGTTTTCTGAAGCTATGTTGAATGCTACTGTCTGTCTTCCTCTGGACATGAGAAAGGGGAGTGTCCCTATCCAGACATTTTACTCTGAGATGTCCGGTGTAAGAGAAAACAGGACAAGGAAGACATTGTAAAAAACCTCGGGAGAAAACTGAATCCTGCAGAAGGTGCACTGTCTGTGTCCGAGAGCATGGTCATTCATCTACAGAGTGTCGACCATGAGAGGCTGGAGCTGCAGCTCAGTAGAATGTTTGTCTAGCATGAGTGTCTGAGCTTGACTCCTGTACCACACAAAACCCAAGCATGGTGGTGCCCTCCTGTAATTTCAGCAGCTCAGGAGGTAGAAGCAGAAATAACAGGTAAAGGTTAAGCTTGGCTACATAGAGAGTTTGAAGCCAACCTGGAATAGAGAGACCTCTCAAGAAAGAAAAAAAGGGTAGGGGTGGAGGAGAATCCCTAGACCACCTACACAGTGCTCACTGCCTCTGTCTCCCACAGGCAAACCCCAGAAGAGCTAGATCTCACTCCCACAGCCTACATGGTTAAGTTCTGTTAGTCCCTCAGATGCGTGAAGAAAGAACCACTGGCCCAATCATCATGGCCAAATTAATTTTGTGTGTGTGTGTGTGTGTGTGTGTGTGTGTGTGTGTGTGTGTGTGTGTATGTATATACATACGTATATATTCATGTACATATACATATATTCATGTACATGGACTCTCTCCCCCTACATGGGAGGCTCAAGAAGATAACATTGGGTATAAGATAGAGGTTATTATAGTTCAAGAGGAGGGGGGTTCCAAATAGGGAATTTGGCAGGCAAATAGGTGGGGTTAGAGAAGCAGAACATAAGCATTAACAAGTTGATCATAACAACCTCCTGAAAAAAAAAAAAAACATGGCCACATGGTAGTCGTGACAAGATGTTCACGATAACCTTTTGAAACGAAGCCATGACTGCCATTTTCTGGAACAGGCAGTACAGAACCATCTGTCGTTAAGGTAACAGGTGAGACATAGCCCTAGCCTCGAGAAACAGATTTAATCATAAACAGAAGTAAACCTAGTTTGACTTTACTGTAAGATGACTTTTAAGCCTAAGATAGAGGTAGGCTGGTTTATCATATCCACCAATGTCCCTTATGCTGAGCTTCCCCACTAAAAGCACCAAGTACCACTACCTCTCAGTCCCTCATAAGGGACACAGGGCTGGAAGTCAGTCAACTAGAAGACCCCTCTTTCTGTCCAGGAAATCATTTCTGGACACAAGAATGCCTCTGTACAGAACATAGAAGCTGAATGGCTCCCTGAAACTGTGCAGGGATGGTCATTGAAGATGACGGTGACGATTAGCAGAGACATTCTTAATAGCTATCAAGATGCTGGATGTTCCTCTCTCAAAGGAGCAACTTTCTTCTGCCTGTGATGCAAACACAGCAAGCCGTCCTGCTCCAAACCTATTAGGTTGAGGCAAAGCCGCAGGTGGGGGCCATCCAACTCCCACCTGTTTCGATGACGAAAGTTGCCTTGAGTCTTTCTTCCACTGAGGAAAGCAAGTGTGTGATAGTCGTGCCCTGGAAGTTGTACACACAAATATGATTTATTTACAATACCTTTAAAAGCTACTTATCTAACCATGGCCACTGTTGTCTCTTCTCTCATGGCTGCTATGAAGAGCTGGTTAGTCATGCCCAGTTTAGCCTCTCTCTGCTCACAGCATCCAAAAGAGCCAAGTTCCTCTTCCTCAGAGTACGTCCCTCCCCTCTGGTAGCAAATGCCTGAATGGAAAAGTGTTTCAGGAAGTACAAGTGACCACGGTACTTCATATATTGGTGAGGCCCATTGTTCTTCCAGATACCCCTTATTCCCTTGAAGCACCTACCTCAGCCTGAGCTAAGGAAGAATACAGGACCTTAATCTAGTTTGGCAATGTCAGCATGTCATCATCTCATAGCACAGTACCTCCTGCCCTCATCTATCTTACAAGGGACCTGTCTTAGTCAGGGTTACTATTGCTGTGGTGAAGCACCATGACCAAAAGCAACTTGTAAAGAAAGGGTTTATTTGGCTAACAAATCTTGAATCACAGTCCACTGAGGGAAGCTAAAGCAGGAGCTCAAGCCAAACAGAAACCTGGAGGCAGGAGCTGTTGCGGAGGGCAAGAAGGAGTGCCATTTACTGGGTTTCTCTTTGTGGCTTACTCAGTCTATTTTCTTACAAAACACAGGACTACCTGCCCAGGGAAGACCCGAACCACAAAGGGTTGGACCTTCCCACATTAATCACTAATTAAGAAAATGTCCTACGGCTGGATCTTATGGAGGCCTTTTCTCAACCAGGGTTCCCTCCTTCAGATGACTACAGCTTATGTCAAGTTGATATAAAACTAGACAGCACAGAACCTTAAAAGAACAAGGCTGCTCTCTATACAGTCTGATGATTTTACTTCAGACCCTATCCATGCTGCCTACTGGTGACATAATATTCTCACCTGAAGAAAGACCCATTGTCTTCTCTCTCTCTCTCTCTCTCTCTCTCTCTCTCTCTCTCTCTCTCTCTCTTTCCTTCCCCATTCTTCCCTGTGGTGGTTTGAATGTATATAGCCCCCATAAATTCATGTGTTTAAACGTTTGGACAATAAGGAAGTGTGGCCTTGTTGGGGTAGGTGTGGCCTTGTTGGATGAAGTGTCTCTATGGGAGTAGGCTCTGAGGTCTCCAATTCTCAAGCTACCTCCAGTGACTCAGTCTCCTGTTGCCTTCAGATCAAAATTTAGAACTCTCAGCTCCTTCTTTAGCATCATGTCTAAATAAACACTGCCTTGCTTCCCACAATGATGATACTGGACTAAAAACCTCTGAAACTGTAAGCCAGCCCAAATCGAATGTTTTCATTTATGTGTTCCCTTGGTCATAGTGTCTCTTCACATCAATAAAATCCAAACAAAGAAAGAGGTTGGTACCAGGAGTGGGGTATTGCTGTGATAGGATTGACCATATTTTTTGGAGGAATATGTACTTTGAGACTGTGAATTTAAAAAGCAGTTGAAAGCTTTAAGTGGGCTTAATGGGCCGTTCTAGTAGGAACATAGAAGGCAGTAGTACTGAGGTTGTTTTGAACTGTAGGGGTCTGGATCAAGAGGTATCAGAGGAAAAGAATTTTAGTATGTTGCCTAGGGGTCATTCTTGTGACATTTTGGTGACAAGTGTGGCTGCTTTTTGCAGTTGTCCAAACATTCTTCAAATGGCTAAAGTGAAAGAGATTCGGAGTCATTGCATTGGCAAAAGAAATCTCAAAACAGCCTAGTATAGATTCTGTCCCGTAGTTCACTCTTATAAAAAGTGTTTTAATTAAACATAGCAAGCCAACAAAGGAAAAATATAAAATATATGGTTCAAAAATGAAGGGGTACCATGGCGGTCCAGAGAGGCCACTGTGTGAAGCTGTGAAAGTGAAGCCTGGATTGTTCTGAAGACTCTGAGAGGTTAGAGATGCCAGAGCCATGGGATCCCTACCAAGGACAGCTGCTGAGAGGGCACGGAACCAGCTCAAAAGAAAGAAGTGTGCTGCAGTCAACAAAGCTGAATGGAGTTGGAGATCTGAAAAGTATTTGGACATCAGACCTGGAGATGCAGAAGTTAGAGTTTGCCCAGCTGATTTTTTGTTGTCCTTGGACTTAATATTTCCTCACTATGCTTCCTTCCCTACATTATGGAATGGTAATGTATATCCTGTGCTGTTGTATGTTGAAAGTGTGTGGGTTTTTTTTTTTATTTTATAGGAGATTACAATTGAGAGATTGCATGAATCTCAAAAGAGATTTTGAACTTTGGACTCTTAAACATTGTTGGGACTGTAATAGACTATAGGGACTTTTGAAGCTAAACTAAATGTGTTTTGCATAATATTATGGCTACAAATGTATTGGAGTGTGGTGCTTTCCACCAGAATGGTAATGACTAGACCTCTGAACCTGTGAGCCAGCCCCAATTAAATGTTGTCCTTAAAAGAGTTGCCTTGGTCATGGTGTCTGCTCACAACAATGCAAACCCTAAGACACTCCCCAACACTTATCAACTGTCTCAATTCCTTTAACATATAGTTTCCTCAATAAAGATCTATGAGCAGCCACTAATAATCATTTCACTGTGTGTTCCCTGATGGCTGGTGCTGCCTCCTATTACACTATGGAGGGAACTGGCCACGGATAACAATGTGCGATCCATCATGCCAGGAAAATATCGATTAGGAAGCAGATAAAGAATGCCAGGGCCTCTAGGAACTCTTCTTGGGAAGTCAAGAGAGACTAATGGAAAGGGCCAGTTAGTTTAAAGGCAGGAGGAAAGGGAACCAAAGGAAAACTTAGGAGATATAGGAACAGCCAGTACACATGCCCTGCAGCAGGGAAGAGCTTGAAATAAGAAAAGGTAATATAGTTGGGTCATAAGGTAGTTCTATTTTTGGTGTTTTGGTTTGGGTTTTGGTTTTTAAGGAATAGCTGATTTCTACAGTGGCTGGGCTAAATCGCATTCCCAATTTGCACTGTGAAGTAACTGTGGTCACTTTTCCTGCCTGTAACCTTTCTCCCTTTAGAGCTTAGCTATCTGGAAGGACCTGCTCTGAGGAGGAATGGAACTTGGTTCTTTTTTTAGTGCTAGGAGGAGGGAGAGGTTGCACATGTATATATATATATATATACATATATATACACAGATATGGGTGTGGGTAGTCAGCTCTTCATGTGTTGGAGTCAAGCCCAAGGATGCACACTAGGCAAACATTCTAGATTCTGAGACACCCCACATATTTTTGCAGGTTTTAAGAGTTCTCTTGTCCCCATATCTTCAAGAGCATGTTCTTTTCATTGTGATAACCATTCTGACTGGAGTGACATGAAATTTCAGCATAGTTTAATATACCACAAAGACACCTGCATATTCATGTTTATTTCAGCACTGGCCACAACAGCCAAGTTATGGAATCAGTCTGGGTGCCTATCAAGAAATAGAGATATAAAGATATTAGTATATATGCACAGTAGAGTTCAGACATCAAGAGTGAAGTTGTGTTGTTTACAACCAGACATCATCATAGAAAACAAAATAAGCCAAACTCAGGACAAATATTATATTTTCTCTCATTTGTAGATCCTAGACTTTTAAAAATACATAAAACTTTTTTATGTATGCCTTATGTGTGAGTATATATGTATATCTGTGTATATATATGTATATATATATATATATACACATGTGTGTACATATGTGTGTGTGCATGTATGTGTGTATATATATAGTGTGTATATATGAGTATATGTATATGTGTGTATGAATATATGTATATGTGTGCATATGTATGTGTATATGTTGTGTATGTGTGTGTATATAGTGTATATATGTGTGTATGCATGTGTGTATGTATAGTATATATATATATATATATGTGTGAATATATGTGATGTGTGTATACATTGTATCTGTGTATACATGTGTATGAATATATATGTATGTATGTATATATGTGTGTGTGTGTGTGTGTGTGTGTGTGTGTGTATGTACGTGGGCTCTGAGAGAAGAAAAGAGACTAGCAGGAGTAGAGCAGTGAGAAGAGGGGACAGAAGCCAGGTAGTGGTGGCACACGCCTTTAATCCCAGCACTTGGGAGGCAGAGGCAGGCAGATTTCTGAGTTCAAGGCCAGCCTGGTCTACAGAGTGAGTTCCAGGACAGCCAGGGCTACACAGAGAAACCTTGTCTCGAAAAACAAAAAAAGAGAGAGAGAGAAGGGAATGAGAGTAAGGCAGTAAACATGACCAAAATATGACATACTTGAAATGAAACCCAAACCCAATACTACATGCAACCTATAATAGCAATAAAGACTATATATGTATGTGTATATAGAGAGAAATAGAAATAGAGATTTTGTGTGTGTGTGTGTGTGTGTGTGTGTGTGTGTGTGTGTGTGTGTGTGTGATGGGAAAGAGGGGCCAAGAGGACACCAAGCTTCTTCTAACTGTACCTTAAGAGACAGGGTCTCTCACTGAACCTGAAACTAGGGTGGTGGCCATCCAACCCTAGCTATACTTCTGTCTCCACTCTCTTATGAGGTTACAGGCTCCCTATGGCCACACCCCCCACTTTATTCAAGTCCTCATGCTGATGCAGGAAGTGCTCTTATCCACTGAGCCATCTCTTCAAAGAATTATCAAGAAAAAGGAAGACTCAGCCAGCATGACTGGATGTGTTAAGGACCGTAAGTA
Source organism: Rhabdomys pumilio (assembly GCA_030674055.1). Lineage (NCBI taxonomy): Eukaryota > Metazoa > Chordata > Mammalia > Rodentia > Muridae > Rhabdomys > Rhabdomys pumilio. The sequence continues at coordinate 113,380,587 of JANHMN010000003.1, forward strand.
AGAAATGACTGTACCAAGGCTGGGAGACCCTAGCTCAGCAGGACCTTGGAGGTCTGGCAAGGAATTAGGATTTAACCTGACTGAATTCTCTATAGTCCTCATAACCCCTTCAGCAAGGACACAGAGGTTTGAAAAGCAGGCCCTGACCCCCTCAAAAACCATCCTGTTCCCACACAGTGGGCAGTCTTCTCAGTGGTGAAGCACTCAGAGTAAGAAAGTGCTGTGTAGGTGCCTGCACATGTGTTTACATGGAGGAGATCACCCTCCATGGCAGCATCATTCTTTGGTCTGTGAGTGTGGCGTGCATAAAGAAGGACAAAGCCCACAGTTCAGATGTCCTCCCTGCCTCTATGTGCTGGTTGTCATGGTGGCCCGGAACCTTCAGAAGCAGTGAAATAAATTCTTCCTCCTTCAGCTTCTCTAGGGTCTTCCCTTTACAACAACTAGAACCCCCACTATGGCCACCAGCACCTTTTCGGCCCAGGTTGACCCTTGTCACTGAAGTGACTAACTGGCATCAGAGAGGCATTGTTCTCCCATCCACCCTGCCTCCACCTCACAAGTACCATCACCATGGGAACCGAGCTGGCCAATGAGAACAAACACTGAGCCACCTCTCCCCAAGACAGGCCACAAGCAACATTCAGAGGCCTCCAGGGCCCCCTCCTGGATAAACCAATCCCACTGACCCCCGCCATCAAGGTGGAAAAAGGGGGGTCTTCTGTCTGGAATGCTTGGGAGCAAAAGCCAGGCTCATCATTATCCAGCTTAGAGGTCGAGGCACGTGTGGGGTCCTGCCATTCAGCAACCATTCAGAAGCCCCTAAAGATTGACTGTAGTACCTTGGAAACACCCCAAAGTGCTGAGAGCTTCAAGAAGAGCACACAGCACCTCAAGCCAGAGGTAGGCAGTATCTCTACCCTGTCGAGCAGCGGCTATGAAGCCGATGAAGAGAGCAGCAAAGACAACCTGGTTAACAGAAAGCAAACAGTGAGGCCGACTAAGCGACTCATCATCCAGGTGGAGAGCAGCGAGCTATTCCCTGTACCTCATCTCAGCCCATTCAAGATCCGAAGGCTGGCCAGGAAAGGCCAGTGCACCCAGAATTCTGGAGGGGAAAAGTGAGACCAGCCTGCCCGATGGCAGAGTCAGCAGCCTGAGTAGCATCGGCTTTCTCAGCCCAGGCAGCAGTTTCCTGTCCTACCAGGTGAGCAGTGGCCTCCTCAGCTCCAGCACCAGCAGCAGCAGCAACAGTAGCAGCAGCAGCAGCAACAGCAGTAGGCCCTCCAGCAAGGCCAATAGCAGCCAGAACATTAGGGTGGACTGTAATGAGCAGAGGGAGCCAAGAAGCAATACCAACCTCCAGGAGGACAAGGCCAGGGACCCAGTGGAAAGCAGCAGCCAGTCCACCCAGGCTGAGCAGCCCACCCAGGAGCCCATGCCTTTATGAGGAGATTTCTCAGCTGCTAGTATCTAGACACTAGGGCTCAACAAATGTTGGTTCACCCAGAACGTCCATTGGCAACATAAGTAGGAAAAACTGAAGAAGTGGGAGCTGTGTCTTCTATAGCTATGACCATCGACAGATAGGTCACACACAAGACCGTCTGCTGAGAAGCAGGTGAAGGGACCGTCTGTATGGGGAGGTGTTGTGAGAAGAGCTGGAGCAAGAATCATCCATGCCAGTCCATCTTTATCAAACCATGCGTGGGAAGAGCATCAAGCCAGGCTATCTGTAAGATCCATCGAGATTATCAACACCAAGATCAGTAGTGACAACTGACAACTGTTTTAAGAACCATTAGAAGGTAGAACCTTTCATGATGAGTCTGTTATAAACAAGGAGCACCATTTACAACTGTTATGTGCTCAGAAGAAATGTGTCACCTATGCTGGGAGTGGCCCAGGTCCAGAAGCATCTGGAATAACGATCCTGCATGGGGATCTATAACCATGGGGTACTCTGTCCCTACTGAGCTCTATAACGTGTAGGCACTGTCCATGGAAGCTCCGACCTGAGGATACTGTACACAAAGAACATCCACGGCTCCCAACAGTATAGCCCAGCCTATCTGGGGGACCATCAAAAGCAGCTGGGAGTACCACTATCCCGGGGGCAAAGTGTCTAGAGAGAACTTCTGAGTGGATATGTCAAAGGACTCAGGAGCCCAAAGAACATCACCCATGGGAGAGCTGTGCTTCCCTGTCTAATTCTTTCTGGGCATCTGTACCCCACATTCCATCCAGGAGCAAAGTTTAGCACACTGTTCCTATCTCTATGTTGGTCTCAGAAAAGCAGAAATCAGAAGCCAGGCACAGCCCTTCGCTCAGATGGTTGGAACCCAGCTCCCTGTGGCAGTACATCATGGTAACCGCCACCACAGACTCAGAGACCAGCCTGCAGGAACTGCTGGGGCAGGAACACCACGGATAAGTGCTGCAGAAGTGGATAAGAGGCCTAAGGCCCTGGCCCCTTCCCTTCTCAGAACAGTGGAACCCTTCCCCAACCTAAGCACATAGATCCGGGAAACAAATGGGTACATGAAGAGAAGAGGCCAGCAGCAACCAATGAAAACATCCACTAAGCACCAGAAGGAAAGTTGAGGGGGCACCAAACACAATAAATGGTGTCTGGAGAGGTCACATATACATGGGTTTGTGTCTGTCTTCCTAGCCAGGACATAGAGAAAGAAGGCAGCCCAGACTCACTCAAGAACCAACTATAGCTACCACTTGGGCTACTACCTGGGATAAAGTGCATTTTCAGAGCCGTGTTTCCTATAGGGTTCAAAGTCCAAGGTCAAGGCACTGACAGGAGGGGCCACTTGATCATAGACCTTTTTCCTGTAATGTCACAGGGAGAAAGGGCAAGGACACTGTCCCTGGCACATTTTACAAAGATGCTAATCCCATTCATGAGGACTTCACCCCTGTGACCCCACCAGCTCACATCCTAGCACTAGGGAAGTTGGTAGAATCCATTTCATTATACAGTCAGGAGCTGGAAAGATGACTCTGCTGGCAAAGCGCTGTCATACAAGCATGGGACCTGTGCTTGGTTCCCAGAATCCATGTTTTAAAAAAAAAAAAAAAAAAAAAAAAAAGCCCAAAAAGATGGCATACATCAGCAATCCTAGTTCTGGGGAGATGGGAACAAGAGGATTCCTGAGCCTTACTGGCCAGTCCACTCTGCATGCCAGCAAGCTCTGTATCCAGTGACCAGTCCTGAGGAAGACACCTCACATCAAACCCTGGCCCCCACATTCTCGTGCACCCACACATAAACATATGCCTACACATGTACTACATATACAGGAAAATATACATATACACATGCACATAGGTTGAGGGGGTACAGAGACTCAACTGCAGCACTGAGCCCCCGTGTTCTGCATGCCTAGCTGTGAGTCCAGGTCACCCCTCCCCCATCAGAAAGATGAGTACACAGGTTGAGATGGAACTGTGGAAGCTACAGAGCCACAGCACACTGTACCTCTCATCGTGGAAGTCGCAAGCTTTTTAGAAACAATGACACCAAGACCAAGTCTGGTCCCTTCCCCTAACAACCTCACCACAGATACATCTTCACACCCAACTGTCCCAGCAGGACCCTGTGTGAGACAGTGTCCCACCAGTCCCTGACACCTCCCCTATCCACTGAGATACCCAACCCACAGCTTCATCTTTCCAAGCACCTATTGGTCTCCTGCACCTGTGGGTTCCCTACACCTGTGGGTTCCCTACACCTGTGGGTTCCCTACACCTGTGGGTCCCCTGTACTTATGGATCCCCTGCACCTGTGGGTCCCTACACTTGTGGGCCCTATACATCTATGGGTTCCCTGCACCTGTGGGTCCCCTGAACCTGTGGGTCCCCTACATCTGTGGGTCCTATACACCTGTGGCTCCCCT
>JANHMN010000003.1:113393784-113407991 GCA_030674055.1 Rhabdomys pumilio
GCTGCTGCTGCTGCTGCTGCTGCTGCTGCTGCTGCTGCTGCTGCTGCTGCTGCTGCTGCACTGTGGACAGGGCATGCTTCCCAACCCTGGAGTACAGTTTACTGACAGAAAGTGCAAGACACCATGAGAACTCATGTGTCCAGACAGAAACAGTGTGGAAACTGAGACCTAAAAGCTTGACTATGGAGTTTTCCAAGTGAGGTGAAGAAGGAATGGAGTGATGTGCCCAAGCAGCGGAGACAGAATCTATGCAAAGCTGCTGAGCTAGAGGACAAGACCCAGGGAAGAATACAAGCTCACCAGGTCTGAGCTCCTGCCTCCAGACCCTCAGCAGCCCCAGGGCACCATGGAGTCCTGTCCAGGGGTCAAGCCCTGGCTATTGCTGAAGTTTTCACTGACCAGAATCTTGGACTTTGCCTTCTGACATTCTCTCTGACCTCAAGGGGAGCTCGGTGTCTCTCACTTAGGAAAGCAGATGGAACCTCACCAGGCAAGAACCTCAGAGGAACCATGGTCTTCTTTACAAAGAGCATCAGAAAGGCTTCTACGAGGGGACAAACAAGCTAAGATCAAAGGGTGGAAAACAGTGGTGACAAACCAAAGCAATGACCACAAAGGCATGGGTCTGTTTGCAAGATTACAGCTGGGTCATGAACAGAGCTTAATAAACCAGTTGTCATAGCAATAGGAGAAGTTGCCTCAGCCTGTGACACATCACTATAGACCAGTTAAGTTACAAAAAGGTTCTGGTCCAAGGTCAAAGGGCTATACTTGCCAGTGACTAGGGATAAGGATGTGAGAAGACCCAATGTCAAGATAATGCATTAATCCATTCATCCATGTGAACATGACGGCAGAAGCCCAGCCACTTCTTGAAGTTCCTACCCCTCACTACCCGGGAACTCAGATTAGATTTCAACATGAGTATCATGGGAAGGGAGAAAGGACCATAGTTGGCACAGCAATGTAGCAGTAAGAATAACATCTGTTTCAGTCTGAAATGTCTGCCACAGGTTCATGTGTTGAACCCTGGTTCCTAGCTGGTGGACTCCTGGTGAGTCCCTATCTGGGGAGGCTGTGGAAGCTTTAGAAGATGGATTAGAGTCTTTTGAAGGTGACTGCTCATCTCCAGCTCCCTCCTCACTCTCTTCTTCCTGCCCACCCTCAGGTGATCAGCCTCTACCACACGCTCCCTCTGCCTGGAAGGTCTTCCTTGCCATGGATCCAGAATCACAGAACCAAGTGACCACAGGCTAAAGCAAGTCTTCCCTCCATCTTCCCTCCATCTTAGGCACTTTGCTCAGGTGACACAAAGCTAGCTAACCCAACTTGTCATCTGTGCTGGACACAAAAGTAGTAAGACTGACAGCAGCAATGAGGGGGAGGAAATGTAGGTGCACAGCCTCCGGACAGCACGCTCACAGCTGGCTGCCCATCACTGGGTAGTTGAGACCTGTTTGCTTCTTATTGCAGACATCTCTGGTTCAGGAAATGCTCCCAGAGGAAATGGCTACATTGAGCTAAACTAGGTAAAATCTGACTTTTAAGAGTTTTGTGTAAATACTCATGGAAGCAAATATGGAGACAAAGTGTGGGACAGAAACTGAAGAAGGGGCTGTCTGGAGACTGTTCCACCTGGGTATCCATCCCATGTGCTGTCACCAAAGGTAGATGCTGATGTGGATGCCAGAAAGTGCATGCTGACAGGAGCCTAATATAGCTGTCTCCTTAGAGGTCTGCCAGAGCCTGACATATACAGAGGCAAATGCTCACAGCTAACCATTGAACTGATCATGGGGTTCCCAATGGAGGAGTTAGAGAGAAAATTGAAGGAGCTGAAAGGATTTGTGGCCCCATGAGGAAAGCAACAATACCAACAAACCAAGAGCTCCCAGAGTCTAAACCACCAACCTGGGAGCACCTAGGGAGGGACTCATGGCTCCAGCTGTGTATGTAGGGGGGGATGACCTTGCTGGGCATAGGTGGGAGAGGAGGTCCTTGGTTCCATGAAGGCTGGATGCCCCTGTATGGGGAAATTCGAGAGCAGGGAGGTGGGAGTGGGTGAATGGGTGGGTGGGGACACCCTTATAGAAGCAAGAGGAGGGGAGATGGGATAGGGGGTTCCTGGGTTGGGGGAAAATGGGAAAAGAGGGTAACATCTGAAATGTAAATAATATATATAAAGAGTGTCTGTGTGTGTGTGTGTGTGTGTGTGTATACACTTGCATGCACGTACTGGTACAGGTGCATGCCTGTATGTAAGTACAGAGGCTAGAGGTCACCACCAATGTTTTCCATCTCTCCTTACCTTTTGGAGATGGGGGTCTCAGACTAAGCCTGATGATTTTGCTAGGCTGGTTGGCTACCAGGCCCCAGGGATGCTGTCTCCCTCTCCCTAGCCCTGGAATTACATGTGCTCACTGCTGGGTCCAGTTCTTTACCTGGATGCTAGTAGTATGAACTCATGCTCACCCAGAGACTACTGATGGAGCCATCTCCAGAACCCCAGTGAAGCAAAAGTTCTCCACTGAAATTCCACTTGGCAGAGAACACATTTAACTGTCAAAAAATTAATGTCAATCAGCAAGAAAAATCAAAACAGTAAATAGCAATAGCAAAATAGAGTTTGTCATCAAGCAACCAACACTAAGGACCAACTAATACTGAAAGGAGCAGAAGCAAAAGAGAGAGGGGACTTTGGACTATGGAACGGGCAATGTCCTATGACTGGAAGCACCCTGACTAGTGGCAGTGGGTAGACATTTTCAGCATTGTCTCTAGAGGTGACCAATGGGAACAGCATGAAAAGAGGACACCATTTTACCCACAACTAAGGGTATCCTGGAAAATGTCCAGACAGGCAGACACTGAACACAGGCAGAAATCCTCTGGCCAAACAAAACCCTGTGACACCAGTGGGGACCTGCAGAGGGCATCCTCTGTGACCCAAGCACTGGCTACTTGGCCATCGATGGACTTGACCTTGAAGTTCAACTAGGAGTCTCCTCTGGCTCTTACTTAGTTCAAAGCCTATGACAAAGGCTGGTGGGCTGAGCCTATCTCTGCAAACCAGACCACACAAGCAGTGGACAGTGGGACAGCCTACAAAGCATCTGTCTTCCCATCATGTGATTACTGCTGCTCCAATCAGTCACGGCCATGAAAAGAAGAGGCAGAGCCCCAGCCACAGTTGGTAATAGTGTAAGAAAGGAGTCAAAAAATGATAAAACCGAGGGAAGGCTTCCACAGAAGGGTGCGTGGCTGGTGGTAATTAGCATCTCCAATCCCACAACAGGAACGTTGCAGTCAGAATGAGTGCACCTTATTCAAAGGGTAGCCAGTGCCTAGGCCACAGAAGATATCAGTGACCAGCTTCAAGACCATGGTAACTAAAATATAATAATGTGTGCTGGGCAGTGGTGACACACACCTTTAATCACAGCACTTGGGAGGAAGAGGCAGGTGGATTTCTGAGTTCGAGGCCAGCCTGATCTACAGAGTGAGTTTCAGGACAGCCAGGGCTACACAGAGAAACCCTGTCTCGAAAAAAAAAAGAAAACCCAACTTATAATAACTATAACTAATCGCTGTACAAGATCAAGCTGTTGACCTCCCATCGAAGGTGGGGAGGGTGGCTACTGCTGTGGGAGGAAGGCTTGTCTCCGTCGGTCACAGCCGCTGGGGAGCTGTGAACAGTCCTCCACTCAGAGCCATACAAGCAACCCTCGGTAAGCTCAGAGGATCACAAAAACAACAACCTATGAAAATACGAAAGGCATTGCGAGGGGCGGGGATGTTCTGTGGGAGTGGACTTGTCTAAGAGAGGGTAGTGAGGGACAAATATTTTCAAAATCCATTAAATCCATGTATAAAACCACAAGAAAAAAAAAAGAAGAAGAAAGAACAAAAGGGAATCATGCAGGATGAATAGACGGTTAGCAGCAGAATCTGCTTCTGCCACTTAACAGCTCTGTGTCCACAGACAAGTAACGCAGCTCCTCTGGGTGTTTTCTCCGTTGCACAAGGTAATTGATGCAGCTCAGCTTAGAGTTACTGTAACAAAATACCAGAGATAATGAATTTACAAAAAGGAAAGGTTTATTTTGGCTCCGGGATTTAGAATGTCAGCCAGTGATTAACTAGCTGTGTTTCTTTGTGCCTGTGGTGAGCAGCATGGCCGAGCACTTGGTGGAGGAAAACCACTCATTTCATGGCTGGGAATCTAAAGAGAGAAGAGGAAGGAGCCTGGACCCCTTCAAGGTCACACCCCTTAATAGCCTAACATTTTTTTTTTACTACATTCTACCTCTTAATGATTCTACACCACCCAACAGTGTCGTGTACCAGGGACCAAACCTTCAGCACAAGTCTCTTTGAACCCCAGCTGCAGCCCAGCCCAATAGGGAAGTCTCCAGGGAAGCATGCAGTGTCACAGCCCATGGTCCAGGCCAGAGGGAAACAGATACACTGTCTATGTTTTCAGAGCAAACACCAGGAATTGTGGTCTTACAAGCACAGCCCCATGGCAGCGGATGAGACTGGGAGATTCTGTGGAAGGAGGTGGCATGGTACTGATCACAAGCAATAAATAGGGTCTAGAAGAAAAAAAGTCTAAAAATGGGGGCGTGGGTAGTAGTGAGAAGGCAGTCAAGGCATGGGGGTCATTCAGAAATATTCTAGCCTTTCTTCTGAGTATGCAATGAGACTTCATTCTCTTTTACGTTAAATGTGGCCTCATGATGTCCTTGAGTAGCAGTGAGTCAAAGGAGTGACATATGTCACTTTTTTTCAGGCAACATGCTGGCTGTGTCCTCCAGGGTCCCTGAGAGAGGAAGAACTGAGCAGAACTCAATAGGTTTAAAAGGAACCTTGGATAAGCCACGGGGAGTGAGATGGGGGCTTGGTTATTATTGCAGCATGACACACTCTGCCCTGACTGATATACTCAGGGTTCAGGGGAGAGCTGAGGTGGGTGGCTCACTTGAAGCCTTCTTGACTGGTATGTTGTAGCCTTGGTTTCTGTTTCCAAAATGGCAGGGTAGGAGGCAGTGAGTGCACTTGGTTAAGATGAGGAAGGATTAAGATGATATTTCCTTTCCTTTCTGTTTCGCCAAAGCTTGGCCCTGCAAGCAAAGATGCCACATCCATCCAGACTGCTATCACTAAGGGAGAAAGACAGTCAATGATAGCAGCCACCTTAATCTTTATTCCAGAAATTTCACTTGATTTTCCTGGAAGGTGCTGTGGGAATTCTCTTTATTACATTTTGAGGTTTCCTCTTTCCCTCTGTAGAACCTGCATCTGTCCCTATTTCTATCAGCTCCACTGAGCACCACAAATCAGAAGCTCTTGGAAAGAGTTTGTAGAGAATATCAAAGCCAAGTGCTCAGGGGAAGGGGGCTTGGGGGAGTAATGAGACAAGAGCTTCCCAGGTGGGACCTACTCCTCCCTTCACAGGCTCCTCCCCCAGAAGGCTGTAGGGTCTTGAATACTCCAGGGAGCAAAAGATGAGAGCTCTACCTCCTAAGTCCACAGGATCATATCTTAACAAATCTCCAATACATTATCGATCGAAAGGTCATCTTTATGTACCACTAAGAAAGAAAAAACGTTGCCAATTAAAACCACAATACCAGGCTTTGCTAGCACTCGGGACTTTTATTTTGTATGTATCAAAAGAACTTTCTTAAACTTAGTGAGCCATAGGGGTTTTTTTTCTCTTTTTTTTTTTTATTGGATATTTTATTTATTTACAATACAGATGTCATCCCCTTTCCACATTTCCCCTCTCTAGAACCCCCTATCCTATACCCCTTCTTTCTTTGTGCTTTTATACTATTTTGATTACATGCATGTATTAAGGTCAGTTCTAGGTTGAGGGTCTAGCAACACAATAGATGCAAATAGTCAAGGAACAAGCAAGACAATAAACACAAATAGTCAAAGAAAAAGCAAGGCATTGAACCTAGTTACATGAACACTCCCATGATCACTGTTTCTATGGGCTTATCGGGATGACCAAAGTATCTGAGCCTACTTCCCTGTCCTAGCCCAAGGTCATTTTCATGTCTGAAGCCTACTTCCTTGTTCTAGCCTAAAATTTAGATTCCTGCCTGAGATTACTTCCTTGTTCTAGCCTAAAATTTAGATTCCTGCCTGAGATTACTTCTTTGTTCTATTCTAATGTCAGAGTCCTGCTTGAAGCCTTACTTGTCCTTGGCCGATGTCATATTCCTGCCAAGCAGCCCATTTCCTTGTCCTTGGCCCATGTCAGCTTCTTGCTAAGCAGCCCCAAAGAGCCATAGGTTTGGGATCACATATTATTCATACAGAAAATGGAAAATACCCACAAAACTAACTGGCCAGAATCACACGTCTTCACACTGAAGTCTGTCACTGCAAGTCACTTTTAGCTTGGAGTCACTAATATTTTTGTGTGTTCATTGACCGTTCTCTTCTAGGGAATCAAGAGGAGTCGATGGCAGAGCTTTCTGTAAGAGGTTTCTAGTGTCGAGGCTCAAGTCTGATGTTGGCAGAGTCTAGACTGCTGTTCCTCAGGGGCTGCCCACCTTGGTGTTTTGGTTGGGTTTGTTTTGTTTTGTTTTTAATTTTATTTGCTTCTCTATATTTATGAGTGTTTTGCCTGCATGCATGTCTGTGTGCCATGTGCATGCAGTGCCCAAGGACAGAAGGCTGTGAGTCACTCTGTGGGTGCTGAGAACCAAATCCAGGTCCTCTGGAAGAGCAGCAGATGCTTAGAGCTGAGACATCTCCTCAGTCCCTCCACCTTGTTTTCTGAGACAGGATCTCTCAGCTGCACCTAAGGCTCAATGGTTAGGCCCCACTTGCCCAGCCAGTGACTTTCCAGGGATCCACCTGTCTCCACTTCCCTGACGCCGGGATTACAAGCACAACTTGTCAGTTTTCTCTCTGGCCGGCAGGCAGGAACAAAACAAGTGGGAGTTCTTCTCAACACAGTTTATTCAGGATCCTTTACAATCTCCTCTCTGGAGGCCCTCCCTCAGCTCCCTAACGGCCGTCCTTTTATACCCCTGCCTGTCCCAATCAGCACCTGCCTCGTGGGCGTGCCTCATTGGTGCACCTCAAACAGCCAGTGAGTCTGCGCAGTAGTTCTGCTGTTGTGGCTCAGTTAGGGAAAGGCACGCGGCAGGCAAATTGCCAAGAAGCAGCACCATTCATAAGATTTGACAGGTGCCATTCGTAAGATTTAGCCCAGGCACCATTTTAGCTGGCTGTGCTGCTGCACCTGCTCCTCACAACAACTCACTGTGTCTGGCTTTTTAACATGAGTCTGGGAATCAAACTGAGGTGTGTGAGCTTACAAGGTAAGCACTTGAGCATTGAGCCATCTTCCCAGCCCACAATGCTGACATTTTTAAAAATCAGAGAGACAGTTGTATCACACTTCCAGCAGTACCAGCAAAGACTATGAGATGTCATTGATTTTAATGAGAAAATTAATTTCAAAGTGTGAAAATGTAGAGAGAAAAACTATGCTCTGTTAAATCAACTGACCTGCATACCTTCCCCCAGTCTACATCTGAGGCAAAAGAGAAGAATCCATGTCAAAAAGGGTTAAACTCCAGTTCCAGCCACACCTCTCCTTAGCTGTGTGATGAAGCAGTCAGGGTAGGCTGAGATCTGCTGCAATAACAAACAGTATCCAGAGCCCATTGGCTCAACAGCATAAAGATGTCTGTCTGTCTGCATGCACATCTTATTCAGGCTGGGCAGCATGACAGGACTGTCCCTCAGGTTCATACCACAGTTTCCACAGTGGAGGATGAAGGAGGAAGGAGAACCTAGGTGAACACAGAGGAAGTTTCCTGTTTTGGGCTGAAAAGGTACATCACTCCCACCCATGTTTTCCTTTGCCAAAATGAAATACACCGTCTTAGCAAACTGCAAATGGCTGGAAAATGAGAATATGTACTCAGGGAGAGGAAAAGAATAAAATATGCAAATAGTACCATCTAGCACAGTGCCCTCATGGAATTCATTAAGTCTCCCCAAGCCTTGGTTGGTTCTGGTAGAAAGGACGGCTGTACTAGACCTGACCCACTATGCAAGGAATGCTGAGGACCATTTTGAAATGTTTCTGCCACAGAACCATAGCTTGCAAACACTGGCTGGAACTCTCACTTGTGCCTTCCCACCTGGAATTGACCATGCAGCTTCTCCCTCATCCATCCCCACTCCTATCACCTCTTAGGTCAAACAGTTCCCCACTTCCTCCCATGCCCCCATCTGCTTTTTCCAGTGCTCATTAGATGACCCTGGACCCAAAACCTTCTTACTTTCCTCCCAAGAGAGGAGCAGCCACCCCCACAGGAACCAGTTTTGACCAGAAAGGCATCCAGACAACTACAGGGCCTGACTCTGAAAGTCTCTCCACTAACGACCATGTGGGTGGCTTTGAGCAAAAGAAGTCCTCACAGCAAAATTAACAGGAAAGGGGAAAATCCAGGCCAGGCCTCCAGAGACCTACCCAAGTTCTGGGGATCCCCAGCACCAGAGAGGACCCACAGATAGGCTTGGGGCACAGGAGAGAAACTGTTTGCTAATGGAATGTGGTCAGGGCAGGGCTTCACAGAGCACAGCCTGGCTGGTTGCTGCTGGCCTGGGCCAAGCAAGTACTTCTTTCCCTCACACCTCTTGTCAACCATCAAAAGCATGTCCAGCTCCAACTATAACTCTACGTTGCAAGCTGTCCGTTAAGGGAAAGAGGGGCAGGGAGCACAGGACTCCCAAAACTCAAATTTTAGTTTATGATGCTGGAGGGTGGACGCCAAGGTCTCCCACTAGGCTAACAAGTACTCTGTCTACATCCAACAACTTAGCCCAGAGCTCAGCAATGTTTTGAAAGTTTCTGGAGCTCTTAGGCACAGCTGGAGTCCGGATCCAGGGAGCCACGCGGTTTCCCCTGTACGCTGTGGACCTCCAGCACACAGCCTCACAGAGCCGCGGAGGCTGGTCTGAGGAGCAGAAAAGATGAGTAGGCTGGCAGGAAACCTGAAGTTATTCAAGCCAAGTCCAGAGAGAAGAGTGGGAGAGCAGAAAAGGCAGAAGAGCGAGAGAGGTAAGGTGTATGAAGGAGGGAAGCATGAGTAGGTGGAAGACTCTGTGAAAGGATGTGCAGAGGGAATGGAGGAAAGAAATGGGGAGAGAACGGGAAGGAGGGAGGGAGGGGAGAAGGAAGGGGAAGAGAAAGGGAGGGGAGCTGCACATAGGTTTGACGAAATGAAGGAAGAAAGGCTGAACGAATGAGTCACAGATGGGATGGAAGGGAGGGGGAGGAGCGAGAGGCGCCGCCCTAGACTTGCGAGGGGCTTAGGACGCCACTGCGAGCGCGGGGTCCGGTCTCAGGCTTCCAAACCTGAGCACCCGCGGCTGCCTCACAGATGCCGCTCAGGCTTTAGCAGTCACAGGGCCTGGGTGCCCCCTAGTGGCCATATGTGGCACTGCAGAGGCGGTGTGGCGGACCTTGCAATCTTCCCTAGGGACACGCTCTACACCTAGTTCCCTACCAATCCTCCTTAAAAGCTACTTCCTTGCTCTCACTACAAATTTTAGGATCCCCTGCCCTAGCATCCTCTGGAGAGCAGAAAGACAGGCGCTTCCTGACGCTCTTTCCTGAAAAGGTTTCCTACTCCCTCCTCCGTGAAAAAGGATCAGTAGAGGTGGGGGGAGAGAAAATGGTTTAAGTTAATTTAAACTGTGTCTGCCGCAGGCAGCAATCCAAGAAAGGGTTTCCTTTTTTTTTTTTTAAGTTCTGGTGGAAGCGTCAAGGGAAGCTCTTTGCTGCAGCCCAGCGGCCAGATAGAGCCAGGTTAGTTAGTCCAATGTGGAGGCTGCGGAGAAGAAACTTCAGGCAGTCAGGAAGCCTAGCCCTGGTGGTGCCAGAGAATCGCTGCGAATGATAGTGCTCATGCTCGCTTGCAATCCCAGCATTCAGAAAGCAGAAGTATAGCCACAAGTTCAAGGGCAGCCCGGTCTCAGGACACAGCAGTACCCACACTGAGCACTTCTCCTCCCAGGCTGTTTGCATAGGTGAGCCTCATTTCATCACCAGAAACCAGGAGTTAGTACTATGTATCTCTATGTCACAGGGAGGAACCAGAGACCCACAGGAGTTAAGGGCACCCAGCTAAATGGTGGCCATGCTGGATACTAAGCTACTAGACCCTTGTCATCAAGGCCAAAGCATGTAGGAAGTGTCTAGAGGCCCTCTCCAAAGTGGCCCCAGCTTCAGTCCCTGCAGGTAGGTACCCCAGGATGACCTTGGCTGTGGGTGATGCTGATGCCATCACAATCCCTCCCACCTATCATCTCCCTCCATGCTCCACATCAAGAGGCACCACATACCACAGACATGGAGTCCTCAGCTTCTTCATCCATTCAACAAAGTGTTCACAGAATGTCTCCTCAGTGCCCAGCTGTGCTAGAGAGCCAGGAGACAGTGGCAAACACTAAGTAATAACTACCTGCAATTAATGGATCAGCCACCAAATACACAGTGTGGCTACACATTTGCAAGTGACAAGATGATGTGTTCAAAGATGGCCTGGGCTAGGGATACGGATGTAAAAGCTCTTATTGGAAGCCGCCTAGAATGTAGCACTCAGGTGTTTACAACTATACTCTTAATAAGGTGTGAGAGCTGGAAAGCCAGCCCTCCCCCCCATCCCTGGCCCTTCACTCCTAGAGTCTAATGGGGGCATCATCTTAGACAAGGAAGCTAGGGGAGGGTAGGGAGCCTCCGCCAATGCACCTGAGCTTGACCCTGGCTTTAGAGGGAGATCACAGTGAGTGTAGAGCATTTCCATTGCTCAGCCTCCTCACCAGTGATTCTTGCAGTAAGCCTTTGAGGTGGATGCTATTGGTAACCATTTTTACAGGCTCTAAAACCAAGGTCATGGCTCTATGAAGCACCAAGATTTGAAGAGGAAAGGGTTTTGTGGCACACAGTTTCAGGGATTTCAGTCCACCGTCACTGGGCTTGAGTGGTACAGCACATTGTGGTGGGAACATGTGACATGACAGAAGAGCTTTGCCGAGATCATGGCATCCAGGAAGCAAAAAGACAGAGGGGGAAGGACTGGAGACTCCAATATCCTTTTAGAGGCCACACCCCCATAATCTAACTTCCTCTCACTGGGCCACCTTCTAAAGTTTCCAGCGCCTCCCACAGGCTGAGGACCAAGCCTCCAAATCCAGTCTCCAGCATCAACAATTATTCCCTACATAGTAGCCATGAAGACAAAGACAATCCCAGTTCAGATCACTCACCTCTTCTATTAGGGACCGACGGAGGCGATATGGAAATAAAAGAATGTAGACAGGCATCTCCAGAAGCAGAATTGCTCTTTAGTCCAAACATCTGGAGGGCTGCCACCTCTCCATGGATGTAAGACTGTACTCACATGATGGCAGCGGGTATTGAGGTTTTATAGGACAGAAAATGAGGAAGGTTGAGGCTGGAAGAGTCCATCTGCAGCTCAGTTCCCCAGCAGTCAGGACGTGGGAGAGAGTTTGGCATGTGGATCTCCTTATTAGATGCTTTCACGGGTGCTATCAGACAAGTCGGTTATCCTTCTGGACCGCTCAGTCCACCTTGTAGATCGTTAACACTTCATCGTCCACCTTCAGCACCTCTAGCAAACTGGGAACGACGTGCACACTGTGATGACATCATGTACCCCGTGAACTGGACAGCTTTTGTTCTGTAGCCTGCTCTTCAGGCATTTGTGTGCACACGAAGACACGTGTGTGTGTGTGTGTGTGTGTGTGTATGTGTGTGTGTGTGTGACCACACAGCACTTTTTTTTTCTAGAACAGACATTTTGTGTTTGATGGTTTTGCCCTATTGGAGGCTAACCTAACACATCTTTGCTTTCTGCTCTCTAACCTGTGGAAGAGTTTGACCAATAGGCAGTGCTAGCAGAATGGACAAGAATATGCTCCTCCATCTTCCTGTTTGCTGAGCTGTGCCAATAGCAACAGAGTCCCTCTGAAGAGAGACACAGGGACCTCCTCCAGCTGTCACTCATTCTGGCTCCCATGGAAGTTAGAAGCAACTCAAGGAACAATAGAAACCCTCAGTTAACTGAGCCTTTTCCCACCACTCAAAGAGTGGACATAGAATAAATGAATGATCAAGTGAATGAATGAAGTGACTTATAGTCTCTGCACAACTGAGCTATGGACTAAGGTTCATCACCCTGCCAAGTCCCTCCATAGGGTATGCTATGCTCACAACATGATTGAACCACTAAAGAGTAGTCTCGAGAGGTGTTGTCTCTGCCAGGTATTACTGGACCAGAGAGAATAATTCAATGGGATGCTGAAAAAGAAAGGATAGAAGTGAACACGGGTGAAACGGGATCAGAAGAATCACAGAGGAAGCTCCAGAGGCTGACTGGGTTATAGAGCACCTGCCAGGTACACCCAAGGTCCTAGGTTTAATCCCACCATTTCTTCAAAAGAAAATTGAAAAAAATAATAAAAATAATAAAAGCCCTTCCTACATGAACCCACCACCCAGTGAGGGAAAGGACCACCTTGGGAGGAAGCGAGTTCCCCCCTCCAGCAGGAGGGTGTCGGAGTGTGAAGAGGTGACTCCTACCTAGGGAGATGGCTCTATTCGATAAAGGAGTGGCCCATTTTAACCTTAATAGGCTTTAAACTGGCAATCAAGACCCCATGTGAGTGCTGTAGTCAGTCTGGGACTTACTTAGTGGAACATGCACATGCAGGAAGAAGAAAGTAAGTCAGAGGAGGCTGGAGAGAAGGGGAGGAAGAGGTAGGAAGGGAAGGAAAAAGAATGGGGGAGGGGAGGAGAAAAGGGAAAGGTGGAAAGAAGAGAGAGAGGAAGGAAAGGAGGAGGAGGAGACAATAAGGCCCTGGAGGAGGTCAAGTCTTTAAAGACAGTCTCTGTGCTCCTTGGCTTACAATGGGTAAACAAATCCCAGTAAACAAACCATCCTAGGTTGAAAATATCTAAGTCATAACTGCTCCAGTGCCCCTCACCTGCCAAACTCCAGCCTCAATTCCCCAAAATGTGCCCAAAGCTTAGGTTAGCCTCCAATAGGGCAAAACCATCAAACACAAAATGTCTGTTCTAGAAAAAAAAAGTGCTGTGTGGTCACACACACACACACACACACACACACACACACACACACGGGCATTTTCTAGTCTTGTGGGGTATGAGAATCCAAGGTTCAGTGTGGAAAGAGTGCTCGCAGCAGAGAGTACCACTGAGGATCCCGAGCTCAGGCACCAGCCTGTGTGGTCCACTGCAGATGCCAGGCATGTAAGAGCATCACCTCACCTCTCCAATCTGGGAAAAGATCATAATCCCAAGCTAGACAACATGGTTTCCATTGAGCAAAGAATCACTGTAGCACCGTATAATGAAGTCAAAGGGTGGTAGGTAAACCTGGCCACTATAAGCTAGGGACCCTCTGTTTCCCACAGTGCCCCACATGCAGCAGTCAGATTCCCCTAAGCTCTGCTGCTGTAACAAATGAACCTCAGCACCCTGACACAGTCAGCTTATCTCTCACTCGTGACATAATTAGGACATCCCTGTCAACTGCTGTCTGGATTGTGTGACCTTCACACAAGAGAATCAGGTATGCCAACAGTTAAGTATAATAGCCCCAAAGTGCCATGTGCCCCACCTACTCACAGCCATGGTCAGGACACAGCCTCACAGTCACAGAGAAGCGGGGAGGGCAAGTGCCTGTTTTGGAGAGCACCAACGCTTTCCTACCACACACACCGGCTCCTAATGGAGCACAGGATGATTTTAGATGGTATTTGCAGATAGTTTGCAGTGAATATGGGTAAATCAGTGAAAAACATTAATTGCAAAATGAGCAAACTGCTCACAGATCACTTGTCTCCGAGGCCTTGCAAGGAGGAGAAAGTATGTGCTTAGTGATCACGTGCCTTAGGGTTGCTCTCACACTAACATCACTGATCTGTGTCATGACAGAGATGCCTCAGACTCCAGCTTTCAGCTTTTTTTTTTCTGTCTTACTGGGTTTTCTTCTTTTTTTAATGTGTGTCCATGTGGGTACATGTGTGTGTCTGTGTGGGTACATGTGTGTGTACATGTGTGTGTCTATGTGTGTACATGTGTGTCTCTGTGTGGGTACATGTGTGTGGTCTGTGTGAGT
>JANHMN010000003.1:113408001-113424659 GCA_030674055.1 Rhabdomys pumilio
AAAGTAAAAATGAATCCCATATGGTGGCTGTTCCTGACAGACAGGACCCTGAACATGGCCTTGCATGGTGTCACTACTGGCTTCCGTGAAGCCATGAGTGTGCAGTCCTGTTTTCTCTACACGTGTCCACTGTCTGTCACCCTGGCTATTTGATAAAAGCCATCCTGCCATCTGTGAGGTGACAGCTTCTGGCAGCTTTGATTGCCACACTTCTTTGATAGTCAGTAGTACTGCAGAATTTTGCCTGGACTGTTGGTCATGGATATACCTTGTTTTTAATGCTCATTTGGGCCCTTTGTCTCTCTCTTAAATTTTTATTACCTTTATTTATTGTAAATAAAGTACCAAGGAGTTCATCTCCCTAGGGTTTTCTTTTCCAACTGTTTGTTTGTTTTACTTTTGTTGGCTTCTGTCTTTTGGAGTTGGCTAGTCGGTTAGCTGGTTGGTTTGCTCTATTTTGGAGTCTCATTGTGTACCCCAGATGGCCTCAAACCAACAGGTGACTTCGTACAGCTATAAAATAAACAGCTTTGCTTTCTTCGCTCTTGAGTCTCGGGACTCTTATTATGAAGTGGAGATCACTGTTTCTCATATAGCAGTCTCCTCAGCAACTCTAAGAGGCTGAGCAAGAGGCAGGAGAACTGCCTACCTAGGTAGGTCGCACTGTGACTGCCCATGCTGCTGTGCCCATCAAGCTGTCAGACCCGCCCACCTTTCCTTTCTGTATCTCCTCCCCTCCCTTCTTCCTTCTTCCTCTCCCAACCCCCCACCCCCATATATTAGAACCAGAACTAGATCAACACTAGGTGCTGTTCTTGAGACACAGTCTCTCCTTGAACCTGGTGCTTGGTGGTTTGATCACACTGGCCAGCCAGCAAGCCCCAGAGACTCACCTTTCTCCATTTCCCCGGCACTAGAGTTACAGGTTCAAATCCCAGCCCTCGCTTTTTATATAAAGTACTGTGAACCCAAATTCCTTATGCTTGCATTGCGAACACTTCTATCAACTGAGACATCTCTCGCCCTGGCTTAACATTTTTGAGGAATTTAGAACAGTGGTGGACAAAAGGCTCAGCAAATTTGTGCTATTAATGGAATCAGTCACCTGCCTCTTATTAGGGACATATACACATCTGCTCCTTTAAAAAGCACACCAATATCTCAAGCACCTGGGGTTAGTTCTGCAGTTGCTATGGGGTAGTAAGGAAACAGCTCAGATATGCTGATACAGCCAAGTTCATATGGCCAGGCAGAGAGTATCCTGGATGCTCTCCCAGGCTTCCCGCCTGAAATGCCTGTGACTTTGACCATGGTACCCTTCTAGCTCTGGTGATCCTAGCCCAGTTTCCCAGCATGTTCCCACTCTCTTGTCATCCGCGAGGAACTTGCTCTATAATGTCATTCACTTATTTTCATATTTATCCTGTGTGTGGTGGGTGAAACTGTTCTTCAAATTTATTAAATAAAAACAAAAATGTTCTTTTTTTTTTAATTAGGAAAGACGGTAGACACTATTGTGCCTGAAAACCATTTATTGATCACCCCTGGAGCTGGGTGGGCACACCCGTCTGCCTGATTGGCATTCGACTTGGCTGTATGACCTGCCTCAGCCCAAGGGTAGGCTCACTACTCCCGTAGTTCCCCTCTTTCCTCCAGAGACATGCAGAGAAAGCCTGGGTTCTGGGGCAAAGGTGACTAAGGAGAGCCACAACCAACACACAATGGCCACAAAATACAAGAGAGAGTCAGACCTTTTCCTTGTGAGGCACAAAGATCTGGGGAACATTGGTCACAAAAGCATAACCTAGCCTCTCCTGGCTGATGCAAACAGTAGGCACATAATAATGAAGGGAGCACTGAGAAACAGCAAAAGCATGAAGACAGGACTGAAATGAATGATGGGAGACTCTAGATCCACACACTGAGAAGAATGGGGCTCTGTCATAATACAACTCTCACATCACACACGCCACGCTCTCAAGGTCCCCTGGCAGGTATGGGCTTGTCTGGTCCACACTGGGCCAGAGGGGAGAAGCCAGAAATCTCAGCATGTGTCACGCAGGCGTCTGAGTTCAGATGATACAGAGGATGTTCTGTCCTTGGGCCCCAGGAGTCTACCACAAGGTGGTACAGAAAAGCATATTGCCCAAGAAAATCCTAGGGGCAAAGTGGGTCCACAGAGCAGCACCCTGGGCTAACTTCCATGGCTGGATGTGAGTCACATAAAGCAAAGGTCATATGGATAGGAAGCAGCAGACCACAAAAGGATGGGATTTGTGAGCCCCAGGGTACCAGGGGTCTGCCCAAGCAAGAGTCTTGTCACACATTCTCCACTCACATAGCTGAGAGACCCCAGGTTTGGGGTGTCACAGGACTCCTTGGGCTAAAGCACTGCAGGACACTTTGCTCTAGGGGTGCAGGAACAGAGCCCCGCTATCCCAGACAATCCCTCCTCTCAGAAATTGCTCCCCCAGCCCATGGTGACAGTTATGCTTATACTTAGAAACTAGAGAGAGACCAGACTTACCCTAAAGCCTCAATTTTGGCAGTCCAGAGAGCAGAAAAGGCAGTTCTCTCCTCTACATCCCCAAAGCAGCTGCCACCCTCAAGGCTCCCTCTCTGTCCTCTGCACAGTCCTCTTGGGGCATTAGCCTGTGAGGAGGCTTGGGGCCCTCCAAGGATTAAGAAACAGTGAGTGTACCCCTGGGAAAGTGCTACACTGACAGCCAGCTTATGCCATGAAAGGAACATCAGAATGTTTGGAAGCTGTCACAGGATTTTATTGCTCTGAAGAGACACCATGACCTCAGCAACTCTTATAAAGGAAAACATTTCATTGGGACTGGCTTACAGTTTCAGGGGTTCAGTCCATTATCATCATGGCAGGAAGCATGGTGGGCAGGCAGACATGGTGCTGGAGAAGGAGCAGAGTTCTTCATCTGGATCTGCAGGCAGCAAGAAGAGACTATTCCACTCATCCTAGCTTGAGCATCTGAGATGTCAAAGCCCAAAGCCCACCCCCAGTGACACATTCCTCCAGCAAGACTACTACAACTCCACCAAGGGCACACCTCCTAGTAGTGCCACTCGCTATGAGGACTTGGGATGATTTTCTTTCAAACTTCCTCTTTGCTTGCTTGATGGTGGCCTTGGGGACTTGGCTGTCACAGCTATAAAGCCAGGGAGGCTCAGACTGGCAGGTACAATAACCATGAAGAAGGAGATGGTTCAGATGTCAGGGGAGCTTCACTTCTGTCTTCACCATGTCCTCTCTCAGGCTGCTGTGGTTTCTCTGCCCATTAGTAATGTCACCTCTGCTGAACAGTGGAGCTCGGTAAGATTTTGTTTCTCAATCCGATAAACAATATCTAAACTGGAACATTAATCAGACATGGAACTCACTTTAGCCCCAAACCTTGTAGTTTTTTTTCCAAGTCAAGTCCCTGTCCCTGTGGAAGCAAGCTTGGGGTGGAGTTGGGAGAACCCACAACTGACTGGCCCCTCATGACGGTTAATCTTATCCACTTGACAGGACTTAAAATCACCATAGGAGCCAAGCAGTGGCAGTACATGCCCTTAATCCCAGCACTTGGGAGGCAGAGGCAGGTGGATCTTTGTGAGTTTGAGGCCAGCCTGATCGATAGAGTGAGTTCTAGGACAGCCAGAACTACACAGAGAAACCCTGTCTTGAAACCTGTCTCTGAAATGACTGCCAAGGATCATCAAGTAGATTGAGGTAAGAAGGGGGCACGTCCTGCCCTGAGTAAGGTGGTACCATTCAGTGGTCTCGGATCGGGACTGAATAAAAAGGAGAGCACCCGCATATTCTCTCTCTGTCTGTCTGTCTGTCTGTCTGTCTGTCTGTCTGTCTGTCTCTGTCTGTCTGTCTCTCTGTCTGTCTGTCTCTCTCTCTCTTCTCTCTCTCTCTCTCTCTCTCTCTCTCTCTCTCTCTCTCTCTCTCTCTCTCTCTCTCTCTCTCTCTCTCTCTCTCTCTCCTTCCTGACTTCAGATACAATGTCATCAGCCACCTCACACTCCTGACATCAGGACTTCCCTGCCATGATAGACCACACCCTGGAACTGTGACCCAAAATATACCTTCGTAAGTTGTTTTTATGAAATGTTTGTCCCGGTGTCTAGTCAGGTGACTAAGTACCACTCTTGTCCTCCTCTCTGCCTGTTCAGCTGGTAAGTAGTCCTCCCTGGCTAGGAAGCATTCCTCCTTCCTACAGGAGGAGAGCAAAATGCCCTGATGTCATCTGTCAACACTGGAAGTAATAGCACCAACATCTGTATCCAGGTCCCTGTCACTAGAACTGGAAACCATACTGTCTCCCTGTCCCTGGAATAAAAGAACCCTGTCAACCCTCCTCACCCCCAGTTGAACCTTGGTATCTGACCTCATGGCTTTCCTCTAAAGGGACCATGTCTCTGGAAGACCCAGCAGATCTACCCAAGGTCTCTGAGGACTTACCCCACTCCACTCCCCAGTTTATTTTCATGATCATCCCTTATGAGGCCCTCTGAGCCCCCACCCACCCCATTTCACTCCCCTTGGGTAGATCTTATCTTCTCCCTGTACCCAGCTGCTAACCCAGCACCACCAACTTCCCTGGCACTCACTCCAAATGTACTATGCTCAGCAAACTCATTTGTCCCTAACACAGATGTAAGATGAAATTCTCCACAAATTCAAATGTAATTGAAAGTTATTTTCCAGTATCTAATTTGCCTTTTATCTATTTCAGGCAAGATTTCAGAGGGAACCTCCCAACCAAAGCACCACGGTTGTTTATAGCGCCGGGCCCAACCAAAGTGGGAAGCTACATGCCCCAGACAGGGATGTTACCAATTCAGAAGTAATTACAGCATTGAACACAGCCCTAAATAAAAGTAGAAATGCGGCAGACAGGAAGGGGAGCAAAAATAGAAACTGGGAACATGCTGTTTTTCCCCAATGCTCTGAAAAATCCGCTTCTACCTGATGCTGGCACCCTGGAGGAAAACCGAGCTCCCATCCAGGATGGAGTGGCCTCCTTGTCCTGTGACAGGCAGAAAGAAGTGACAAGTGATTGGCGGTTACTGTAACTTGGATAGGACAAATCCTGGAGGCCAATTTGCCAGCAGAAGTGGAGGTTTTCAAAAGCCATTAGTTCTACATCAGTGGTGACAGCCCTTGATGGGCTCACGATGACACACACACACACACACACACACACACACACACACACACACACTGCCCTTGTGAGGGCAGTATAGATTTATATATGAATACATCTGATTTACAATATAAAGTGAAGCCAGCCACCCCACAGGCTTGGTGTTTTTTGCCTGGTTGGAGGAACGAGATGGCTGGGGGTGTGTCCCAGACAGGTAGGCCTTGTCTCTCACTGTATGCTTCTAGGCAGCTATGAGGTAAGCACTTCTCTTGCGTCATACCCTTCCACCACAATGCCTCTGCCTCACCATGGACCTAAAAGCAGTGGAGCCTGACAGCCAAGGATTCCAACTTCTGAAACCATGAATCAAAAGGAATCTTTCTTCTTGAAGTAGTTTTCCTTGGGCATTTTGCCTTAATGCCAAAAGATAACTAACAGACATCATCTGCCGGCCTGTTTAGCCTTTCTCATTCACACCGTCCTCCAATGAGATCCCTGGGGAGGAGCGTTATTATGACAAGTGACCCCTGTTAGTGCTTATGTGTGTGGGTCACAACAAAGGGAGGCCACCTCTCTGCCACTCTGTGAAGTACATATAGTATGGAACCCTCACCAAACAAATAGAACAGGCCATTTGTTTGGACTTTCAGCCTCCAAAATTATGACCTAAGCAAACTTCTTTTCTTTGTAAAGCCACCACCCTCCATTATTTTTTGTAGGGACAGAAAACAGACAAATACTTGCCTAAAGTCATGTCACAGTGAAACAAGAGTCAGAACTCAGACATCTTGCTCTTCACCTAGGGTTTCCATGATAAAAGCCTTGGTAGTCTTCTAGACAGAAATGGAGGGTACATGCATGTTTATTATACCCCAGTACAATGTTCAGTGCTTGCCGATACGGGGGCTCATTTAATTCTTCCCACAGTCCTGAGACGCCTCAATGTTCTTGCTCCATTTTACAGCATAAATTGAGTCACAAGCATGTAAAGCCTTTCCATGCAGGGGTCACAGCTACAGCTAGATTCTCTGGAGGGTATCAGCACAGAGAAACACTGTCATTCTCCACGAGGGGACTCTCTGAGCACCAGGCTGGCAAGTCTTTGTCCCAACTCTCCTGAGATATCCCTGAGCCCACCCTTCAGTTCCCAGGAAATAGGCTCCAGGGATCTCAAAGGGCCCTAAATACAAGGTTCCTCCAAGGGACGGCTAGGCTAAAAGTGTGGTGGCAGTTCTGGGGAGAAGGAGCCCTTGGCAAAGGACTTGCTGTGCATGCATGAGGACCTGAGTTTGATCCCCAGGGCTGGATATGGTGATGGGTACTTGCAGCATCAGTGCTGGGGAGAAAACATGGGGCTCGCTGGCCAATATAGCCTGTTTGGTGAGTTCCAGGCCAATGAGACATTCTGAATCAAAAAAAAAAAAAAAAAAAAAAAAGAACTAGTGGATGAGGGGGCTGGAGAGATGGCTCAGTGGTTAAGAGCACTGACTGCTCTTCCAGAGGTCCTGAGTTCAATTCTCAGCAACCACATGGTGGCTCATAACCATCTGTAATGGGATCCAATGCCCTCTTCTGGTGTGTCTGAAAACAGCCACAGTGTACTCGCATAAAATAAATAAATAAATCTTTAAAAAAAAAAAAAACAAAACAAAACAAAAAACCTAGTGGATGATAGTGGATGATACCTGACACTGGGTGTAGGGCGGGGGGGGGGGGGGGGGGGGAGACTAGAACTAACAGAGAAAGGGAAGAGGGGGAAAGAGCAGAGGAAGAGGACAGTCAGACAAAATGTGGCACATGAGCTGCACACGACAGGAAAATGGACAGTCTTTATTGAACATGCCAGCTCCTCAGCTGTATCCTCTGTGGAGTCCTGCAGAGATGACTACAGGGGGAGTGGTCAGGGGAGGGGAGATCCTGCCCTGACAAGGCAGAGTCAGACTCCCTGAAACACCAGAGAAGCCTTCACCGAAGCATGGAGGGCCCAGGCCCTAGAAGCAGCTTCCTGTGTGGTCCAGGGCTGTAAGGAACAGCACCCACAGAGCCAGGAGCTGAGGGAACCCACAGTCACTTCCAAGGCACCCATAAAGCTTCAAGGAGGAACAGGAAAGGACCAGAGACAAACGGCCTGTCTGACAGGGATTAAACTTGATCTTCAGGACCAGTGTCTAAAGCTATCATAAAGGACCCTGGGAAACCTGTTTGTGCGGATGGATTCTGAGCTGTTATCAGGAATCTGTTGAGTTCAGGTGTTCAAGACACCTTACCCCATTCTAGGCTTTTGCTCCAGAAACCATCACGGAGGCTTCAAGATGCTGGTGCTTGCAGCCACTCTGGGGGTCTTGCAATGTTGTCATTGTCCTGAGGCAAGAGGAAGGCTGAAGAGATGCACCTGAGTTCTAACAGATGCATATAGGACAGATAGAGGCTCACTGGCTCGTGGGTGGCTTAAAGAAAATGGCTGAATAGAATCCCCAGCCAGCCAAGGCAGTGCACATAGCTGAGCCAGGCCAGCTGTGCCAGGAAATAATTCATTCTGGCTAAGTGGTGGCTTCCCTCCAGCAGGACAACATCTATCACATTAAAGAAATAATGCTAGTTTGAATTTTAGCACTTTTATTTACTTTGCGTCTAATTTGTTTCAGTCTGATGGTTCTTTATGAACTTCTCTTGTCCTTCATAGTAAATGTAATTTTTTTCACCCTTTGGCTCTGGAAGTGGCATGTGTGTAACGTCTGTAGGCTTCAACAGTCATGTGACTGTGCTTTTGCTCACTTTAATGTCTCGCTGCAGGCATCACGTGCTGTATTTGCCATTTCTGATTTGGTTGGTGAGTGACTACCTAATGCTATAACTACCCATGCTTCAGTCAGTGCAGAGCGTGTGTCCTAGAAAGCATTCCTCAGCTATTACACACTCCTAAGATTTGAGTGCCACCGATGCTTCTAAAGCAAATAAGTCTTTTCACAGACCAGAGTCAAGCATCCCTATAAGAAGACACTCCAAGCCAGACAGTGGTGGTATACGCTTTTAATCCCAGCATTGGAGAGGCAGAGGCAGGTGGATCTCAGAGTTCAAGAGGAGCCTGGTCTACAGAGTTTTAGGACAGCCAGGGTTACACAGAGAAACCCTGTTTGAATAAGAAACCAAGAGGGGGAAGAGGAAAAACAGGAAGAGGAGGAGGAAGAAGAGGAGGAAGAAGAGGAAGAGGAGAAAAAGAAGAAAAAGACACTCCAGCATTGACAGAAATACAGAGGACCATTTTGCAGCAAACCAAGTAAAGTTTTTAAGGATCTAACCCGAAGAGGATGGAGAGGATGAATGTAAGGCACGATGGTGACATGAGATGGAGGAGGGCTGATGAGCATGGTGGCAGTGAGAGCAGGGGATGTGATCGTGGGAATGACAGGTGGTGACTGCAATGGTGGCGATGGTGATGATGGTGGTAAAGAGAGTGGCAGTGGCAGTGACTGTGACTGTGGCTATCACAATGGTGTAAGTGGTAGTAGTGATGCTGGTGGTGATAGTAGCAGAGATGATGCTGATGATGGTTGTGGTGATGGTGCTGATGGTGCTAGTGGTGGTAATCAGGATGGTGGAGGGACTGGAAGTGGTGGTGGTGGTGTCATGGTGGTGACAGTGGTGGAGGTGAAAACTATATTAGAATTGTCCTCACGATGCTTTTATCTTGGAGGCCTCAAAATGAAGGTGGCCACACGCCGACCGTCCTGCTGCCCCACCTGACATGAAATGCCCCCTGAGGAAGAGGCTACTGTTGCAGGATCCCATACAAGCAGAGACTATCAGACCTTCCTTCCTATCAAGACTGTAGCTATCACCCTAGTCACTCAATAGGAAATAAATTAAAAGCAAAATCTGAATCCAGCAATCCACCCTCCCACACACACAGCAGGGAATAGCTATTATTTGCCCATAAAATATTTCAAGGGTTATTAGCATGTAAACTGTGATTAATTAAATTCACAAAAAAAAATTGTTTCTGATGCATGCAAATGAGCTACTTCCTGCTGGGCAAGACCAAGGTGTGACTTCCCTGCTGCTAAAGGAGTTGACTGGGGGCAGTCCTCAATTTGTCTCCTGCTCCAGAAACTTTAAAAAACTAAGGCAGCCAGGCAGTCTAACATGCTTGCACCCCTGGAATTTGGGAGGTGAGGCAGGAGGATCGACAGTTTTGGGCCAGCCTGGGCTACATATAAGAACCTGTCAGCAGTGGGGAGGAACAGGGAGGAGAACATGGTACTCTCCTCTGGCTATTTACTGCCCTGAACCAGACAACTCAAGATAAGGCGGCCAGCAACAGCAGGAATTGTGCTACACACCTTTAAGCACTTGGGAGGCAGGATCAGGTGGATCTCTGTGAGTCTGAGGCCAGCCTGGTCTACATAGTAAGTTCAGCACAACTAGAACTATAGTGAGGCCCTGTCTGAAAAAGAAGAGGGAGGAAAAGGGAGAGGAGACCAGCGACATTCGCACCCCTTGAATCCCCCAAACTGTGAGCTAAGTGAACTCTTTTCTTTGAAACTTGTCCAGACTAAAGTATTGCTAGTAGCAACAGAAGAACAGACTTAGAGACCTAAATCGAGTGTTTGAACCCCAAGAACACAATTCCAGACTTTGTTCCTAGTGCTGTAGCACTGCCTTCCACAGCCCACCACAGCCCAGACCTGTGAGCCTCTAAGCCAGGAAGGCATCTTTAGAGAAGACGTCCTCAGCTGAGATACCTTCAAGGAGCCTCTTGTTGCAGCCTAAAGCTTTTTGGTAGAAAACCGAGCATACCTGGAGCCCCTCTGTATCTTTATAGCAGGCCAGGTGTGCCTCCTAGCATTCCTATGGACATTTTAATCTTTTAAACTTTACCCCCCAACGACTTGAATTAGTCAAACTATGACCTTATACTGAGCATGCTCATAGACGTGTCTGTCCCCAAAGTGCTTTCCTATGAGAATGTGAACAAGCTCATCAAATAAAATCCCCCTTCCTTGGTTGGGGCACCAACTGAAGAACCCCTTCCCTCTCTTCACCAGCAGAAAGCATCAACTATCTCTCTATTCCTTTATTTCTTGTTCATGTTTACGTTTGACCCACACTCGCCAAGCTGCAGACCCACCGTGTCTGGTGTAGACACCTCTTCCTTTCCCTTCCCTTTTCAATCTGCAGGAGACTGAATCCTCAGATCCAGATCCAGAGAGCACAGAAGGCTGCCTGTACCAAAACCCCTACACACCATGGCACCTGCCTGGGGAATCTTCCACGCAGCTTCAAGAGTATACTGAGGCAGAGTATTAACAAGTTAATATACCAGGTAGACCCTGTGGTTATGATAATTGGGTGAATCGAGGCAGAAGGATGGTAGGCCAGCATTGAGAATGTCTGTGTCTATGCCACCCCTGCCCAACATCTCCACATGTGATGAGCCTGAGGGCCTGAGCACGGTGACCAAGTTCCTTCCATGCCTGTCGGAGCCCTACTCTGTCTCTGTAGATTACTCCTTTACATAGGGTTTAAGAATCATCTCTCATGGGAATTCTGCCCCTTTATCATAAACTGCATTTGAGCAACAAAATGAGCTCTAAACACTCATTTCTGAAGCCACTGCACAGCCGATGGTGGCTCCAACACCTGGAGTGCCCAGATGTCTCAGGGGCAGGCTTTTCCACGATTAACAAAATCATATAAACAGGAAGGTGTGTGATAATCCGCTGCAGCAGCACCATGAGGTCAAACACTTCCTCCAGCCATAACTAAAATCGGCTTGCAGGAGAAAGCTTACTTTGTCTCACAATTTCCCGAGTTTCTGCTGTGTTAGTTACTTTTACCCAACAAAAGCACCTTTGAAAAGGAAAGATTTATTTAGACACACAGTTTGAGTGACACAGTCGTCGAAGCAGGGAAGAGTTGGCAGTTGGAGGCAGCTGGTCACATTTTATCTAAGAAGCATAAAGAAGCAGAGAGTAAAAGTCGGCCTGTGAGACCTCAAGCCCCACCCCCAGTGACTCCAGTGAGGCTCTACCTCCTAAGGGTTCCACAATTTTATCAAACAGCTGAGAACCAATCCACAACACTCTGTGTATGAATGTATACCCATTTTGCACTCACCCCAGAACACCGTGTATACAAACGTGCACACGCACCATCTCTGACTGAATAGGAGTTGAACTCGTGATCTTTTTATTTGATGATCATGTGAGCACACACACATAGCCTTCCTGCCTCTTACCTCCAACAAAGTATTCATACATAATGTATTCCATGCGCCGTTACAAAACAGGCTTTGTGCCAGGTGACGCTGCCCAACTATGGCGTGTAAACACTCTGGCGTGTTTAACGTATCCTAGGGAACCTATCTGTGGTCCTCGGTGAGTTTGGTACATCACACACACCTTTTGAACTGGGACATTTCACTTTACAGTGAGGGTATGGGGACACAATCCACATAAGTCAAGGTGCATTTGTGTAAGAATATATGGACATGTCTCCCCATCGCTCCCCCTCGGAGGAGACGGACCACACACAGGCTTGCTTTTCCCCTCATTATTTATTGGAGATTCTACTACAGCAGTATGTGTAAATCTGTCTCATAATTTTTAACAGTTATGGAAAAGCCATAATTTATTTAATGTGTACCCTTCATGAGTTATTAAATATCATGGCCGATCATCACAGTCTCTGGGACTCACTGTACTCCTGCGCCACCACAGTGGTGCAGAGTTGGAAACTCCATCCTACCTGCTCTGTAGAGTCAGGAGAACAAGACTGATTCTTCAAGCCTCTGGGTCCAGTGGCAGGCTCTGCACTCCTCTCTGGCCTCCATAACTATCTAAGCCTCCCAGAGTCTATGGGAAACTCACCCAGGGTTTACAATAACCCATCTATCTGTTTTTATTTTGTAATAAAGTTGCTTTGCCTGCCTGTGACACTACTTTCAGGCAATTTCTTGGGAAGTTAACTTGTCTGGCCCTCCTCCTTGAAGCTTTGTTGAGTCCACCCAAAAGACAGCTGCTTCAGGCACTCCAGGGCTGCCCAATAGCTTCCTTTCCAAGCTGGGCTGGACCAGACACAAATGTAGGTAGAGAGAATGAGACAGATACTGACAGAGCAATGGAAGGAAAGGGAGGCAGCTCAGGCACAGTGGGATACGCCTGCAATCCCAGTACTTAGGCAGCTAAGGCATAGAATCGAAAGTTTGAGGCAGCCTGGATTATAGAATGAGTCCTTGGCTAGCCTGGGATAAAGTGAGACCTTGTCTCAAAAACTGAGAGGAGAAAATACTGTGCCCTCTGTGCCTCCATCCCCTAACTGCCTTAATTCCTACAACAAAGTACTGCAAGCTGAGTATCTTAAAAACATAAAGGTTTGTTTGGCTTACAGTTCTAATAAAGTGTCCACAACTAAAGGCTCACATCTCTCCAAAAGCCCCTTGGCTGTCTCACGCATGGCAAAGAAGCAGAAGGGAGCCATGGGGTGGGACTTTGGCTTGATCTTTCGAGAAATAATCCAGTCACAGAAAACAGGATCCAGTCCCATTTTTGAGGGCATAGGCAGCTACCTAATCACCTCTATCAAGCCTCACATCCTAAAGTCTCCACCACCTGACACTGCCATACTTGGAACCGAGCAATATTTGTGAGTTGTGAGTTGTGGTGTTTCCAGATTTCAGTAGGCGTTTTCTCTGGCTACACAGGAGCTGGGCACATGCGGAGCTGAGATGGGGGATCATCCCTTTCTAGGTTTTTGCTGCATAATTGGACCCTGGAGTTCAAGGAAACGTTGAGAGATCTTCAGCCTTTTTCCTTCTTTAAAGAATGGGTGGGAGTAGGCCTGTTTGGTACAGCCCTATGCTGTGGATTAGTGTTCATGTTATGGTTGTTCTGCAAACTCAAAACTCAACAGAAGTGTGACAAGGCGGTGATTGCCCAAGCATTTGCTGCTTTAGAACAAGGTTCCTCCCCTAGAGTCTGGCTGTCTATGCTACGAAAGTAGCTAGCGCTTGAGCCCTTAGCCGATGCACCCTACGGGTTCTATCCCATTGCACGGGGTCGGTGAGGCAAAAGCCCCGCTCTCTGCACGTCTCTGGGTAGAGTGTATACTGTGATATACAGGGGATGTTCCTCAGGGATAGATTCCTCGAAGGCATGTCTGGTTGTATAGAGGTCAAGTTGCCAAATCCTCTCCCTGTCAAAGGCAACGGGATGGGTAGATTAAAGTACACTCATGGACTCAACGACCAGGGTGGAAATTCTTTACAATATCCCAACATTTTGCATAAGGGACTAGACCTCTACCTTCCTCTACAAGAGAGATGACTTAGAGCCTTGCCAGACGACCTTACGGTCTCATTTAATAAAACAAAAAGGGCAAGTGGTGCCAAGTCACTGCCCAGCCTGGGGCGTCATACGGGGTTTTGAGCAAGCAGTCAATCAGATATGTCCACACCACCCTAGGGTGTATATAAAGCAGTGCCATCTTGGGGCTCTCTCTCTTCCTCTCATCATCGCAATAAACGCTTGCTGCAGAAGGATCCTGGTGCCCGCGTGCGTTCTTGCTGGCAAGACGATTGCGTGGGCCACAGCTGTAAGCAATAGTTGGTTCACTGGCTTCCCGAACAAGTGATAACCAGATCCTGCTGGCTGAAAGCAGCCAAGTCAAGCCCCGCCACTCTCTCCAGCTGCTGGTCACAGAGCTGCAACTCTCAGAGGTCACCACTGTCCTGGGACTGTCTTCAGGAGAACAGCTACACACACACACACACACACACACACACACACACACACACTCACACACACTCACACCGTCATCATCATATCATCTTCCAGGGTTGGTCACTGCTGTAGTACTGTGGTGTTACCGAAGCCCAGCCTATGGGCCAAGCTTAGGGCATCACTGAAGGACCACCCAGCTACAGAGCTCTCTAGGAAGGGCTCCCCACACACCTGGCCCTGTATCCTTTGTTCCCTGTGAGCACAGGTTCTGAGGAATCTGCCTAGGACACTTCAACCCTGGCAGTCTTGGTCAAAAGTCTGTGTCTCTGTAAGCTTTCATGTTGGACCAAGTCTGCAGCATTTTGATTGGTCTGCAAAGGAGAAGAAGAGAGATCTCGGAGGATCTCACTTCTGCTCACAGAGTCACTACCTACTTTCCTAAAATAAGAGAGCCAGAATACCCAGCAGGCAAAAAAAAAAAAAAAAAAAAAGCAATAATGGTTGTCATTTTACAAGGGTGATAGTCAATTTTCTGTTATACAAATTCCTGAGATCATAAACTTATAAAGAAAAAAGATTAGGCCAGGCATGGTGGCACCTGCCTTTAATACCAAAACCCCAGAAGCAGAGACAAGAATATCTGTGAGTTTGAAAGCCAGCCTTCTTGGAGTTATAGAATAGCCAGGACCATGCTACTTCATAACTGAAATTTTACTACTGTATAAATCATAATGTAAATATCTGTATTTTCTGCTGTCTTAGGTGACCCTTTTGAAAAGGAGTCAAGACTTCCAGGTTGAGAACTGCTGGTTTGAGGGCTTCTGTCCACAGTCAACTGTTCCCATTCCTTTGTGTGACAGCAGATCCCAGCAGGACAATGTAACAGAACAAAAGTAATGGTTTGAACCCCTTGTTGGCCAAGCACTAATGTTTTCCACTTCTTTTGGTAAGGCTCATCATCTGTGGAAATGCCAAGTGACCTGGATCTTGGGACCCAGAAAACATTCAGATCTGCAAACCGGAGTGAGAGAGCCAAGGATGGCTAGACCACACAGGGACAGGCCATCGTGATCACAGTGCTGGGGTGCACCAACGGCCCAGGCCCAAATTCATGCCAACCCCAAGGCCAAGTGCAACGTCTGGCATAGATTAGGCACAATTTAATACCTGTCAACAACCTCAATTCACTGTTAATACAAAGTAAGTCACTGAAAACACAGTGGCTTAAAGACACAGTCACTTTATCTAGCTCGTGATTTCATAAGCTGTCTGGGCTCATGGAGGTGGCAGGCTGCTTCCAGGGAACATCAGCCAGGCCAGTTCTACTGTGCTCTGTTGGCAGGTTCATCGTCCCACAGGCTAGCCCAGCCCCTTCTATTGAATCTACAGGCCTCAAGAGAGGAACAGTCTTTGGAAGCAGTGGGTGTTTTTCCAGCCTCTGCAGGTGTCACATCTGCTTCACAGCCCAAGATCATCACGTAACCAAGTTGAAACATAAAATGTGGACTACCAACAGGGTTTTACTTCCTCATGGGAGAGAGACACTGCAAAGACAGACACCCCAAATGAGGAGTACCAGCAGGGTTTTCCTTCCTCACGGGAGAAATACACTGCAAAGGAAAATACACCCCAAAAGAAAAAGGATTTGTGCCTGGGATATAGAGACCACTCAGGTCTACAGATCTGCAGATGCCACCTTTCATAGTGATTAGGAATAAAGTCAGTGGGTAGGTGACTGGGCACAAAGGGAGGAGGGAGCAGCTGAAAGGACACATCCACGTTGAGCCCCTGAATTCCATCCTTCCTCAGAACCTCTTCTATTATTCTGTCAGTGACAAAGGTCAGAAAGAAGAGCAGAGCTGCAAGGGACTGTCTGACCAGAAAGGAGTTGACAGAAGTCAGGAGTTAGCCAGGTCTGTGTGTACACCTTTCCTATAACCTTGCCCCAAAACAGGCCACTGTGGGCAGTTGTCCCGTCTGCCCCAGGGTCTATACCCCCTGCCCTTTACCCACTCAGATCCTGTTCCTGGTCCCCACCGAGCCGTGTGGGCTGGAGATGCTGAGGAATATAATCGCTGTGGTGATTACTAACAGCCATTACATTAAGTTTTAAAATGTTCCCTTCAAATTGAACAATGTTTTTTTCAAAGTCAACAGCTGGTTCACAGCTTGAATGCAACCGTTAGGATAAATTAAATAAAAAGGGTAATAAAATCACAGTCTAAATTTAATTTCTGAAGAGTGCACAGGCTCAAAAAAAAAGGCATTTAAAAAATGTCTTTAAAATACAGCTCGAAAAGCAGAAGTTAATTCACTCGCTGATTACGCCAGCTAATGCATACACTGGTGCAGTTAACTACATAGCTGCCCTGGTGTAGACCAAACTTCAGGCTCACTCTTGAGTGTCTCTAATATAAGGCTCTATAATGAGCCTCAGGGTCCTCTTGGGAAAGGGGTTGTGTTTGGGGACTTGTGCATTCAGATATCTTTGTGCCTATAATCCCAGCACTGGGGAGACAGAAGGATTACCAACAGGCTAATGCGAACTTAGGCTGTGTAGTGAAACCTTGTCTCAGGAGAAAAATATAAAGTGAGTTCTCATCACCCCCCCCCCAAAAAAAACTGGGCAGTGGTGGCGCACGCCTTTAATCCCAGCACTTGGGAGGCAGAGGCAGGCAGATTTCTGAGTTCGAGGCCAGCCTGGTCTACCGAGTGAGTTCCAGGACAACCAAGGCTACACAGAGAAACCCTGTCTCGAAAAAACCAAAAAAAAAAAAAA
>JANHMN010000003.1:113431900-113540384 GCA_030674055.1 Rhabdomys pumilio
TGTGTGTGTGTGTGTGTGTGTGTGTGTGTGTGTGTGTGTGTGTGTGTCTGGGGTATATATGTACCTGCATATGTGTGTGTGTGTGTCTGTTTATGCTGTTGTTGTTATAATGCCTCAAATCAGCATAATAGCATGGTGTGGCCCAGGGTTGGGTGAAACAGGTTTTTGTTTTGTTTTGTTTTGTTTTGTTTTGTTTTGTTTTGTTTTGTTTTGTTCCTGACAGGATCTCACAATACAACCCAGTCTGACCTTCCAGTTCTCCAAATTTTCCATCCCAGGTCTGGGGCTCACCCCCACTGGGAGAGCACCACACAACTCACTCAATTCCTTGGCTCCACTAGCAGGGTTTTGTTGTTTTGTTTATTACCATAGACCTTTGGGGACCTGGCTCACGTCTTAAAAACTGCACAAGGGAAGAGAGACCCAGCAAGGCTATTTATAAGACAAGACCCACCTCTCCTCCCTCCCCTCACACATAATCAGGGAGCGGTAGCCTGGCCACCACCTGGCCATGACGATGTCCCGTGTTGAGCCTACCACTCAGCTATTTCTTGCTGTTGTACCTGGAGATATGCAGTTTGTTTCTAGAACTGAAAAGACACATGTGCCATGACCGATGGCCAAAGCAGGAAGAGGGGGAGCTACTTGTTGACGTTTCATTGGACCACAGTGTACCAGCCTTAACCCTCTCTTAAGGCTCAGAGAGCTGGGTGTGATGACACAGACCTGTAATTCCAGCACTCAGCAGGATTCACAAATTCAGGTTTGCGAATTCAAGGGAGACCTGAACTGCGTAGTAAGATGGCTCCAAACAAAAAGACTGAGAGTAGTAATTGTATCTAACATTCATGATGCCCTGACTGGTGAGCATGTGAGCCAGGAACCTGTGAGCAGCTTTCAGATGGGGCTGTAAACATTACAGCAGTGGCTACAGTTGCCACTCTGCCCAGGCCCCGGGATGCCTGCCTAGGCCACTGTCAATCCACTGACTAGGAGTCTAGTACTACACATTACAAGGTCAGCAGGCCGGGAAGGAAGCTCCACTGGAAGGAGACCCTCCCTGGGTATCAGAAGGAGTCTTAAAGGAGCTCTTTTAGCCAGGAAAGAACAATGTTATACCATGTGCAGAAAAACAGATGCAACTGTACCCATCACATGTCTCAGAAAGACAAATGTCATGTTTTCTCTCCTTTATGGTTACCAGATTTTATAGAGATACATATGACATGAGAGCAGAAGTAAAACTTTTTGAGGGACAGAGGGGACCAAAGGGATGGAGGGAGTCTGGAGGGAACAGGCTCAGCACACGTAGATGCCATACCAAATTTAATTTAAAGAGAAACGTCGGGAGCCTGGCAGTGTTTCATTCTCTTTGCACAGACTCTCATACACTCTCTGGTGCTGGTGGTGGCTGCCATGGGTCTACACTCAGCCTCTCACTACTGTGGCATGGATGGACATGACTTCTTTCCAGGGAGGGAACTAGGAAGTAAGGAAGGCACTGACCAGCATATAAGTTTAAGGAGGCCTTCACTCTCAGTTCTGTGTACACAGGCTCACTGCTGAGCCAAAGGGCCTCCTTAAGGGCTGTTTCCAGGATGTCTTCCCTCCTCTCTTCCCATTCCTGATCCTGCTTTCTCTTCAGACTTTCTGTCAGATCTCAATATATCTGAATCCTCTTAGAGTTTGCTGGACTGACCAGTGCGTTTGCCTGGTTGCGTGATGTAATGAGAGTGTAACAGGAAACATTTCTTTCAACCTAACCTTGTGCTAAGTGTGTGGTCATGTGACCATTCCCATTTCACAACTTCTGAGGTATAGAGAGGTTAAGGGGCTGGTCCAAAGTCACACAGCAAGAAAGTAACAGATTGAAGATGTGAACCTGTCATCCTACTGCCTGTCAAGCCCTTCCAGGAAATCTGCTGTCTGACTGTGAGAGCCACAGGAAGTGGGACTATGATGGTTAGATTAATAACTCACTAGCAGACCACACAACCCCTGGATCATCTTAGAACCTAGCTATAATTGGTAGCATTTGTGTCTGTTTTAATAATGTCTCGATTACTAAGAGAGACCTGGTCATCATGCTGTCACTCTAGGTCATGTGACATCGTTCAGGGTCAGGTGACATAGCAGACCTCCTGTGGCCCTCAGTACAACAGAAGTAGATGGTATTATTGTTCTCTATTTTACAGGTGGGGAAACCAAGACACAAAAAAGTGAAATAAGTTGCTCACATCACACAGGAAGGCACAGAGCAAATGAGAACGCAGTAAGAAGTAGATATGTAGGAGGTGGGGAGGAGAGGACAGAGCAGAGCCGGCCACACATATCCAACCCACCCACCAGGCTCTCAAAATGGATGAGATCCACTACATTTGTGGTCAGGCGCTGACCCTGGTGCCTCTTTCCTCTCTGAATCCAATTAGGAGAATAGCTGTTTTCCTCAGAATCCCTACCCAGGCCCCCAGAGACAACAGCCTTCCAACAAGAAGCAGCAGATTTTCTCATCTTTAGCTATAAGCCAAGAGACAGTTCATTAAGCTCCAAAAATCATAACATACCATAATAATCACATGACATCACTCACACATAGTAATTGTCAGATCCCAACCCCCAAGATGGCAGTCCGGGTTCAGTTCCAGTTGCACCAGCATTCCTCTGAAATTTAAAGTGGATTTCTGTTTGCCAGGAAAACCCATGGCTTTCTTTCTCTTAACTCTTTCCCAACCTCTGGAGAGTAGAGCTAGTTCTCTAGTCACTCCAACAAACCTCCAAAAGACCAGAGCCCCACACTAGTTCCTAGGCTGTCCCAGCTAACCCACCCTCCCCTCACTGCTGCAGCAGAACCCCTTTAACTGGCAGGGCTCCCACCATTTCTTGCCATCTTCTCTGCTCTTATCCCTGCCTTTTCTCTCTGACACTCCTTGTTTCCCAAGAGGTAGCCATGGCAGGATCCCCAAATGCCTCTGGCTAGTCTCAATCTCTTATCTACAATTAAACCCTCCCCTAACCATGGTGTATCTGCCCAGCTCAGTGGTTTCTTTACTATCTTACAATCATGATTCCATGACATCACTCTCTAAAGCTGAGAAACATGAAAGTTCAGAACCAAGTTAATCAAAGACAGACACAAGATGTGGAAAGGAAGAAGGGAAGGGAATATTCTCTCAGTGTCCCTGAGGTTGACTGAGGACAAGAGGAGTGGGTAGGAGCTGGGTCCTGCCACAGGAGTGGGGGCGGGGGCGGGGGCGGGTCAGGGGTGAGGGATGGACGAGCTCGTACATTTGCAAGAGTGAAGCAATGATACCTGGCGTTCCCAGCAGTGGACATTGAGCAAGAAGGACTTTTGATCACCTTTCTCATTGCTGTGACCAAATACCTACCAAAAGCAGGTTATTGAAGAAGGAAGGATTTCTTTTGGCTCATGATTATGGAGGTTCAGACCTTCATAGCAGAGAAGGTACAGTGAAGGCACTCAGTTCACATGGTTGACAAGTAGAGAAGAAGAAAGGAAGCAGCCAGAAATAATATATGCCCGATGTCCCACCCCAGTGACCTATTTCCTTCATCGAGGTTCCATAGTCTAAAGCTTCCAGAGCCTCCCAAAAGGACAGCACTGTTGGAGACCAAGTGATCACCACACGAGCCTGTGGAGAGTGTCCCATGTGTGATCCACAGCAGGTGGTGAACATGAGTCATGGCTCCTTTCCTCAGCGTGGTTTACAGTGTCCGCCTTTAAGAGGCTTGAGAGCACGAAGAGCATCACCTGTTGGCACATGCCTGAAGCTTCTCATGCATACACATTCCACAAGGACTCTGCGCTACCTAGCCCAGCCTCTCAGCCTGCTGGACTCTCTCTTAGACCATTCACAACAAACAGAAGCACCTAATCCTGGGGACACTGGAGGAGGAAAGTTTGCCTGGAAGCACGTCTAGCTACCCGTGGCCTTGGAGGTTCACAGGGAATCTTTAAGTGAAGGAAAGAGAAAAAAATCTCCACAAAATATCAGGTTGTGTGTAAAGCTCAGGTGAAGGGAAAATTAAGAGGAATCCAACGAGTCCCTCAGGCTATCCCAAACATTATTGATACAGCTTTGTGGTTTTGGGTTTTTAATTTGTTGTTTTGTTTGATTGCTTGATTAGAATTGTCTGTTTTGCAGTACTGAGAATTGAAACCAGAGCCTTATGCATGCTAGAAAAGACGTACTACTAAGCTATATCCACACCGATTTTTTATTTTTAAGACAGTTTCACTATGTAGCCCAAGCTTGCCTAGAGTTCTTGATCCTCCCGACTCAGCCTCTTGAGTGCTATGATCCCATGTGTGTGCCATGAGATCTGGCTTACCTTTGCCCGAGTTTGGAGACTGAATGTCCCCTTGAAGGCTTGGTGCCATTGGGAGGTAGAGCCTGGCAAGAGGTCTTGAATCAGGAGGGTGTATCCTCACAGGAGATAGTGGGATCCAACCCCTTCCTGTGGCACCTTTTGCTCCTCAGGTGCCATGAGGGAGGGTTTCCTCCACCAAATGCTGCCACCATGATAGGTCTTACCATAGGCCTAAAAGGATAGGTTACCAACTATGAACAGAAGCCTTCAAAGTTGTGGTCTAAAACAACTTCTTCTCTTTCTAACTTGACTGTCTTGGGTATTTTGTTACAGTAATGAAAACTGGTTAGTACAACCATAGTATGCAGAGGTCCCGAAAATATAAATCACGAGAGAAAACCATCATTGACTTGTGTAGTAACTAGTTTCAGTTGTCACCTTGCTGCAATCAGAATCACATGGGAATCTCTGACATTTAACTCTGCTATTGTAGCATAATGGCTCAAAGACAGCATGCACATGGATGACAGCTGTGCCCAAAGAAAATGTTATGGACACAGGCAGAAGCCAGGGGGCTTGCTCAGCCATAACCTACTATCTCCACTAGAGTTTCAGAGCCTCTTGTTCCCCAGGAGACAGGAAAGATGCTATGTCCATAAAGCCAGCACACACAGCATCTGGGGGGATGACACAAACAGGCAAGGACACTCAACCTTGGGGCAAAAGAGCATATGAAAAAGGCTTCACAAAAGCCTGAATTCAGA
Organism: Rhabdomys pumilio; assembly: GCA_030674055.1. NCBI lineage: Eukaryota > Metazoa > Chordata > Mammalia > Rodentia > Muridae > Rhabdomys > Rhabdomys pumilio. Next base: position 113,436,994 of record JANHMN010000003.1, read on the forward strand.
CCGAACCCAAAACCTAGCAGTCATCCTTATCTCTCCTTTTGCTTTGCCTCGTGTGTCTCCTCCATCAAAGCAGACGGCCACTTATTAGAGATCCCTGCCTGGCTCCCCCAGCCACTACACTCCAGCATAGAAGCCCAAGGAGTCCACAGCATCCTGGCTTCTGGATGCCTAGAAAGAGATGAAAGAGATAGCTCCCAGGGCAGGAAACAGAAGGTGTCACCGAATGGTAGCTTGAGTTACACTATGAAACACAGCATTGTGCACAGCATCTGTGAGCTTCACACTCTTGTCTTGGACATGAGTGGAAATAGAGGACAGGTGATCTCACTGCATGTAGTACAGTGACCCTGAAGACATCTCCCCCCCCCACACACACACACACATCAAACCTGCCACTGACCAACTATGGAATCTTGAGAGATTTCCAGTCTTCTGTGCCTCAGTTTCCCTTTCTGTAATATAACAATGAATCAGTACCAAGATCGTACGGTTGAGGAACAAACTTAATTGGATTAAAATCCATAAGCCACCTAGAACTGTACCTGGCATCCATAAATGTCAGATATATGAATGGCCAGCACCCCGTTCCCCTGTGACTGCAGGCACCGACCCCCTAGGAAATAGGATGTAAACAAGCAAGGTCAAAGCTTGTAGCTTTTCTTCCCTTCCTGGAAGTAACAGCCCTGAAGGTGCATTACTGACTCTTGGCACTCCTGCAAAAAGAGCTGTCCAAATGTCAGCTGCCAAGTGTCACCTTAGCTGATTGAAAGTTGTTCCACCTGGTAACAGCCCAGAAATTAAGGTGCTTCTATGTTCTACATGAATCCACGCTTCAGGGCTGGTTGTAGGCTTTGGCACCTGCCACTCTCAGTAGAGCAGACGCTCAAGAGAAAAGTCCAAGCCCCAGCAGGCTGACAGAAAGGCAGCCTTCCCTCTGTGAGCTTTGCCTTGAGGTTCCAGTGGAATTGCACCAGGTTTCCTGAGGCAGGCTTCTGTGCAGCTGGCTCACAGTGGCTCTGTGCACTCACTGTATTCTCTTCCGTCTCCTCGGCTCCTGACTATTGAAACAGAGGTAACCTAGGAAGGAGGCCAAGGTCAACCTCAGCTCTTCCCTCCTGCACACTAGGAAACCTGGATTTCACTTCTGACTAAGGACAAAGCTACTAACTAGTTCATTTCCATTAACAGCTACCCTCCTCCCTCAGGGAGCACTTGTAGCCTGGCTGCCCATGAGGTGCTTAAACAATGCCGTTAGAATAGAAAGTGCCCTTGGTGGTGGTGATGGTGGTGGTTGTGGTGGTGGTGGTGGTGGTGGTGGTGGTGGTGGTGGTGGTGGTGGTGTCCTAGTGTATTCAACACTCCCTCTCTGACTGGAGGCACTATTTAGGGAACCTGTAGAAACTTTAGGAAGTAGGACCTAGGTGATGGAAGTAGGTAGCTTCAGGGGTGGGGGGTTGGGGAGTGGGACTGGATGGGGTGTTGGCTCTGATCCCTGACCTGGGTTCTGCCTCCTTCCCCATCTCTGCTTCCTAATCCACTATGATGTAGGCAGCCTCTGCACTGCCTCAGACTGAGCTACTCAGCCATGAGTCCCTACCCTGAGCAGAAGAAAATCTTTCACCCTTAAGTTGTTTGTTTCAGGCATGTCTTCATAGCCATTCAAGAGTAATTAACAAAATAATCTGTGTTGTGACCTCACCTCAGTCAAATGAGCAAGGTGGCTTGAGGATGGAGCCTTGACTCAGATCATATGTGAAGTTCCTGGGAGAGTTCAAACTGGAAGGCCAGCTCAGGGCAGGCTGTGGCGGTCACTTTACCCACAACCTGGCAGGATGAGTTGTCATCTTGGTGCTAGAATCACTGAAGCTTAGAGAGAAGCCACTTGCCCAGGATCACAGCACTGAAGAGGCAGTGTGGTCGGTAAGACAACCCCCATGCTGTGTTAGAATTCTTAAAGGAAAAGCTCCAGGCTACTCTCACCCCTCGCCCCTCCCCAGAATTGTAAAACTGCTCTGAGATAATTAACTGCTTGCTCTGGCTTTAGTAAGCTCACTTATCGCTGTGTACCAGGGAGTGAGACAGCCCCTTTATCTCCATATACAGGGGAGAGAGACAGATCCTCACAGCTGAGGGGAGCAGAAGCAGTTTTTCACTCAGCTACACATTCCACATCAATGAGGTATTTGTGGTTCCTTCCTTTTAAAAGCCTTCTCTAGCCTCTTCTGCATGACACACCATTGGATTTGACTTAAGGCTGTCAGCTTGCTAACAGTAACTGATAAAGTCATAGAATTATAATTTAAATAGAGTCTATGGCTTTTTCCCAGTAGATTTCAACTCCACAGCAGCAAGGGCCTAGAATGCCCATCTTCAAGCCCCTGGGCCAGTCTCTGCTGATTGACACCTCTACTGTAACTCTAAGTTGAGCCTGTGAGAGTCCCCTGAAAAAAATCTACCTTCCAGAAAGCAGCGCCACTCGGGAACCGCTTAGCAACCATGAGGTCTGAGAGGTAATGAGTCTTGCCCAGTGTTTGGTTTGGGACCTGGGAGAAGGTGTATCTTTTACATACCAAAGCAGACCTGGCCTCCAGGTTCTCCCAGCATCCCTCAGTCCCTTACCTGGTATACCCTGTCCCTAAACCTGAAGTTTCCAGCTCAGGGGCTGAGCTGTCCTTCCCCCAAAGGCTCCTCCCTATATAACCCAGACATTTTGGTCTTCTCACTCTTCTTCTATTCTCTCTATGCAATTGTGCCCCCTTCTTTCTATATCCCTCCCCTACTCCCCTACTCTCTTTCCCATGGCAACTTCCCTGGTATTAGTCCTTGGTGCCAGGGAACTCCCCTGAGTGCAGCTTCTCATTGAACCTGCCTTGAATATAATCTAATCTAGCTTAAATTGGCTCATATTATTGGCAGAGAACTAACGGATCACCCAGTACCCGTGCTGTGACCCTAGGCAAATGTTCTCTTCGTCCTCTTCGTCCTCTTCATCCTCCACCCCACCTCAGTCATTCCTCCTTCTCCTGAGCTTTTCCCTCCTCTTTCTTGCCCCTCTCTACATAATAAGATTAAGAAAGCCGTTACAATGATCCTCCAAATGAGTCTTTCTCAAAGTATGGCCCCTAGCCCAGCAGCCGTGGGACCTGCCTCCCCAACTGTAAGAAAAATTAGGGGCCAGTTCACACCTGCTCCATCCCCTGGGGCTGGACCAGCAGTCTGTCTGAAGGCTGACGGTGGGCTCTAACTACAGAAGGCAAACACAGAGCTCACGGAGGAATAAGTGAGGGTCTTCTGCAGCAAATGAATTCCTGGTCTTTGACAAGGACGAGCTGGACCCTGAAGAATGAGTGGCGTGTGGCAGCCTTCCAGCTCATTAACAAACCTGCTAAGGAAGTGGGCTTCTTCCTAAGCACTGGGGTGCTGTAGGGGTGCAGCCCAGTGAGGTAAAACAGTTACTTATTATACACAATGTCCTGAGTCCAACAGCCAACATAGCTAGTAATAAAGCAACTTAAAAACCCATGGCCCACTGGTTCTCAGACTCTGACCCTGCTGTCCTAATGTAATTAGTCTTCTTGGAGCTTTCCTCTCTTTTGTGAGGCTGGGCCTTAAAGCTTGGGAGTGGGGGAGGGGAGGTCAAGCTTAATGCTGCAGTTGCAGTGGACTTGGCCTGGGTGTGTGCACTCTGAATGTGTTGACTATCAGGATCCCCACCATTCCTCACCATGAGGCCTCTTCCAAAACAAACATAAGTGCCTTGTGGCTCTTGGAGCCTACACAGGGATCCCAGAACCATCACTAAAGCTGCCTTTGGCCCCAGTATTCAAAGCTGTCCTCCTCCCACAACCCCCCCCCAAAGGTAAAAGAGGGAGGGAGGGAGAGAGAGAGAGAGAGAGAGAGAGAGAGAGAGAGAGAGAGAGAGAAGTAATAGATAGAAAGATAGAGAGAAGTAAGGGGCTGAGAGAGAGGGAGGAGAGAGAGAAAGGCAGTGAGGGGGAGAGAGGGAGAAGGAGAGGAGGAGGAAGAGAGAGAGAGAGAGAGAGAGAGAGAGAGAGAGACAGACAGACAGACAGACAGACAGAGGGAGAGATTCCCGAGGGCCAGGCTGAGGAGGCAGCATAACAGGCTATAAACTGACAGACAAAGGTGGGAACTGTAAACACTGAGTTTCTGCCAGGCCCCAAGAGGATCCTAAAGACAGTCCATTGCCACATGGTCTCTTTTGCTAGGCAGAGTGCATATGTAGGGCTGAATTTCCAAGAGAAATCTTAAACACCCAATCTTATAAATATCAACCACAATTTTTTTTAATTTGCATTTCCTTCCTCAGAGGACAACGGAGAACTGGTTCTTCCTTCCACCATGTGGTCCTGGGTAACAAACCGTGATCATCACACTCTGTGGCATCACCTGTGCCAGTTTGAGTCATCTCCTCAGCTTTACGATGTATGAGCCAAAGCAAACATGATCTGGGACTCAGACCTGCCACAAAGCTGCTCCTGCAGATCCTTGTTTTTCCCCGGTGAGGTGCAGGGAAGGAGAACCCATCTGGCTCACAATCCAGGCCCATGGCTCCCTCCCCTCCTTCCCTAAACAAAAAGACGGCAGTCTGCAGAAGGGACTCTCCTCATATCGCTTGAAGTCACCCGTGGCACTTTGCCTGTCTTGCTTCCTTTTCTGAGGACTCTCTGGGTTCTCTTGAAAGAGAAGAACCAGAAAACTACATGGGCTTTTTCTTCCCTCCCTTTCGCTTCAACCTCTCCTCCAAGGCAACAGCTACCTTCTCTGATCAGAATAAAAAGGGGGACAGAAGGAATATGTCAAACATGCAGCTTTGTGCACAAAGGCAGAAGGAAGGCCACAGAGAGGTCTGGTTCCATCTATTGCCTCCCACCCCTTGCCCCTTGAGTTGCTGGTTTAGCTGGAGGGGTCAGAGAAGACCTCTCTTAAAAGGTTACCCTGAAGGTGGTATCTGAAAGGCAAAGAGTTACTCGTGAAACCTTCCAGGGAGAAGGTTTGCAAGTACAAAAGGCCTGGAGCACAGTCAAGGGAAGGTCCGCATGGCCAAGCCCAGTGAGTGGAAGGAGGAGGGCAGATAAATCAGACAGAATTGTGATGAGGACGGTAGTCAGGAGAAGGGATTTATCTTGAGAGCCTTTTGGAGGATGAACTTGATCTGTGTGACGGTTTGAATAGATATGGTCCCCATATATTTGCGTTTGAATGTTTGGCTCACAGGGAGTGGCACTATAAGGAAGTAAGGCCTTGTTGGAGTAGGTGTGACTTTTTGAAGGAAGTGTGTCACTGTTGAGGTGGGCTTTGAGGTCTCCTATGCTCAAGCTATGCCCAATGTGACTCACAGTCTCCTGTTGCTGCTTACAGATCAAGATGTAGAACTCTCGGTTTCTCCAGCACCATGTCTTGCTTGCAAGCTGTCATGTTTCCTGCCATGATGATAATGGACTAAACGTCAGAAACTGTAAGTCAACCCAATTAAATGTTTGCCTTTATAAGAGTTTTGCTGTGATCATGGTGTCTCTTCACAGCAATAAAACAGAAATTGGTTGCAAGAGTGGGGTATTGCTATGATAGTCCTGGCCATGCTTTTGTTTGAAGGAATGTGGGTTTAGGGACTTTGGATTAGAAAAGCATCAAAATGTTTTAAGTGCTGCTTAATGGGTCATGCTAGTAGGAATATTGAAGACAATGAGGCTGAGGGTGATTTAAACATATGTGGGAGCCTGGCTCAAGAGGCTTTGGAGGAGAAACATTTTAGTATGTTGCCTAGAGATCTTATGATATTTTGGTGAAGAATGTGGCTGGTTTTCGTCCTTTTCCCCTCCCCCCCAAAATAAAATCTGCCTGAAGCTAAATTGGGGTTTGGATTAGCGGAAGAGACTTCAAAGCAGCAGAGTATGGACTGTGTCCTGTGGTCACTGATGACTGTGCTTATAATGATCTAAAATGAAAAGGAACACCAGAAGGAATGGAACAGAAAAACAGATAAAAGAAAAGCCAGATGTTAAATGAAATAAAGGGAGTGGTGACCTCAGGCCAAGACCCCACCCAGCTAAACTTCCAACTTTGTGAAAAGGAATTACAAGACAGTTCTGTGGTGGTGACATACACCTTTAATCCCAGCACTCCAGTAGCAGAGGTAGGAGAATCTCTGAGTTTAAGGCCAGCCTGGTCTACAGAGCAAGTTCCCAGACAGCCAAGCTTAGGCAATGAAGAAAACCATTGAAAACAGAGAAGAGGTGAAGATATGATTGAACAAGGGAGACGTGTTCCAGCCCCAGCAAATAGCAGAACTTGGTAGCTTTGGCCACATGGTTCTGAGTAAAGAACAGAAGAAAGGGATTATAGAAGCTCCCTCCATGACTAAGGAAAGTTGCTGAGACAAGGTATGTAGTAGGAGTGTCCTAGTGTGGAGGCTTAGAAGGTCATTGTTTGAAGCTGTTAAGGTGAAGCCTGGGTTGCCTTGGAGACCGAAGAGGTTAGAGATGCCAGAGACATAGAATGCCTGCCAAGGAAAGCTGCTAACAGGGAGTGGAAGCAGTCCAAGAATTGGAGAATATGAAGAGAGTTTTGACATCAGACATGGAGATGCAGAGTTTCACCTGCTGGTTTTCAATCTTGCTTCGGTCCAATATTTCTTCATTATGTTCCCTTCCCTATGTTTTGGAATGGTAGTGTATATTTTGTGCTATTACATGTTGGAAGCATGTAATCTGTTTTTAAATTTTATAATTAGGGGATTACAGTTAGAGATTGCATGAATCTCAGAAGAGACTTTGAATTTTGGACTTTTCAACGTGGTTGAGACTGTTATAGACTATGGGGACTTTTGAAGTTGGACTAAATGCACTTTGCATTAAGTTATGGCTACAAGCCTATGGGGGCCAAGGAGTGGGGTGTGCTGTTTTGAATAGGTACAGCCCCCATAGACTCATGTTTTAATGCTTGACCCACAAGGAGTGGCACTATGAGAAAGTGTGGCCTTGTTAGAATAGATGTGACCTTGTTGGAGGAAGTGTGTCACTGTGGGGATGGGCACATCCCACACATGAGACCTCATAGGATGAGGTTTCCTATGCTCAAGCTACACTCAGCATGACACACAGTCTTGCTGCCCATGGATCAAGATGTAGAACCATACCTGCCTGCGAGGTACCATGTTTCCCACCATGACGACAATGGACTGAACCTCTGGAACTGTGAGCCAGTCCCAATTAAATGCTTTCCTTTATAAGAATTGCCATGGTCATGGTGTCTCTTCACAGCAACAAACTCTAACTTAGACAATCTGATTGACAGGGTTTTTTTTTGTTGTTGTTGTTTTTGTTTTTGGTTTTGGTTTTGGTTTTTTTGTTTTTTTGTTTTTTCGAGACAGGGTTTCTCTGGCTGTCCTGGAACTCACTCTGTAGACCAGGTTGGCCTCGAACTCAGAAATCCACCTGCCTCTGCCTCCCAAGTGCTGGGATGCGCCACCACTGCCCGGCTGATTGACAGTTTTATGAGATTATTTTATACAGAGATCAAACTGCAGGGACCCAAGAGGAATATCTAAAACCTGAAGAACCTGAAGGAGCTGAAGGAAGGTGCTGATGGCTAGCTTCCACAGAGGAGCTGGAGGCAGGGCTGCTGTTGCCTGCCCCTGGTGTGGAAAGGAAAAGAGTACAGGGTGTCCTCTGGTTTTTGTCTTAAACACTGTTAAGTATCAGCCTGGGTCATATTTACTAAACACCTGCTATGATCCAGTACCTGGCACGCAAAGCTTACAACCAGGGATTGTATCCTCAGGGAGTCACCCTCAGTGACCTAAGCTTTCTGTGACCCCGACATTTCAGGGGAGGGGTAGAAGAAAGCAACAGCATGTTCACCAACATGAAAGGTCTGTGCACTGCTTTTGCATACATTGAATGTCTGTTCCATGCCATTGGGAGGTCAGCAGTGAAGGCTGCACACCAGGCTCAGGCCCCATGAAAACCCATTACAAAAATGGGAAAGACTACACTAGAAAGACTACAAGTATTGGAGAAAAAAACTAAAGGACAGGGAGGAGGAGTGGGGCGCAGACAGGGATGTGGTCTCAAGGCTAAACAGGGAGTTTAAGCTATAGCCTGTGAACACAGACCTGAGAGTGAAGGCTCAGAGAAAGAGCTGAGAGGAGGAGCATACAGTAAACACTCTATAAATGTTTCCACCACAGGTTTCCCTGGGCTCCAGGGAGGTCAAACAAGCCTGGGATGGGCTCTCCTAGGCTCTCCTCACTCACCAGCTCTCCAGTCTCTTCCTGGGGCTGGCAGCATGTGAGTTACGGGTCCCTCTGGGGCACTGTGTGTTTTGGGGGCATCTGTTCCCTTTTTATTGCTTCTGGCCAGGGCTTTGAAACTCCACAGAGCAAATCACCACCTCCCTTGCCACTAATGCAAACAGCTGCTTCCTGCTTGCCAACTCCCGCGCTCCAATCACCAAGGGAAGAATTAGAAATAAATGTGTACAAGCAAACAGATGCTGTCATTTAAAAAATGGATCCGTCCAGCAGAAATGCCCCACTTAGGACTGAAGTGCTGACTGCGGAGCCCTGTCTCAGTGGCGTTTTAATGAAATCAGGCAAACAATAGCAGAGCTTGAGACTGGATTCCAGAGGGCAGGTGACAGAGGAAGATGGAGGGAAGAAGAGGGTAGCAGCTGGGTGGCAACTATGACATCAGCCCAGGGTAGAAGAGGAGCTCCCATCCTAGGCACTCTCCCCTTCCCCCTCCTTTCTCTTCTCAAATCCTCCTCACTCCTCCCTGTTTATGGCATCCAGTCAAACTCAGTCTCAAAAGCATTTAAGGTTTTCTTGGCTTGGTGGATTTTAGGGACTAAGATCCTGGGAAGATGCAGCTCTCCTGTGCTGTCCTAGGCATGCAACTAGACAAGTCTCTCAACCCTCCTGTGCTCAGCAATTCACTGAGAGACTGAGAGAATAGAGACAGAGTTGATGATCACCAGACCTGGCCCATAACGCCTCCCCAGAGGGCCTGCCAGGTTCCACCTCCATCTTCCTGTAAAAGAACACTGAGTTCTCTAGAGGAGGTGGGCATCCTATAGAGAAGTGTAGGTCCCTGAATGCTCCTGTCCACCAACATCAGAATGTGATTTGTTACTGAAGGGACTCTACTCTAGAATGCCGAAAGTTCCAGAATTCATTTCATTTGTTTGTCACCTGCTCACTGAATACATAGTGAAAAGATGTGTAATGATTGTCAGCTCAGTAACCAGATGGAAGGAATGGTATGGGCCTATTTTTCTTTCTTCTTAAAAGTTCTTTATTTTACATGTATGGATGTTTTTGCCTCGAGTATGTCTGTGGACCACATGCATAGAGTGCCCATAGAGGCGAGAGGAAGACATCAGATCATCTGGGACTGGAGACTGCTTGTGAGCTATTCAGTGATTGATGGAAATCAAACCAAGGTCTTCTTGAAGATCAGCAAGTGGATACCAAGCCATCTCTCCACCCCGGGCTGTTTTTCAGGTGAAAGATTTAGGTTAGGAAAGGCCAAGTACTCTGCTATAAAGCAAACGTTGATACTGGCTACTTATTGAGCACTTGCTGTGTACCAAGCCAAGTGCTGGATGTTTTCTGCTTCTGAGATGCCTTACCTACTAGGCACAGTATCCTTGGCTTGCAGTTAAGGAAGCAGAAGCTTGGAGGGATGGATACATTAGTTCAGGAGAGGAAGGATAAGGAAAAGAGGGGAGTAGAAGGGAGGAGAGGACCGAGAAAAGGCAAAGAATGTCAAGTACACACACACATTTGCACACACATACACACACACATACACATTCACAGGCTTACACACATCCATTCAGTAAAGGTTAAACCCATTACATCAAAGTAAAACATATGGCCACCCGAATTCTCATTTATGACACCTAATTGAAAAGGATACACTCAGGACAATGACTGCTTTAGCACTTTCCCATGTGCAGACCACTGTAACAAGACCCAGTTACTGGCTGTGCTGGATAGTTTTGTGTCAACTTGACACAAGCTGAAGTCATCAGAGAGAACGGAGCCTTAATTAAGAAGATATCGCCATAAGATCAGGCTGCAGGCAAGCCCATACGGCATTTTCTTAGTTGGTGACTAATGGGGGAGGAGGCTGAGTCTAGGGATAGGGGCCACCCCTGGGCTGGTGGTCCTGGATTCTATAAGAAGGCAGGCTGAGAAAACCATGAAGAGGAAGCTAGTAAGCAGCTAGTAAGCTGATGCTAAGGCATCAGCATCAGCTTTAGTCTCCAGGTTCCTGCCCTGCATGAGTTCCTGCCCTGACTTTTTTCAGTGATGGACTATGATGTGGAAGTGTAAACCAAATAAACCCTTTCCTCCCAGCTTGCTTTTGGTCATGGTGTTTCACTAAGACTCTGGCCAATGAGCATGTGCCTGGCTTTAGTGCACTGGGCCATCCATCCCCTGCCTCTTGGTAGCTGTGTTCTGGTGGCCTCTCATTCTGTGTTATATCTCACTTACTCCTCAGTAAGGAGAGCCCCGTGGACAGGAAGACTTGAGAAGCCCTGAGTTTGATCCCAGAACTGAATATTTGCAGGTTGTTCTCTGACATTATCATGTGTATGTATCAAGACACATGTGCCCAATATGTACACACACACACACACACACACACACAGAGAGAGAGAGAGAGAGAGAGAGAGAGAGAGAGAGAGAGAGAGCCAAGATATGGTAGTAATACTTGTAATCTCAGTGCTACAGAGGCAAACAGGTCCCCAGAACTCAATCTCAATGGCTGGCCAGCCTAGCCTAATCAACAAGTTCCTGGCCAGATGAGAGATCCTGTTCCTGGGAATAAACAGCTGAGGTTGACCTCTGGCCTCCACATGCACAGATACACACACTTGTTCACACACAATAGTTCAGCACTGAGACATTGAGATGGCTCAGTGGGTAAAGGTGCCAGTCACTAAACTTGATAGCCTGAGTTTAATCCCTGAAACCTACATCACCGTGTAGGAAGGAGAAAACTACCTCCTGTACCTTGTCCTCTGACCTCCACTCTTGAGCTGTGGCAATGACCACCTCCAAGAACACAGAAGAAAGGAGATGGGTAACTTGACCTTGGAGAAGATTGACAAGCATCCCTCAGCCAAGTGCTCGGGATCAACGAGGATAGCGACCATGGTTCTGCCAGCATGGGTGTTGGGGTGAGGACACAGCTGAGTGGTCTTCTCCCCTGAACACATAACCCCAGTTTAATTCTGAGAAAAACACCAGAAGTACTTCAGTGATGGGATGGTCTCCTAAATACCTCCACAGAGTACAAAATGGCATTTCTCAAAATTAGGAATGTTGGTAAAACAAGAGGGATCTGAGACTGCCACAGCCAAGAGCAGATTTGGGGATAATTGTTTGTTGGATGCCAGGGAATCCCAAGAAGAAAGGAATGTCAGTCATCTGAGGACAGGCACGGGCTTTGATCACGAGCAGCTTTCTATGTTGTCTGGTGACTGTGACAACTGTACAGTGAGCCAGGGGTGTATGGAAACTCTGAACTATCTTTGCAACTTTTTCCTAAATCTAAAAATATTCTAAAATTAACTTTGGAATGTGCTTGTAGTTCAGTAGCAGGGAGTGTGTTTAGCATGCCCAAAGCCCTGAGTGTCATCCCAGCACTAATTAAGGTGTAACTGTCTGTAAAGTCACACAGCTCCTATTGGAGCTGTCTTTGTTGGGACACCCATCTCTTGTGCCTTAAGACAAAATGCAGAGTCCAGCTTCCTGAGGCAGATATGTCAAAGAGATGGTGGAGAAGGACCACCTGGTGACAGGGATGCCAGACAGCTCCCAGAGCCTGCCCACATCTACTTGCCAGTCCCAGCCCAGGTGCTGGAGAGATGTGCATTAATTTTTCAAAACCTACTTTTAATATGGGTTCTTAAATGCTTTAATCTTCCTTCTAGCCCACCACCCACCAGAGGTAGTGGGAAAGAAAGGTTATTAGGATACAGGGGAAGTGGACCTGCTCAGAAATTGTTCTTTGAAGCAAATCCAATCTGCATTGTCAGGAAATCGGCAGTTCAGTTCACAGGAATCAGCAATGGCAGCTCGGCAGCTCAGTCTACTCACAAACACCTTATGAATATATTAGCAGTCCAGTTCGGTAGTGTCGGGATAGCAAACATGAATCAGCAGCCAGGGTATGACCTAGCAGAAACAGCCAGGCCTCAGTCGAATTGGCATGAGTCAGCAGGGGTAACCAGGACCAGCAGGGACACCAGGAGAAGTTCTCTGCTGAGACTCTCAATGAAATAAAGATCATTGAAGACTTGAGACCAAGAAACATTGCAAAGGTAGATATGCAAGCCCCCATCACGGTCCATTGAGTTCTACTTATACTCTCTCCAAACACCACATGTCCTCCATGGGTCTTGCCTCAACATGCGAGTCTGTATCAGCTGACATCACTATGCCAATCAGCCCAAGACCGTGGAAGCAGCAAGAATCTGCTAGAGCACCTCCTGAAGTATTTTGGTCAGTTTCTACAAAGTCACAACAAGTGGAGCTCAGCAACACAACGTAAGGCAAACCAATACAATGCGTTGTTAGCAACGAATCCTTCAGCACGCATCCTTTCACGTGTTTGCTTTAGCAAAACAGCCTTTCACTTGTGTCTGCTTCAGGAAAACACTCCTTCATGTGTCTGCCCCAGCAGAACACCATCTGACACAACTGACTTTCAAAAAGAAACCAGAAATTTTTTTGTTTCTTGTTTTTCGAGACAAGGTTTCTCTGTGTAGCCCTGGCTGTCCTGGAACTCACTCTGTAGACCAGGCTGGCCTCGAACTCAGAACTCCGCCTGCCTCTGCCTCCCAAGTGCTGGGATTAAAGGCGTGCGCCACCAGTGCCAGGCTCTGCAAACTAACTTTACCTTTATTGTTTGGGATTAGTATGTATGCTAAGGGCATGTCTGTATTCCAGCCAGAGAGATTAAAGGTGTGTGTTAAGGCTGAGCCACACCACAACTAGAAATGAGTTTGTTTGCTTTAAGCAAATAAAACAATCTCAGCGTTCACGGTGTGATCAAATATCCTGTAACAACTTCTTCCATGTGACTCCTGAGGCTCACACCTAGGATATCAGGCTTGATGGCAGGTGCTCTTACCCATCCAGCAATCTCAACAACCCAACCTTCTTCTTTTCAGTTCATCTTCTTAGGCATTGTATTATTGTAATGTAACCATTTGGGCTTTTTTCTGTCTGCCCTGGTTCTCAAATAATGACACAAAGGCTAATTTTATTTACAGAGCTTATGGCCTTACCTTAAGCTTGCTCCCCAGCTAGTTCTTAAGTTATGCCAACTCATTTACACTATTTTGTCTGCCACATGGCTAGTTTGTTTCTTCTCCTCAGATTCCTAAGTGTAACTTCCTCCAAGTCTGGGTGGGGAATCTTCCCATACCTCACTCTTTCCTAGAGTTCCTTTCTCTATGCCAGTTGTCCCGCTTTCTAATCTACTTTCTGCTAAAAGCCATAGGCTTCTTATTTTGACCAATCAGAAGGGTATCTTAGGCTGGCAAGGACACAGAAACACAGAGACACAGAGCTTCAGTGTACAAAAACATCTCTCCAACATTGTTGCTGTAGAAGTGTTTAATCTCATTCCAGGGTTTCTACCTCATCTTGATCACTCAGTTCCCAAATAAAAGCCACACACATCCTTTATGTTTATAATAGGCTTTAAACAGCAGAGAGCTGGGCAGATATCCACCCTCTGTGCCATTAGAATCTATTTTCCCATCGGTAACCCTGAGTTATTACTATGTTTCATCTAGGCTGCTCTTAACTCCAATTGGCCAGCCCTCAGGGCCACATTTTCATGACTCACCTAGCCCCTGGCGGCTTCTCCTTCCCCGTTCATCTTTTTCTCCTCCTCTCTGACCAACTATTGGCTGTCAGCATCTTCATTTACCAATCAGAAATAACTTGGGGCAGGGTTACATAGAGTCACTTGGGTCTACTGGTGGCCTCCAGGACTTAGGGACCCCCACACTCAACCCACTATATATTGTAATATAAACTTAATAGTAAATTTAGCCTTCTTAACACCTGCTCCCTTTCTCTAAACAGGAGTCCCATAATTCTTTCATGTGCACCTATCCAGCCTTCCTGTCAATTAAGCATATCTGTATGTGCAGCCTCAACCAGTCACAACATCATAACCACTGTGATGTGTCACTTATGTCAAGGCAATGGCCACCTTCTCAAGGAGTTTTGCTAGAACTCTTGGGAAACAGGTCCTCTATTTTCCCTTGAGATTCTGAGCAAACACAGAGGCATCAGGGCCACCATAGAGGAATCTGCCTGGAAATAATGTTTGTTCAGAGTCAAGTAGACATTATAGGAGTAGTTGAGATATGACTATGCCATTTAAACATAGGTCCAGCCTTATTTAGATGCCAAAACAACCTCCAGGGTTTTCTGCCATGGTTCATAAAAGTTTACTTTCTGACTTGTGTTGTCATTGTTTGCAGTGCTGGAGATGGAATGCTGGCCCTTGTACACACTAAGAAAATATTTTCTCGTGAGCTGCTCCCAGGCCTACTTGGAATGCCCAGTTGTCTTTTCTTGGAGATATTATGTTCTTTCCATGGAGGAGGGAGATGACAGTAAAGCCCTCAGCCAGCCTGTGTCTGAGCTTTTGCCTTGCTAAGGTTACCATAGGCTCGCTCACCAGCTCTTCACTGAGGTAATGATGTAGCTGGAATAAGGGCACAGCATAAGTGACCATCACACACAAGGCAAGAACCAAAAACTGAGAGGTCTCCACTCTCCTCTTTGAGCAATTGAAGTGCATTAAATAAAATATTTCTCCTGCAGATACACTAAATGTTGTTTTTGAGTTTAGAGTCCTGTTTGCATATTTTAAATAAATTTCATAATTAAGCCACAAATGTTCCCATAGCACTTGGAGATATTTAAATTATAGGCTTCTGATCTAATGGAGAAAAATCATAAATATGGGCATAAATGATTCCTTTTGTTTGCTTGGCGCCTTTCATGGCTCTCCAATGGGTCTGCCAGCTTAATGGCCAATTCCAAAGCTGTGAGGATCGGAGCGGGTGGTGGCAAAGAGATGACAGAAGGCAAAACCCCTACAGTGCTGAAAAATTACAGTTCTTTTAAGGAAACATTTCCTTTGTGCCTATAGCTCATCATAACAGGCCGGTTTTGAATGCACAAACAAGGTTGGGGGTGTAGTTCAGTGGGAGAGTGTGTTAATATGTGTGAGACCCTGGGTTCTATCTTTAGCACTAAACAAAAGACATAATCAAGCTGACAAAGGAGTGTTTGTCTCTCTGGCTGGCAGCACTCCAGGACACATACTGCTGCCTGGAACCCATTCCCAAACACTGTGCAAGAGGGCTTTGGGAATTGCAGGTTCTGGGTTCAAGTCTCTTTTGGCCATTGCTGTGGGATCTGTTTGGACAACTCAGAAACTAACATCCACCCTGATGTATTTATAAAAATATAAAGAGACTGTTCTATGGAGGTTGTGGTGAGGTATGGGGGGGGGGGAAGGGGATGTCTCAGGGGGCCCATGCTGAGGCATCTCTTCCCCCTGAAGGACACACCGGTATAGTATAGAATAGAGTTTATTCAGGACATGGGTAGGGGGGGTTAAGAGGGTAGTAGAGGCAGAAAAAAGGCAGAGAGAGAGAGAGAGAGAGAGAGAGAGAGAGAGACAGGAGAAGTAGAGGCCATGAGCACATGGAGAGGGGGAGAAGGGGAGGGGGAAGGGGACAGAGGGAGCAAGAGAGCAAGAGATCAAGAGAGAGAGGAGAGGGCAAGCAGCCCCTTTTATAGTGGGCCAGGCCTACCTGGCTATTGCCAGGTAACTGTGGGGAGGAGCATACCTGGCTTGGCTGTTGCCAGGTACCTGTCGGGGTGGAGTTTAGACAGAATGCTAACATTCCCACATTTTGGTTTAATTTAAAAAGAAAAAGATTAGAAAGAGGTGATAGCGAAGTAGGAATAGGGTCGTCGTGATATCTGGCTACTTCCTGCTGGCATTGGGGATGACGTGTCTCTAGGGAACCCAGAAAAATAGATATGGGGAATATTTGTCCAGTCTTAGGAGAGTTAGCTGTTTCCTGCTGTCCAGGGTCTGCGGAGCCATCTGAGAATAGGTCAGAAGGAACAGGTCCAGAAGAAGTGTCTGTGTGTGTGACAGGAGATGGAGCATCTGAAGGTTGCTTCTCTGAAACTGTTCTGGATGCACCTGGACTTGACAAAATGTAGGAAATAAGATTAAGTACGTTTGGGAGAAAGAAAAAATTTTTTCTTAAGATGTACATTTGAAACCCAAAGGAATCCCACCATTGGAATAGGTAGTAAGTGGGAACTTCAGGCAGATGTACTTATCTGGATGGAGTCTACGGGGTCCACAGGAGGTAGATCTGAGTGGGTTTAAGATGAGCCTTTGTTGGCTCGTATAGGGGAATGTTTTATTAGAGTTAGGCAAGTGTATAGGAACTCAGATAATTTAGGACAGTGGGATAGCAAGAAGAGGAAATATGAAGCATTTAATGAATGGAAACTGAGTGTGGGTAATGAGGTAACAGACTTCATCTGTGAAAGCTTAAGCTGTCAATGTAGTCAGAAGTCTGACTGGGAAAGGTTACATCCTTACAAAAGATAAGAGTATAAGATGTTTTCCACATGACCCTGACTAAATTTGGGTTGGGACCTTTTAAGACTTTCTATGTTATGTTTCCTTGGTTATCCCCTCCCCGCCCCCTTGGTTTGTGGTTATGCCCTATATAAGCCCTCCACTCCCAGCCCACAAGGTCGACACTCCTCTGCCCCTGCATGGGTTATGAGTCTCGCTCAGTCGACTGACCCCTAAATATACCTCTTACTGTTGCATCAAGATTGGTGTCTTGTGAGTTATTGGGTGGCCTCGAATTCCTAAGGCTTGAGGGGGGTCCTCCCTTCCTGGGATAGGGAGGCGTCTTACAACACCATGGGAATAGGGGAAAGGAAGGGTAAGGGAGGGAGAAAGAGAGAAATGGGACTACATGCAGAGAGAGGGTAGAGAGAGAGAGACCAAAATGTCTAGATTATAAAGTTCAGGTTGGGGCAGGTATGCCAGGTAGGCACTGAGGGATGCTGGGAGAACCTGGAGGCCAGGTCTGCTTTCCTGTATAAAATATGCACCTCAGTTCTTTGTCCTGGGGTTCAAAACCAAACAAGCAACTCTCACTGAACCTTGATCTCACAGACTCTGCTGGACTGACAGGGCAGCAACCCTGGGAACCCTTCTGTCTTTGCTTCTCCGGTTCTGGAATTGTAGGTGCTTGCCTCCACACTTGACTTTTTACTGAGAATTTAAAGCCAGGTCCTCATACTCGCAGAGCAAGCACTTAACTGACTGCTCATCTTCCCAGTTAGAGTTTTTCTTTCACAGGAAGGAAATCCAAAGCTAGAAAATTCAGGAAGTGAAATAGAAAGGTAGTGTCTTTTTCTCTGTCTGCTGATTCTGCCTAGTGTTATCTGTGGTGTTTGAGGTTACTCTGCTGCTACCTGTTGAGCTCGAGATTTTATTTATTTATTTATTTGTTTGTTTGTTTGCCTTTTAACTCTTTAATATAGAAAACGAGCTGATCAAGACCCCATAGATCATATCACTACCACAGCACCCAGAATATGACTTGCTGCACTGGCCTTGAGCACAAACTCCCACTCACTTTCCCATCTCTACTTAGCAATGTCCTGGGAGCATGAAAACCGGAGTGCTGCACCCTGATTCATCCCTGCTGACAACTAGATGAATTCACTACGTTTTTCTAGTCACACTCCAAACCCAGGGCTAGCAGATCGTTGTAGGGAATTGGTTGCTGCTGCTGCGCCAGGTACCTCTGGAGCCCACTGGGAGAGAATGCTCGAAACACAAAACTGGTGCTGACTGCCACACCACTCCATACAGCCTGTCTCTGCAAGGAAATCATAGGCCAACTCACAGGAACCAGCCCTGCATGTTGTACTTGTGGGTTCAAATTATATACGTGACTTCTAAAACCATGTGGCTATTTTTCTTCTACATCGTTTTCCTACTTTGTAAAATAGGGAGAATTCATTGTCTGAGTTGGAAGGACTAGGTAAAATCGCGAGTGACAAACTGTTTTGCAAGGCATGACCCGGAAAAGAAAGCTCAAGCCGCCCAAGTCTTTGACCCGAGGAGGGTGGGGCTGGGCATTGATTGCTCGGCGCTCCTCTAGGCACCCGTCGCGATCAGCCGAGTCAGAAGCGATCGATGCTCTCAGTGTAGTCCGTGAATCTTCGAAGAATCTTCGCGCCGACGGAACCAGTAGTCGCCATCGACGAAAGACAGAAGCCTGTCCAAGCGCCAGAGAGGTAAGTTGGAGCCCCACGCTGTGCAGGCAGCTGGAGTTGCTTACACTCGCAGTGCTGGCCGTGAAGGACGGTTTGCGCAGGCGCCACGCTAAAGCAAGGAGCGGGCCGTAACGTTTTCGCGCAGGCGCTTTGGGAGGTCTGGGAGTCGCTCGAAAAGCCGCATGCGTAGTAGCTGTCTTTCTCCAACAAATGGTTGGAGAAAAAGACCAGGCGCGTTGTGTAAGCGTCTGGGAGTGTCATAAAGCGCATGCGTGAAACTGCTGTTACTCCACACTCGCCTTCTAGACTGTGGTTATTGGTTCAAGTGTGGGGATAGGGTTAGTGGCGAGACCAGCTCGCATGATACGCCTGCGCCGTCCGTCCGGAAGGCATAGCCACTGCTGCATCTCTCCAATCTCCACCCTCGAACCCGCCCAAGTCCGCCTGTACCCCGTAAGCGGACAGAGGTCCAAGGCAACGACCAAAGACTTCCTGGGAGTCAGGGCGCCTTCTGCCTAGGCCACTTAACCAGCCCTCCAGTCCAGACTGTGCAGAAGGGCATGATCAGCTGGGTTTTGTCGGTACTTTGTGAGAAGCACTGCACATGCTTTCCTAGTTTGTTCATGCTAAGGCCTCCAGCAACCCGTTTGGTAACCAAAACCAGTTTGTGTAATTCGACCCCTTTCTCGGCTCCTTTGGTTTTGTTGTGAGCAGCTGGAGGAAGTCGTTCCTGCTTCGTTAGTTCACTTAGGAAGCCCAGATAGAACCACACAGATTAGATCCTGCACCCTTTAGCTGGCATCCTTTCACAAAAAGGGTCGTTTTGTACCCTTTGTACAAATGGGCCTTTATTTAAAGACCTCTTAAAATTAAGGCTACAGAGAAAAGTTATTTTGTGCAACCAGCACCTGGCCACTGAAAGCAGTGCCTTTTGCCTGACACGTGGACATGGAGCACCAGAAAGCCACTTTGCAAGCAAGGACACAGCCCCTACTACCTTAAAAAGCAAAACAATGGCCAGCAATGTGTCTTTAAGACCTATAACTGTTGCACTATGGGAGAGAAACGTATAATGGAGCATATAAGGTCATTGAGGCTGGTACATGTGGTCTGTGTTTGGGTGATTATAGGTGTCATTTTACCAGCAGTAATCCCCGGTTTTGTTTGTCTGGGCTCTTAAATTTATAGTATCCTGGTTTAGATGGTGAGTTCCTCAGTTAGGCTACTTATACCTGACTATTGGAAACCTATGTATACACCTCAAACTTTATATGGCACTCTGGGAAGTCAGTTTAGAGGCTAGTCTAGGCACACGTGAGAGACTGACTTATAAAGATTGGTTTATAAACCAGTGGTTACTCCCTCCTGTGGCAGGCCTTTTGGTTAATACTGCGCTTTCTAAGAGGCAGCTCAGTGAGAGGTTTAGGAAGCCAGGCCATACTTAAAGCCAGATTACAGGGCCACTCAGTCTAGTCCTATCTCTGTCAGCCCAGGATGTGTGGAAGCACTGGAGGGTTGACTTGAAGCCTGGGCTTGAGGCCATAGAGAAAGGCAATCCAGACCGTATACATTAGAAGGACTGCTCAGGCTGCTGGCTGTGTGAAGACTGTTGGGCCCACACCAGACCAGCTCCTCTGCAGACATTCTTAGCACTTAGGATCCTATACAGTGGACAGTTGCTCAAGCCTGGAGCTCTTACAAAGAAACCTTGACAGACGGGTTGTAAAACCAAGGCAAACTGTAGCTTCACCTGGTGCGTGGATAATACCTATTAGCTTTTAGTTAGGGTTTCCATGGCTATAAAGATACACCATGACCAAGGCAACTCTTATAAAGGACAACATGTACTTGGGGCTGGCCTACACTTCAGAGGTTCAGTCCATTATCATCATGGCTGGAAGCATGGCAGAATACAGGCAGGCATGGTGCTGGAGGAGCCAAGAGTTCTACATCTTCACTGAAAGGAAGCCAGGAAGAAACTGTCACCCACGTGACTAGGAGGAAGACCTCAAACCCCACCCCCACAGTGACACACTTCCTCCAACAAGACCACACCTCCTAATAGTGCCACTCTCTAGGCCAAGCATATTCAAACTACCACAGCTACTAACCTTGAGTTACCAATAACGTGTCAGTGTCATGTTAAGGAAAGAAAACACTTCCCCTTACAGTTACTTAACCAAGAGCGAGTCCGGATTTGGATTCTTCCCTTCATGCTCCCTGTGTTTTCTGTCCTCTGTCTGTCTGTTGCATGAGTTTGGATTGGTGGTGTCCACCTGATGAGTCTGTTTAGTCCCGTGTATGTTGTGTGTGTCTGCCTTGTGTGTGACTGTCTATGTCTCTGGGTGTATTGTGTGACTATCTATCCCTCACAAAGGGCTTCACTCTATTTCTTGAACAGTACAGAAAGCATCACAAGGGGAAGGAAGATGATGCTTTATTGGCATCTTTAACGGAGTCTTACATGAGGCGAAGTTACAGACCGACTCCCACTGAGCCAGACAGTAACAGTCTCTGTTTCAACCAATATCCACAAATGCTGCTTTCAGCTTTTATGGTAGATTGGAGGAAGTTACTTTTCACTTTCAGCAAATGCTTCAATGGCATCGTCCGATTCAGGGGCATGGAAGAGTATAGTACTTATATGATAGTTCTGCATTACCTTTGGTTGTAAAAGTTGAATTCATGGGAAGCCCAATACAAGTAAAGT
This sequence comes from Rhabdomys pumilio, assembly GCA_030674055.1. Lineage (NCBI taxonomy): Eukaryota > Metazoa > Chordata > Mammalia > Rodentia > Muridae > Rhabdomys > Rhabdomys pumilio. The sequence goes on from JANHMN010000003.1 coordinate 113,458,107, forward strand.
TGGTTGACACAGTCTTCTCTTAAAAGCAGGTTAAACAGTTTGAGTACACAGTAGCATGACAGCCTTAAGTGACCTCAAGGTGTATTATTAACTTTGGCTGTGAGGTCCAGCAAAATTTCCAGTCATTTAGAATATGAGATATTTGCATAATATTGCCCCACCAAAACATGGCCCTCAGCAATTAACTATAATTTAAATTGCTTATAATTACTAAGGCTAGTTCATGTGGCTGAGAGATGATTTACTACAGCCAGTGTGATGCCCTCTCCCAGAAGGTTCTTTCATATAGTCTACAACAGGAGGTCCTTATCTTCAAGGCCATTGGAAGTAGCAGCTTATAAATGTTGGGTTTCTAGAGTGGCAGAAGGAGACAGAATCTGACATCGATAGATGGGACTATTTATTTCAAACAGTGGAAGACATACACTCTCCTGTGGGAAAAGGAGTGCCTGCAAGAGAAAAAGCTGTTTGGACCCCTTCATAGAGACAGGGTGCTAGGCTTAAGGAGAGGAAATGGTTGCAGCTGTGGAGAACTACATGTGGGTTTACAGTCTCTCTTTGCTGGAATTCTCTGTCTCAAGCAGGATAGATCGTCTTGGAAGACAGGCTGTCTACAAACATTGCTGTCTGGGCTGTGCTGGCTGTGACTTGACTATATCTGGAATGAATTAAACCCCAGTGACTGCATATACTTCTGAGGGGTTCTTTTTTTTTTTTTCCGGTTTTTCGAGACAGGGTTTCTCTGTGTAGTCCTGGCTGTCCTGGAACTCACTCTGTAGACCAGGCTGACCTCGAACTCAGAAATCCGCCTGCCTCTGCCTCCCAAGTGCTGTGATTAAAGGCGTGTGCCACCACTGCCCAGCAGAGGGGTTCTTTTTAACTAAAGCATTTTAAGTGGGAAGACTCACCTTTAATCTGGGCCACACCTTCTGGTTGGCAGCCTATATAAAGGATGTGGAAGCAGGAAACTCGCTCTTTGCCTGCTTGCCCTCACTCCTGTTGGCAAGTTCACTCTTTCACTGGCATTAGAGACTATTTCTTCAGGATTTGGGCATATACTGAAGACCAGATGAGACACCCAGCCTATGTACTGAACAGCTACTGGATTCTTGGACTTCCTGTTAGTAGATAGCCATTGTTGGACTAGCTGGACCACAGCCTGTAATCCACAAATCAATTGATATCTCTCTCTCTCTCTCTCTTTCTCTCTCTCTTTCTCTCTCTCTTTCTCTCTCTCTCTCTCTCTCTCTCTCTCTCTCTCTCTCACACACACACACACACACACACACACACACAGTTATTTTATCAGTTGTTTTCCTCTAGAGCAACAGTTCTCAACCTGTGGGTCTTGGTCTCTTTGAGGATCACAGGTGTCACACACCAGATATCTACATTACTATTTATAACAGTAGAAAATTTACAATTATGAAGTATCAACAAAATAATTTTGGGTTAGTATTAGGCACAAACCACACCCAAACACCTGTTTTCACAGAGAGATCCTTTATTAATCAAGAAAGAATGTTACAATGGCTGCTTCTGCCTTGGGCATAAAAATAGCAGTAAATGACTTAGCAGGTGTAGTTTTTAAGAAGAGAAAAGGGGAGGTCTGTGTTAGAATGGACTAGCATGCTGTGGTATATTTTGATTGGGGTATCAATTAGGTGAACCAAAGGGGGCTTTTGATTGCTGGACTTTAACACTTTGAAAGCTGGACCTTGGGAGTCAGTCTCGGGAGGAGGAAGTAGCCAAATAAGGGAATAGCTAGCTTCTGGTGGCTCGCTTTAGGAATGTAATATAACAGTTTTTAGCAAGGCAGAGGGAATTGGAGAGAACAAGCAAGGCCTGCCAGAGCCATGCTCACCATGCCCAAGCTGGCTAGAGTCCCTTCAGGACCTGTTTTTCTGAGCTAGGTGTATGTATGCATGGCTTAGCCAGGTCCTCTGTGTTAGAGTCCCTTACAATGCTATGGTCTGGGCTGAGCTCTCATACAAAGACTCAGCTGCATAGGGGAAGAGTAAAAGTGGCTACTTTAATAGACCTGTGCCCCTATGCCAGGTTCTGTTGGCAGCAGTCCATATGGACATGGGCAGCTACAGATATAGAACCTCGGCTCCTTGCTCTCTGTTAGCTACAGGCTCCTTTCATCTCTTTCTATGTAGCCTTTCCAACATGGTGGCATGAACTAACACATACTAGCTGACTGGTTAGTAGAGAGTCAGTGATGGTGCCAGCCCCAGGCTTGTGTGGCCAGACCACAGAAGCAGTGTCCTGTCACTTCCCACTACCACTGCTTTCTTTTTATCTATATATCTTATTCTATCATGAGCATGGTGGCGGTAAACTGCAGGCTTACACCTGGCAGATCTGTGGGCTAGAATCTGACCAGTCTTGTTGGACTGAAATCGAGGGATCAACAAAGGCCCCAGGAAAGAATCTATTTCTTTGATTTTTCTCAGCTTCTGTAAATTGCCCTGAATTCCTCTCAGCTTCTAGTCATCAAAGCCAGCCACTTTGCTTTTCTGTGACCATTCTTCTGAAGTCACAAGTCCTTCCAAATCTGATGTTAGGCCAAAGCAATCCTTTTAATGTAATACTGAGCCCATCTTGATAATCCAGGATAATCTTCCATCTTAGGTCCTATTCTCAGCCACACTAGGTGACATACCATTCAAAGTTGGGATATGGCCATCTGTAGGGGCTGTCATCTGTCAGGCAGTACAGACTAACTGCTGTAAGAAGCACCAGCTGCAGTCTGCTAAAAGGGTAAATGCGCTTATTTTTGGCTCGGGCCATTCCCCTGCGACTCTTTCAGGCTCAGTGGCCTTCCCACAATTCCAGCTTCCTGCCACCTGGAATTTTAATTTCATGGAGTCTGAGAGCCCCCCCCCTGCTTCCACTTTTAGGGAACCTGTGGGAGGTGTCTAGGGCCAGACATTAGTCACTGCATTCATCTCTGTAGCACTTGCTTCTGCCCCAGTGAGTTACATGGGAAGCTTGTCTGACTGGGCTGGGAAGAAGGGAAAGGCTGTCTTTTCTGCCTGCTGGTGATGACACACACTTTTAATACCAGTACTTGTGAGGCAGAAGCTAGCAGATCTCTGAGTCTGACGCCAGCGTGGTCTACAGAGTGAATTCAGGATGGCCAGGGGAAAATATATAAAGGGTGGTTTTTTCCTTTTTATTGTTTTCTTTTACCCCAAGCTAGGGGTGAAACTCCAGTACACAGAAGAACAGGACTTGGCAGACTACATCTGGCACCCACTCTTTCTTAGAAATAAAGTTTTAATGGAACACGGCCACCCCTATTTATTTATTCTGGTTCATGATTGGCAGACTAGTGGCATCCGAGACTGGGTGGCCAACAAAGCCTAATGTTTCCTACTTGGCCGTCTGCATTCTCTGCCAGAAACAGGATGATCCCGTCACTCAACAGTCACGGGAGGCAGAGGATGCTTCCCACTCTATCTGGTGTTGCTGTAAGACTGTCTGACACATAGTAGGGGATGAATAAAGCAAGGGCGTTCCTTGGCTCACAATTCTGATGGCTGCAGAGTCCCAACAGCTTGGTACAGACATTCTAGTGAGGGCTACCCAGCTGTGTCACCACATGGTAGAGAAGTGGGGAGAGCACAGATACATGCAAGGACCCAACATGAGGGTGAACCTCACTTTATAACAACCAGTCTTGTAGGAAGGCTTCTGTAAGACGGGCATTGACCCCTCCCACAGCAGTGCCCTTAATGACCTAATCACCTCCCTGGCCTCATGTCTTGAATGCTCATCCTAAGGCCCAAACTCCCAGCCCATGAACCTTTAGAAATAAATCACATCCAACCTAGGAAATGCTACAAATATTAGGATAGAGCTGAGAACATAGAGCAGGACAGATAGCCATGGTTGTCTGCAAGCTGCAGATCTGTTAGTGTTTGTATAGTGACATTGTCCACACCCAACACTCAGGCTAAGCCACCAAGAAAGATTTGTGTTGGCTCATGATTTTAGAACATCAGCAGGTTGCATGGCCCTGTTGCTCCGGACCGCTCAGTACATCATTGTGGGAGCTCAAGGCGGAGGATGCCTCTTTACCTTATGGTGACCAAGAAACATAAGGCTGGGGTCATAATGTGTCCAACTGAAGGCTATGGCTTCATGACCTTAGTTTCTCCCTCTAGGCTTCAGTTCTTAAAAGGCTACACCACCCCCAAGTACCATGATCGGCTGGCGACTAAGCCTTCAACACATGGGCCTTTGGGGACACTAAAACTGCACCTGTAGCTTTAGGCTCTCAGGAAACCAAAATGGATATGCCACAGCCCAGGCTCGAGAGGCAGACCATGCACATGTGCTTGCACATGTATTTTGTGACAAGTGCTATAAGAAGAGCCTAAGGGCTGTGGACACACCAACACTGAGGAGAGTGTCCTCAGACTTCATATAGATCATTCAGGATGGGCCTGAGAGGTTGGGTAGGAGTTTGCCAGGCAGAGGAGGCATGCTGGAGTCATTCTACATGAAGACAGCACTCATTTCTCTGAAAAGATATCTATCCAAAGTCTACTTAGTGCCGGGCATTGTATAGGCCCTGAACACAGAGCAGCCACCCCACAGGAAGGGCCTGCACCAGCAAGGCAGCAAAGACCTTGTTGGAAGGCACTGGTGTGAGTACAAGGGCTGTGTGTGGTCTCTGATTCCTGTCTTGTTCCTCTCAGGTGCTAATCATGTCAGAGGACACTACAGAGCCCCTGGTAGGGTCCAGTACCCTCTGGACGGACCTCAGGGTTCTCCTGCCTGACAAAGAGGAGGAGCTGAAGCTGGACCTCGGTGAGAAGGTGGACAGGAGTGTGGCTACATTGCTACAGAGGGCTGTGGGTCTATTCTATGTAGGCCATTGGCAGGAGTGCCTGCAGGCCAGTGAGGCTGTCCTGGACTACTCCTGGGAAAAGCTCAACACTGGTCCCTGGCGAGATGTAGACAAGGAATGGCGCCGAGTATATTCCTTCGGCTGTCTCCTGAAGGCCCTATGCCTGTGCCAGGCACCACAGAAGGCCACTGCTGTGACTGAAGCACTGCGGGTGTGTGACATGGGCCTGTTGATGGGGGCAGCCATTCTTGGAGACATTCTTCTCAAAGTTATCGCAGTCCTCCAGACACATCTGCTCCCTAGGAAGCAGCCTGCCTGTGGCCCCCACCAGGATCAGCCTGCTACCAAGGTGGGTCACTATTGAAAGCTATACCATCCAGCAGCTCAGACCATATTCTAGAAGAATTCAGTCTTCTCCCAGGGTACAGTCTCTGCCGAAAGGAGCATTATGTAGATTTGAGGAATTAGCAGCTGCAAAGGCAAGTCCCTTTATAGAGGGGGAAGTAGCAGCTTCCTTAATCTAAGAGAGGCAGTTCTGAAGGAAATCCAGCACGCCTTCTCACCACCTACTCTCAGAGAGATACCTCAGCTAAGTGACTAAGGTTCAAGGGGCCAGTGTGTTTTGTCCCTCCAGTCCTCATGGAAGTTGGCCATGATATTTAAGTGTCCCAGAGAAAAGGCTGCTTACACTGGGTGAAACAAAGACCATCTCCTTTGGGCCTTGGTGTCCTCATCTGTGGATTGTCAGATAAATCCTGAGCCTCAGAGAAAAAGGGCTGGGGCTGTATTGGATGCCAGCCATGGAATTCTGGATTGCTTTGTACTATTTCCCAGTGCTTTCTTGCAGTTTTAAAATGTCCTGTTGAGTGTGACTTACCAATAAGATGGATATCATTAGCACTTAGTGTGACCACAGTAGGAAGAGATCAACAAGCCAGGAAGAAAAGCAAGGTGGAACCTTTCACATGAGGAGTTGGAGGGGTCAGCAGGGAAAAGCTGAAGCCTGGACAGACAACCACTCTTGAAGACAGAGCCATTAGTGAAATGTGCCTGGCCTCGTCTTCGACAAATAGAGAAAAAATGGGCATGATGGCACACATCTGTAATCCCAGCACCTGGGAGGCAGAGGCATAGGATGGAGAGTTTGAGGCCAGCCAGGTCTATAGTGAGAGTTCAGGGGGCCGGGGGGAGTAAATAAATAATAATGATAAGCTACAAGTTAAGAGAGAAGCAGACAGCTTTGGGGCCTACCATCAGCCATTGTTTATGTGATGCTTGGTGACACTGAGGATCTGTGGGGCTGCAGGGTAGTGTGCTGCTTCACACTTTAGAGAGTAGAATAGTCTACAGTTCAAGAGACAAACATGTCCCCTTCAACCTAAGGGCACACATCTCCATCTTCCCATCAGTGTGTCCCAAGGGGATATAACAGTGGACTCCTGCCCAATGTGGTCCTCACTGGAGTAGGGGGCAGGATGCATAGCCAAAGAGGAGAGCATAGGCTCTTCTGTCAGCCTGTCTGGACTCAATTCCCATGCTATACCCTACTGATCAGACAGGGTCCCTTCTTCTCTGTCCCTTGGGGCCTTACTGGAAGACACTGTTGATTTAACAACCTAACTGAGCATCTAAGCATGTATACAGAGTGTCACCACCTCCACCCCGACACCTTGTGTTCCTGTGAGGCTCTAGAAGAGTCCTCTCTTGCTAGAGGAGGGGTGGAGGCTTCTGTGAGGGGCTGTACACACAAGGTCTATGTTGAATGGGGACAGTATAAAGGAAGCAGGGACAGGAGAGGCCACCCAGTGCTCCTGGGTACCACATGTGGGTACTGTTGTCACCACTGGTTCACAGAAGAGGAAGTAGAGGCTCAGACATGGTAAATGACCTACCTGCTCAGCTTACCCAAGGGAACTGGATGAGTAAAGTACAGTGTAGCCATTTGTGTGACACTGCAAGGACTGAGTGGCCGTGTGGAAACTGCCTAGGACACAGTGCTTAGATGCCAGGGAGAGCTACTCACTCTTCAGGACTGTTGTCACCTGCAGTGCTCTAAGATTGTGAGATAGCTAAGGAAAAAGGGACCTTGAGTTCATGAAAGCCAACGATGTAGAAATGTTATCTACTGCTGGGTGTAGTGGGTACTCTGGAATCTGAGGCAGGGGCATTCTGGGTTCCTGGTTATTCCATGCTTTCCTACTGAGAACCTGTCTCAAAAACACAAATCATAGCTCCATGTAATGGTGAACACCCTTACCCTTTGCACTTGGGAGACAGAGGCAGGTGATGTCTGTGAGTTTGAAGCCTGCTAGACATGTTGAGACCCTGTCTCAAAACAAAACACAGCTTGGGACTGAGGGGATGGCTCAGACAAGAGCTGGTCACACATGTAGGAACACTGAATTTTGATCCCCAGGACCAAGTGAAAACTTGTCATGGTGGCATGTTCTTGTCATCCCATACCTGGGGAAGTGGAGTCAGGTGGATCCCAGGGCCTTGCTAGTCAGCCAGCCTTGCTGGAGTCAGTGAGCCCCAGAGCAAGGAGAAAACCCCATCTCAGTAAGGTGGATGTGCATGATACATAGTGACAGCCAAGGCTATCCTCTGCCACACACACGTGCACACAAATAACTGCCATCTACTGTTAACAATACCCAGACATCCTGCCACTGACACAGATTCCTGAGACAGTTGCCATCTTCTTTGTTTGGATTTTGAACAGAAGGCAAAGCATGACGCCAGCTCAGCTCCTGATGTGGTGTTAGAGCGGGCAGTACCCAGGCTTCACTGCCCACCTCTGCAGTACTTCAAAAAGCATTTTCTAGTTCCTGGGAGGCCTGTGATCTTGGAAGGTGTGGCTGACCACTGGCCATGCATGAAGAAGTGGAGGTGAGTAGCCACTGTGTGGAACTGAGGTCCTTCCTCCTGAGTGTCCCCAGTACTCCTCAAAGGTCTCTTTTGGCCACTCATAAGTCACTGCCCCAGACCAACTTCAAAACCCCTTGATTGATGACAGAGGTTAATGAAGACTCTAAAGTGGGGTACCCTGCGGCTGGCAAGATGTCTGCGAAAGCCTATTGGCAGTTCAAACCCCAGGACCCCCCAGGTGGAAGAAGAGAACCACAAGTTGTCTTCTGGCCTTACACATGACACTGTCACGTCTACCTTCCTGCACATGGAATATATTTTAAACGAACATTTAATGGGCCATCCTGAGTGTGTGCAGGGGTCTAAGCTGTCACCGACACACTCACCCCAGCATAGCCTTTCAAGTGCCTGAGTAACAGGCTCAGAGAGCCTTTAGGTGTCCATACAAGATCTTAGCGATCCTCCGGTGATTCCTTCTCTGTGTCTGAGGCCATGACTACACTCACCCAGGAGACAGCTCCTACTAGAATTCAGAGAGGCCACACTAATGCTTCCTGTAAGGATTGGAAAATTCTGACATTTCAGCATCCACAGGGGCCATGTAAAAGTACCCTGGACACTCTGTAAGACAGCTGTCATTCATGGGGTGGGCTGAGTCAGGTTGGCCTGTTGTGAGTTTGCGGAGGAAGTAGCCCCTGAGACTCCAGTGAGGAAGAACTGTGGGAGGCACAGCAGAGAAGTTATGCTCCAAATGGGGGCAGGTACTGGCATCACCTCGTTTAACAGATGACGCACAGGGACTCAGGAAGGTTAACTCACTCAAGGATCCCCAGGCAATCAGAGTTCAGAACCTGCATTCCTCACCTCATACTGCCTTCCACTTGTCCCAAGGTTTCTTAGCAGTGACTGCAAAGTGAGGAGTCAGCAGGATTGAGGATGGCCGAGGTGGTCAGGACAGTCTGCGTGACAGGCTGAGTCTGAGGGTTGGGCATGGTGAGGACGGCCATCCAGATCCATATGCAAAGCTGCCTCAGCTCTGAGATCTCAGGCACCAGCCTCACCTTTCTATTGTGAGAACCTGTCAGGAGAGTAAGGGCAAGTATCCTCCTCAAAAGGTTTTGCATGAAAAGAACAGAGGAAACCCTTAGATGTCAGCAGCAGTGGCGCATTCTGACACTATGGTGACATTCTTGTAGTCTACAGTACATCCAGGAGATTGCTGGCTGCCGCACAGTCCCTGTGGAAGTGGGTTCAAGGTACACAGATGAAGACTGGTCCCAGACTCTCATGACAGTCAATGAGTTCATCCACAAATACATCCTGAGTGAGGTATACGCAAGTTATTACTTAACAGATGTTCAGTGTGACTGAACTTAAAGCATGGCATGTGTGTCTCAGCATGATTTTTAAAACAACTTCCAATGAAAAGCAGCAGCACTTGGCTCTGTGCTACACCTGCATTGTTTTCTTAAAGGAGACACTGCAGGGGCTAGTGGCTCTGTCAGAAAGAGCAGAGCTGAATCCAGGGCCCTAAGTCTCCTGCCCTTCAGCTCTATCCTGCCTGGGAGGTCACTGACTACATCAGACCCCAGGCTGGGGAAGGGGCCACACGGGACAGTGGTGGGTGGGGCTAGGGCCAGGACTCAGCATCCAACTACACAACAGGGCCATCAAGAGATGCTTGACACAAACTAACTGATGGTCACCTCTGCTTTCCTCCTCTGGGTCAGGCAAAGGATGTCGGGTACCTTGCTCAGCACCAGCTGTTTGACCAGGTGAGTCTAAGACCATGTTCCTACCCTGCTCCTCTGCTCCCAGGAAGCACACATGGCTATCTTCTGGTGTTACCCTTTGGAGCAAGGGCTCTCCCTAATTACCATAGGCAGCAGTGGGACAAATTGAACTGCCAGGCTTGGGAGACCGAGTATGCTGAGACTGGGGGCCCAGTTTGAATCAGATGACCTGCTAAAGACTTAAAGGTGCAGCTTGGCTGAACTGGAGTAGGATTGGGTGGGAGAATATTCCCATTAAGAAACACCCCAGCACCAAAGCTTTAGGAAAGTGTGGAGACCACCAGCCAGAAGGTTATACAGAAGAGTGGGAGAGCCAGGTCGTAGAGGCCTGAAAGACCAGACAGGACTCTGGATTTAATCTGGAAATGGAGGCCTGTGAGGCCCCTGATGAGCAAGAAGGCTCCCTGGAAATCCCCAGCAGTGTAAGAAATAAATGCATGTTTTCTGAACAGAGCAGGTACTGCTGCCTCCTCTCCCAGAGCAGGCCCTTAAGAGCAGATTACTAGGCCTGCCTCTCCTGGTGTTAGCCCACTGCCACCCAACACATCATCTGCATGTATGACCATCACTGTGAGAAAACAGACTCTATGCATCAGCAGCTAGACTGCCTTTCTATTTTTAGCTACCTGTACCTAGGTGTGGTACACACACCTTGAATCTAAGCACTTGGGAGGCTGAGCTGCATAAGGAATCCTTCCAAGCTGTCTGGTTAAGATACTGAGACAGTGCAGAGGGTTCATCCTGAGGATGGCCCTACCTGCTTATCTGGGGCCTTGACCAGGGATAGAAGGCAAAGCTGCTGTTATCTTTAGGGTGAGTCAGAACTGTATAAGGCTGTTTCAGGCAGATCATACCGTCTGCCCCTCAGCACTCCAGTTTTTCTCTGCTGTTCAGAGCACCTCAAGGAGGAGTTTGAGCAGCCATGTATCTTGGGGACAGGACCTCTGTGTCTACAGGAAGCTTAGGCTACTGACAAGTGCTTGCCAGGAACCTTACACTGACTTTCCTCCCAATGTGGTGTCTTGGAAGCCTCTGGCCACTGCCTTGGGCTTGGCAATAGTCACATCTCTGGAGCATGTGCTTTCTGAGGGTCTCTGAATCCTTGGTCAATGAGTTTGATATTCAGCCAACCAATCACCCTTCAGGATTCCTGATGACATCATCAGGAACCAATCAGAGGTATGCTCAGCATCCAGGGGCAAGGCTTGGTCCCCTTCAATCAAAGCAGTGATATGGTATGCTCGGAGCCTGGGGTTCTAGCCACACTGGAGATTGTGGACTATCCAATTCTGCACGCTTGCTAATAAGACCCTTCCTCACCATTAATTTGCTCTGAGTGCCTGCTTTAGTCCCCTGGTGGCTAGGAAATATACTCAACTTGGTCCTAGGGCTCTCTTTTCTGGCTTCTGAATGCTGTTCAATAAACTCCTTTCTTCTCAGAGTAAGATTAGTATGAAGCCTACTTTGCCAGTCTTTGTAATAATTTATTTAAATTATACCAGTTGCAATATCCTTACTGGTAGTAACTTTTTGAAAATTATCCTCCAGAGATCTGATAAATATCCAGTACATTGGACTTTTGAGGATTATTTGTTTTTTAAATAAAATCTCACTGTGTCACCCATGCTTACCTCCTGGGTCATGCTTGTCATGCTCCTGTCTCAGCTTTCCAAGTGCTGAAATTGCAGGTGTACACCAACAAGCCCAACACCTCTGGGGTTTTTTGTTCTGTTTGTTTTGGTTTTTTTTGGGGGGGGGGTTGTTTATTGTGCTTTGTTTTGTTTTTTGGTGATGGTGGTGATAACTTAGCTCTTGCCTGGTGTGGTGACTCATGCCTTAATGCCAGCAAAGACAGATGGAGTTCTATGAGTTCAAGGCCACCCTAATCTACATGGTGAGATCCAGACCAGACAGAGCTACAAAGTGAGCCCATCTCAAAACAAAAGAAAATATTACTCATTAGTAAATGACTAATTTAGTAAATTATTATTAGTAATGACTAATTTAGTAAATACATAATTAGTAAATTATGCCTTTTTTAAAAAGTATAAAGCAACAATACCAGGTTTCTAAAAAGAAAATATCTATATAATGTAGAAACAAATATGAAACAAGATTATAATTCATCTCTATTATTTCTATCTTAAGATTTTTATTTGACTATGAACCTGAGCTGGTTAGGATGGCACGTATGTGCTATATCTGCACTTGGGAGGCTGAAGGAAGAGGATGAGAAATAGAAAAACTGTCTGAAAAACTATACAAGAAGTGCATCTAGGAGTGTGTGTATTTAGCTGTCAAGCAGTCAGATGTCAGCAGGGCCCTGGCTGGCATACCTAGCCCTAGCCTCTGCTTTCTGCCGCTACCCTCAGATCCCAGAGCTGAAGCAGGACATCAGCATCCCCGATTACTGTTGCCTGGGCAACGGAGAAGAGGAAGAGATCACTATCAATGCCTGGTTTGGTCCCCAAGGCACCATCTCCCCACTGCATCAGGACCCCCAGCAGAACTTCCTGGTCCAGGTAGGAGTTGCTGCCAGACAGGAGCTGAGTAAGAAGCTTGTGATGGTAATACCCATAATCCTAGCACTTGGGAGGTTTAAGGCCATCCTCAGCACATAGCCAGTTCAAGACAAGCCTGGGCTACATGACACTTAGTCACAAAAGGGAGGGAGGGGGAGAAGGAAAGTGGGAAAGGGATATAGACAGAAAAACAAAACAATCCTGTGGCCCTGCGACTGGGCTTCTCCCAGGTCAAGGCTACATCCAAGTGGGATTTCTCCAGGGCCAGAGACCTCTTGGTTGGAGTCCTAGTACATTCTAGCACCTGCTAACCTCCCCCACTCCCACTGCCAGCTTGCACCTGTGGATAAGGCCTCCCAGCCACTGATAGATGTTTCCAGAGACTAAGTCGAGTTTGTCACAAGGGAACGAGCACATACCCACTGCTATAAAACCTTGTCACTGGCCCACCTGTAGGAACTTAGTCAATGAGAGCATTCTTGAAGAGCACTGGGCCAGCCCTGCTATTTGGCTCAGTAACCACTAAGAGCCAGGTCCAGAGAGCCTGCTGCCTGGCATAGTACAGCTGCCACCTTAGTCAACTTGGGCAGTTCACTTTACCTCTGTGCCACAAATCCTCACAGCCAAGGGGAAGAGGAAACCCCTGAGATGAAGCCAGGCCAACACTCAGTGCTAGGCTGGGCACGTCGAACACTGATCTTTAAGGTACCTGAAGGTGAGCACTCTCAGAATCTCAGAGCATGTGGTATGGCAAGGCAACAGCAGACCGACCACAGAAAGGCCTGGAAGGACAGGTAGTCAGTGGGTCCCACAGCTCAACACCTGAAGCTAATGGGTCTTCTCTCCCAGGTGTTAGGAAGGAAGTACATCCGGCTGTATTCTCCGCAAGAATCTGAGGCAGTGTACCCTCACGAGACACACATTCTTCATAATACCAGCCAGGTGGGCACACGGGAAATCAGGGTGATGTGGTGCCTTCTGTCTATACAGACCAGCAGATGACTTCTGTTGTTTTCTGCAGGTTGATGTGGAAAACCCTGACCTTGAGAAGTTCCCCAAGTTCACTGAGGCCCCATTCTTGTCCTGCATTCTGTCCCCAGGAGACACCCTCTTCATACCTGCTAAGTACTGGCATTATGTGCGTTCCCTGGACCTAAGCTTCTCTGTCAGTTTCTGGTGGTCATAGCCAGGGCCAGAGTGGAAAGGACCCTCCAGGCAGATACCTTACCCAAAGGCAGTAAACCCAGTAACAGTGTGGGCCCTGGATGCTGCTAGACTCCAGCAGTCCTCCCCCCAGCCAGTCTGTTAAGATTTGTGGGGCAGAGCTGCTATATATACCTAAGCTATCCAGATTATGGATGCTTCTTTTTTTCTTTGTAACTGCTGGACTGAGTATCTGCCTTGCTGCCGGAATGTCCAAGCGCCACTGGCAAGCTGCTCAAAGAAGGCAGAACACAGTCTGTAATAGGGGTCCTTGGTCCATGTTTTCTTGGGTGTGTTTTCTCGGGTGTGAAACAGCAGAGTCTGGGGCAGTTGCTGTGGTCCCCAGTCTTCTGTGTACCCAGGTATTGCCACTGGCTTACCACTAGCAGCTGGAAACAGGGCCTTGGGTCCGTGATTCCCCTCAAGGCATTTATACACCAGACTGGAAGGGGAAGGAAGAGCCTGGGTTAGGGGCAGAACTGGCTTGGTTCTGAGTTGAGTGTCAAGAATAGGGAGGGGCTGTGAGAGAGGTCTTCTTTAGGCAATACAGGCAGGGAGGGCCCTTTACAAGGAAGCCCCTCCCCCCAGGCGATCTTTGATGAAGAGATGGTCCTTGCTCATTCAAATTGTTTTATTTGATGGTGGATGCATACATCTTACTCAGGATGAACCAGGGATTAAATACCTTTTGTGGGAAGGAATGCCCAGGAAGGGAAGCTCACTGTCTGAACCCTCAGAGCCTAGCTCTAGATACCTCATTAGCATGGACAACTCCAGGTTTTTTGCATTGCCCTAGTCCTCTCAGTGGGGTGTCATAGTTACATGTCATCTGGTAGTTTGGCAGGGCTCCATTCTACCCATTCTCAATTCTGAGATTTCCCCAGAGTCTGAGCCTGTTCAGCATTACCAGTTCTTCTGTCTGGTGGCACGGTCCACTTGCCCCATATGTAACTTAAATATTTTCAATAACACAATAAAATATATTTTCTTAATTAAAAAACAAACAAAAAGAAACATTTCTTTAACCAAACTCCCTTGCTGCCTGTGGGTAGGGCAGGCAACAAAAGAGGCATTAGGAGAGGAAGAAAAGTGTGGACACTGGAAAGGAAACACCCCATCTGTGGACTCTCCTGTGGGAAGTACTAAAGGAGGCCAGCTCAGAGAATCAGAGACCAGAACACAGTCAGAACCACTGGTGAACTGGTAGCCAGGCAGGAGCTGAGTCTTAAGGCCAAGGGGCCTGCACAGTGAGTGGGAGGCTGGCAGTACAGCTTGTAACTAAAGGTGTTTAGAGTATGCAGGCTCAACTTCAGGTGGATGGGCCTGGCTTGTTAGTGGCTTATGTAAAACCTGGGGTTCCTACAGCACTAGGCCCCTGTTCCCTGCTTCCCCTCCTCCACCTCTGGTCTCTACTTGGTTTCACTGTTTTCCCTTTTCTGGAAGGGGGAGAACAGCTCTGACTCTATCTCCCTCCCCATATCTTGACCCCCAGTATCAACTGCTGGTCCTTTCAGTTCATACCAAGAATCAGGCCAAGGGGATGGCTGATGATTGACAGGCCGAGCTCACAGCCCCACCTCACCCCACATGACAAGAAGGTGACCAGGCCAAGGAATCTGAACTTGGTCACACAGGGTCTGGGAGGGCAAACCATCAGAATATGCTCTTTCATAGATAGCTAGCCTTGGCATGGAGGGATAGCAGGCTGAGGTAGCCAGAAGCCTGGAGTAGGTGGCAAGGGCTTTATAGGCTGTCATCCTGTCTGGTACAGTTAACAGTTAATCTCACCTAAACAGTTACTAGAACCAGTGCTGCTGAGTAAGGCACAGAGTAGGAGAGCTAGCATGCCAGCTTGTGCAACCTGAGGAGGAGCCACACATCCCCAGGGGCTCAAGCACTGGCACACTTTGCTAGGTGTGCAAGGACAAGCTGTGTGGCTCCAGCTTCTTGCAGTGGCTTGTCCTTTACAGCATCACCCAGGACAGCAGACAGGCTCCATACTCTCCTGGGCCACTGCTGAGTATCAGGTGACCATCATCAGGTGGGAGGCAGGGGGATGAAATGGCTCTACCTATGGGCAGGTCCCAAGATGGCTGGAACCTGCCTGCAGGGCTCCCTTCTTACTGGGGAGTATAGACGCTCAAGTTGGCTTGGAGCCACAGTACCAACAGGCCCTTCAAAGCCAAAGAGAGAACAAGTGTGAAGACCCACCAGCCCATCACTCAGCACACAGGATGTGCTCCACACTATGGCCCTGAGCCAGGCACTGGAGACATGGCACTCAGCCACATGGGCTTCTGGTTCTCCTGGTGTTGGACACACCATGGAGCAGGGATCAGCAAGACCAAAATATGACAAATCCAACCAAGTGTACGTGCAACACAAAGGGCATCAAGGAGGGCTGGGGGACATGTTGGGTAGCTGACATGGAAGGTAAAATGATGAGGGACTGAGCAGGACTTCAGACTGGCATTAGGACTCACTCACAACAGCAGGGACAGTGGCCTGTCGTGGTTGGATTTTTGTTTTTCTGTTAACTTGACACAGGCTAGTCTTCTGGGATGAAGAACATCAACTGAGAAAAATGTCTCCATCAGACTTCTCTAGAGGCAAGTCTGTGGGGCATGTTCGTGAGTATGATTAATGCGGGAGGGCCTGGCCCTTTGCAAGTGGTCCCATTCCTGGGCAGGTGGTCCTGGGTTCTATAAGAAAGCAGGCTGAGCAAGCCACAGAGAGCAAGCCAGTAAGCTGCACTCCTCCATGGCCTGTCTCAGTTCCTGCCTTCAGTTACCTCCTACCTGGAGCTCCTGCACTTAGGATGGGCTGCAAGCTATAATAAGAAGTCTGCCACTCCTTCCCACGTTCCTTGGGCTATGGTATTTACCACATCAATAGGAGTAACATAGGACAAGGCCCAAGAGGGACAACCAGGCCCAGAAAAAGAAGGAACAGTGCAGCTGAAGCAGTATGGGCTGTCAGTGAAGCCAGCTAACCAGTCTCAGGTGCCACAGGGTAGACAAAGGCCTGCAAGTGGGAAGGTCGTGAGCCGGGAGAAGCAGAAGGGGCCTGATTCCCACCCAGTGGCACCAGAGGGACCAGAGGGCAGGACAGACTGTAAAGGCCTAGATGAACATCAAACTAAGATCTGGAAAGGCGAGGGTCTTGGGTACCATGATAAGAGAAAGGGTAGAGGCATGGAGACAGGTGGCAGGAAGGCTGCTATCCCCAGAGCTCCTTGGTCACCCTCAGGGATGGCCTGAGCTGTACCACTGCGACACAGGATAATCAGGCAGCTGGCCATCCCAAAGCAGGGGCTGTAGAGCCACCCTGCCCAGTGTAGTCCTGAGGGCAGGGCCTGAGGGACTGCCCCTGAGCTTCACCTTAAAGGCCGCGAGGGTGTAAGGGATCCTGGGACCAGGGTCTCACACTCCCAACCCCGAGCTCCTAACTCTAAGCCCTGGCTATTCTAGACCATTTCTGCCTTCCTGCCAGAGTTCAGCAAAGGTAAAAAGTGGGGTGACCTGGTGACATCACTAGAACCACCAACCTAAGCCTCCTAAGCATGTCCCTCATCATTTGGGCCAGTATGGGTCTTGACATGTTAGGGTGAATAGAAGCAGGCAGGGAACCACAGTGTCACACGTGCTGATCAAGGAATGGCAACAGGTACTGTGGTGGTGAGCACAGGGACCAAAGAGGAAGAGCTGAGACAGGAAGGAAGGCTGAGGTCAAAACTCAACACACTCTTCTGAAATCAAACCAAGGTCTCATCATCAGGGTAGGCATGTGACTGTTCAGGGCAATGGGCAGGAGCAGGGCAGCTGCGGCAGCTGAGAATGAGAGGGGGGATCTGGTCTGAACAGCTGTTGTGAGGCCAAATGGCAGGGGCCAGACATGGTTTGAGAACAGCCTGATGTAAACTAGGGGACAAAGAGGCTAGACTAACTCTCAGGCCACTTGCTGAAATAACTGGTGGGCTGGTGGGGACAAAAAGCCCCATGGAAACACAAATCTAGTCCAGCCTGCAGGGGTCTACTGCACTTGGGGCCAGAGTAAGGTCCTTTTGTAGCTGTGGACACTAAGGCTAATACCATGGACCAAAACTGCAGCAAAGCAAAAGCACCCAGAGCCAGACAGACACCTGCCCAGGGCCGCCGTTCAGGGCCAGTCCACTCAACTCACCAAGGGGAACCCAGCCCCACACAAGCCCTGGATTACAGAGCACAGTGCCATCAGGAAACATTTACTAACAATGTTTTAAGAGCAAATATCAACAAAGGAGACATGGGCTGGGAGGGTCAGCTCACCAAGAGCCAGACAATGCAGGACACAGCTAGTGCTGCCGGGTCCGCAAGGACTTTCTGCTCGACTTGGAGATGCCAGCCTCCCTCTCCTTCTCAGGGTTGTAGACTTCTGTATACAGAACAGCACAGAGAGACAGTGAGCAGCATGGCGAGTCACTGATCACACACCCCACCAGCTATGTCTACAGCTGTTTCCCATGAGAGGACGCAGGACTGCTCACCCTCCCCCACAGTACTGTGAGCCAGGCAGCACAGCTCACTGAGCAAGCTAGGGCGTGGCTTTCCCATCCCTGTCCCTAGATGGCTATAAGGACAGCCTTGTTTGGCTCTCACAAGCTTTGGGGTTTCTATTGGATTCTAGAGCCCTGTAGAACAGGGCAGGCAGGCAGCGTTCACCTGTGCTTCAGCAGGTCACCTTCATGCTCAGGGTCCTCCTCAGCCCTCCCTCCAAGGGTGCTCTTGGGGCCCAGACTTAGAACAGAGGTCCCACAGACACACATCACAAGTAAAGCATCCCATGAGCACGCTGGAGACCACATACCTGGTATGTCGTGGGGCCAGTAGTCATTACAGTGGGGGCAGCGTGGTTCAGGGGTGGACTGGAAGTACTTGGCCACGCAAGGCAAATGCATCCTAATCCCACACGTCTCGCAGCTTTGACCCTGAAACAAGAAAGCCTGATGACCATGGGCCAGTTCATCTCAACTTCACAGCCTTCAGAGAGCTACAAGAAAATGGCTAGCAGGCCCCAGCTTAATGCTGGCAACCAACCCAAGCCCTTCAGTAGGGCCTTCTCTACACAATTTAGAACAAGTGGACATGGATGGGAGATGCTGAAAACCTCCCTCCCTCCCAAGCCCCCAAGCACAGGCTCCCTGACCAGAGTCCCTGGTGGGAGATAGAGGCATACAGCTTTGCAATAGGCATGGCAACATGTATCACCCACTTTAAGATCAAGAAAAGCATGCTGTAAGCCAGAGACTCCACCTCCAAGAATCTGAACATAAAAATATCATGGGCCCCTGTGGATACACACATAGAAAATCAGTATGGAGTCTGGTTGCCCAAGATAATCAAAAAGAAGCAACTTCTGGCATCCAGCCCGACTGAATCATAGGAAAGCCTGCAAAGCAGTAGCTGAAAAGCAGAATGGTGGGTACAGAGAAACACGCGTCGCAGAGCTACCAAGACTTAAGAGACCCTTTGTATGAGAAAGATATCAGCCAGCACCCAACAGCACCCTTGGGATAGAGCTGAATGGCCAGGGAGAGAACTAGGAATGCATCGGTAGGGGAGCATATCATGGCCTGTCCTGAAGGTGCCATATCCTGAGGGCTATAACAGTGGAGATGAGGTGGGCTGAGCATCAGGACCCCACCCCCACTGCTGCCTGCAGTACCTGGATGAGGAGGCAGTGGCAGATGTTGCATATCTTCACAGCATCTGGGTAGCTCTCTCGGATGAACTGCTCCATCTCCAAGATAGCCCGGCCATGCAAGGTGAACTCCCCCTCCTTCTGCAGGGACACAACACACTCACGCTAGCTCAGTGCTGACTCTCCCAGTCCCACAGCCCAGAGTGCAGGAGGCCTAGGTCTAGATGCTCTAGTCACTACATGTTGTCACCAATCCCAGCCAACCAATGTCAGCAAAGTCCCCTTAGCCAAACCTCAAGAGAGGGAAACTAAACGTCAAACAGTGGAGGTGAAAGTCTTCTTACCCTCCAGATCTCAGAGCCTCCCTTGCCTTCACAGATGCAATGACCCCATCTTCACAGCCACCCCACAAGCTAGTTACAGTCACTATCTTCAGCAAGGGAAGACTGAGGCCAGAGAGGAGAGAAGTCTCCCAATGGGTAACCCAAGACAACCCCAGCTGGGTGACCCCTTCCCACAGTGTTGCTCCATCGCTGCCAGCCCTGCCTGCCACTTTACAAATGAAGCTGGAAGAGCCAGCATGGAGTCTCAGTGGTCTTGGGCATGTGAAGTGGACAGACGGAAGCTGACAGGACAGCTACACACAAAGGTGGCCTTGTAGTAGAGGGAGGCTGAGGAGACAGCCTGACAGGGCAGTCCCCCTGATATTGCTGTCTTGCACACCTGAATTCCTCCGCACCCACCACACAGTAGGGAAGGGTGCTTGTGGAAGCTGTGCTTCCTTTCCAAGGCAGAAGTGGTGGGGTGGGAGCAGGGCATTTATGAGGAGGCCTGGTGACCAAAGAAGCAAGTGAACTTAGTTCCAGGAGCAGGAGTGGGCAGTGGGAAAGGAGTTCAGAAGTAGTAAGGCCTTCAGACACAGATCACTAGTATCCTGAGCAGTGGTTATGGCTAGGCAGACAGGGACTTGGAGCCTCCTCGGTGTGGTAGGAGCATGGCTAACTTTCAAGCTATTCTCAGTCCTTTGGGTATTACCTGTCAAAGATCCCAGATCCATACTGATGGCCCACTACTCAACCAGCTCCCTGAACCTCCTTCCCATGCTCTTGAGGCTGCATCCCACCAGAGGGAGTCAAGCCAGAGCCTCCAGGGAGGAAAAATGCCCTTGAGCGATAAAACCCTGTGGGAAGCCTTAGCAAAGGGAGGCTTCATTTCCAAGGCCAAAGATGGCTCTAAAATCCAGTCCCTCTGCTCAAGGAATGGGATGCCTAGGATGGCTTGGCAGGGACCAGCCAGCAACCCGGTCAACAATACTTCAGTGGGTCCCCACTGAACTCACAGCAGCCCTGCCCAGATAGTGGAGGAGCCTGGAGGTGCTCTCCCAACCATATCCCCTACTGCCTGAGCCTGTGCCTTCTTTTACCAGATACATGATGAAAAGAACTCAAGGGATGCCCAGTAGCAGGACTGAGGAGATTGAGGGACTAACGGGTACCAAGGTGGAGGGCCTCCATGCTCCCCTCCACAGCGGCTCACAGATTTCTTCAGGACTCCCATTAAACCCTTGTAACAGCTCAGAGCTGTCCTGCAGAAGGCACAGCCAACTTCATTCTGAAAGGCACCAGAAGGAAGGGGTCTGGATGCCATGGACACCATGGTAGGCCTCAGAAGCTGGAGGTGGTACCTCTCCTCTCTGTCACCAGCCTGCTAGCAACAAAGAGCTGGGCATAGGGAACTCGCAGTGACTTCCATCTGCTGGCTAAGCCACCCACTCAGCAAGCATTTACATTATGAAACAGGACAATAAAGTCAGAATCCCTGCTCTTGAGTCTCCCTCAAAGAGAGTACATCAAGAACGTTCTACAATGACAAACCCACCCCAGAGAGAACAAGAAACAGAGTCACTAATGTGTGTGCTGCAGGCACCTAACCAGGCTTGTTACCTGGGCTGCATGTTCAGAGTGTCAATAAGCAAACCAACCAAGCTGTGTGCTGCAGGCACCTAACCAGGCTTGTTACCTGGGCTGCATGTTCAGAGTGTCAATAAGCAAACCAACCAAGCTGTGGTCAGCACACACCTTCACAGGACAAACAGAATAGCCCCAGGCTGGTCCTCACTTCCCAAGGCCACTCTCTCTCTCTCTCTTCCTGTATCCGAGGCAGAACCTCGGATTAGAATTCTATCAAGGTTCCCAGAGAGGAAGTGAAGGGTGGCAAATGAGGCCACGAACAGCACTCTCAGGCCATGGACTGACTACCCAAGGAAGAAGCAGGAAACAATGTACTTAGCAGTAAGCTGGGACTCTTGTGAGGCAGAGTGTGATCAATGGGGCCAACCTGAACTCAGGTCTGGGCTTCTGGAAACAGTATAAACATTTGCCTTGCTCTGGCCAGGCCTCACCACACAGCCTGCTCCTCCCAGACCCTTCTGCGTCTACATGGACTCTTTGTACCTCTAGGGTCAGTGTCCCAAGTGGAAGGGCCAAGAGCACTGGCCCTCAGCAGCACAGTACTGACAGTGCTGTCACAACAGGCACGCTTGAAGCCTCCCATGGCAGATGGTCCAACAGGCACTTCACACTCTCACACTGGCCCCTCCCACACCAGGATTCCTATCCCCAGGCACAGGAATGAAAGAGCAGTTACCTGTACCGGACTGTATCAGAGGTCAGACCCAGGAAGGCATTAGGACCATGTTTATCCCACAAACCTTATCTCCGTTACTTTTTCATAGCTGTGCCTGAGGTAACTATTAGAAGAAAGCATTTAGTTTGGGACTCACAGTTCTGAGGGCTAGAGACCATGACCATCATGGCAGGGAGCATGGCAGCAGAGAGACAGGCATGGCCCTGGAGTTATCTCCGAGAGCTTACATCTCAATCCGTAAGCAGGAGGCAGAAAGCACACGGGGGATGATCGGAGTATTTTGAAACCTCAAAGCCCACACCCCAGTGACACATCTTCACTAACAAGACCAAGCCTCCTACCCCTTCCCAAACAGTTCCACCAACTAGGAACCAAGTATTCAAACATATGAGCCTGTGGGGCCATTTTCATTCACACCACCACAGATGCCTGTCTGCACCAGAGCTCGGAGGAACCTTCCATAGATTCCAGCCTCTTCCACTTGTGGCTGCAGCACCCAGGATGGACCACATGAGTGTCAGGGAACACAGGCTCTCCTCTCATAGGTCGCTGAAAGCTTACAGTAGAGAAGGGCCAACAGATCGGCCTGGCTCAACCGATAGATAGAACACAGACTGTGTACTTCCAAGTGAAGGCCACCAGGGTACCTCAATCAGCCACTTGCTCTGCACAAACTTCTGCAGCACCTGCTCCGCTTCCTTCTTCCTCATCTTTTTGCCTTTGAGTTGATCAACTAGGTTCAAAATGTTTGTAGAAGAAGCAAAGCCAGTTTCTGAGTCAACAATCAGTTCCAACTGCAAGAGAAAAAGGTGCCTTATTCATCTATTTGAATAACAAACACGGCACCTAAGCCTCTAGACAGCCCTGGCAGGGATGGGCTGAAATGGCCCCAACACAGGCAAAGTGGTACACACAGCACTTCAGGAAGAGAATGTATAATAATCAGTACACGTGTCCAATCTAACTCCTGTTACACCATCCCAGAGTAGTGTTCCTGCCCTGCCTCTGTCTCCCTGAAGGAGGAGAAAAACCAATGACTGGGCACAGGAGGCAACACCACTCTCTCCTCACTCAGAGGCAGAGGAGAAGAGCCAGTGTGGGTCAGGAGAAGCTGCATGGACTCACACCAGGCACATTCCCTGAGACTTCTGCCTGTGGCAGGACAGCTGCTAGGTATCCTATGTACACACAGGGGTGTGGCCCTTGTCCTAGCCTTATCTCCACACAATTGCTGACAGCCTAGGAGCACCATGAAACCATAAAACTAGAAAGTCTACCTGTCTTGAAGGGCTCAATCAAGCTGACACTGGAGAGGGGGCATTCCTTTCCTACCTCTCCAGTAACTGCCATGTGCTTCCAGGACTCAGAACCAGTCATAGCCAGGCAAGTGGCAGATGGACTAAGCAAACTGCTACAGAGCTTTGAAGAACAGGGTCCCAGCATGTCAGCCATTCAGTGAGCACCTTATTAAAGTGCAAGGTTGGGTTCGGAGCATTCTGGGGCAGGGACTG
This sequence comes from Rhabdomys pumilio, assembly GCA_030674055.1. Taxonomy (NCBI): domain Eukaryota; kingdom Metazoa; phylum Chordata; class Mammalia; order Rodentia; family Muridae; genus Rhabdomys; species Rhabdomys pumilio. The sequence goes on from JANHMN010000003.1 coordinate 113,481,193, forward strand.
GGACCTATGCACTCCAACAAGTTCCCAGGTGATTTGTTCGGCAGGTAGCTTAAGGCCTGTGAGACTCAGGAAGCTGAGGAGCATGACGGTGACCTCCACAATTGCAGTTTCTATTTCTTCCCATTAGAAGCACAGTGTATGTTAGCAATGAGTACTGTACTCACAGCCTTTCTAAACAGATCCAGCTCGTTCTCTGCAAAATCCGTGGCCATTTTGGAAACTGCAGTTGTAGCAAGATTCACCTAAAAATCAACCACATAAGGATCAGGCCATGTCTCCCCGACAAAGTTGATCACTTTCTCATCCCCTCTCAGAAGACTGCAGAGCCCTCTGTGCCAGTTTCTCAAAATGCCACGAGAGGGCGCTGCCTCACATACCAGTGCATAAATGGGTCTCCCATCATCTTCAGTGACTCCTTTCTTTATCTCAATATACAGAGACTCCAGGACACTGTTGATGTTGTTGATGAAGTCCTCCAGCTTATCTACGGTAGCATTTCCTGGAAATAAGCAGGCAGGGACGGGAGTGGATTCTTTAGAAAAGCACACACAGCCTGTTTCAATCACTGCCACCCGACCATACTAGCAGCCTAGTCAGAAGTGTTTTGGCTTTTTTGGGCCAATGCCAATACTGTGTGGTTTCTTTCTTCCCAAAGTGCTCAAAGATAAGCTGAGACCGAGAGGGTGTAGTGAGGCAGAAAAGCCTCGAGATTGTTATCTCAGACCACTGAGACAGTGGCCTTCCTTCCTCTGCCCCAAGGCTTCATGCTGTGCCAGTGGCTCTCCACAGCTCCCTCCTCCATGGAAGCCAGCCAGGACACACCTGAAGGCCTTGGGCCAGCCCAGGCCTAAATAAAGAACCACAGCAGGGTAAGGGGCTCACTGAGGCACTCACAGCAGAAGAGGCCCTTATCTGAGTATAATCCAAGCAGCTACTGCCCAAGTATCCTCCCACTGGCCCTTCTCAGGCCCTGGCAGCCCTCTGAGCACAGACGCAGATGGTGAGCTGTGCAAGCCTGGCTCTAGCAGAAGCTCATGCTAGGCCACCATCAGAAGGCCACAGACAGTGACCTTTTTAAGAGTCATGAGTCTGAAGGGAGTACATCCAGAAGCAATATTGCAGAGTGAACTGGTGACAAAGACCAGGCTATGAAGGGAGAGGACACGTTACACATCCCAGCTTGGAGACTCAGCCCTTCTGCAGGCGACAGAAGCTTCTTTAACACAGCAAAGGCACATGGCCAGCTTCATGTGCTGGAATCACCTATCTGCAGTGTGATACTTTCAAGATAAGAGTATTACTGTTTCCATTTATTAAAATAATTTCAAAAGATTTATACTTGAAAATTACTCTTGGAAGCCCAGCAGTGGTGGTGCATGCTTTTAACCCCAGCACTCAGGAGGCACAGGCAAGCCTCTGAGTTCAAGGCCAGCCTGGTCTACGGAGTATGTTTCAGGACAGCCAGGGCTACATAGAGAAGCCCTGCCATGAAAAAAAAAAAAAAAACAAGCAAAAAAAATTTTTTTAATTAAAAAAAAAAAAATCAAAAAACAGAACCACTGAGAAAAAACTTCAGGAAAAACAAAAACAGAAAACATGCCATCATTTATGATGTAAACCATAATAGAAACAACAAAATCATATACAGGACGAAGGCCAAGTTAACCCCCACTGCGCAGATGACTAAGGCTGGCACTAATAAGGAGACTCATCTAAGGGGTCATCTGATCCCTGACTGTTTAGCTTCCTACAGAAAGTGGGCATTTCTAACACGTATAAAAAATAAAGTCAGCCTAAAAGACGAAAGGTCATATTGCTAGAAGGGGAAGACATGCAACATTAGGGGCATACGAAGACTCAGGCTCACGGGTTCATAGTAATAGTAACATACGTGTGCTACTTTCCCCCTTTGTTTAGTAAATGCAAGTTAAATGAAAATCAGTATCAGCTATTAAGTGGAAAGCAATGATGCGGAAGGAAGGAAGCCAGGACTCAAGAGCAGCCAGTCACACTTCCCACTGCTCTCCCTGCCCACCATCATCAGAGCCAGTCAAAGGGGTCTTTCCCATGAAGCACTCCCCTTGGCATGTAGGATGGCTGACGCATGGTGAGGACCCCTTCTGGTCCCCAGGCACCAACTTTGGAGGACTGACACTGATTCTGGCAACAGACTCAGGGCTCAAGGCCACTTTAATAGAAACAGCATAGCTTACCAATGATGAATCATTCTACACACTTAGAAATGAAGGAAGAGTGTGTCCAGTGCTGGCTAATGCACAAGGAATAACTGGCCTTGAACAGAAGATTTTACTAACATATATACCCCAGGTGTATGCATGTCACATAAGCTGACTTCTTTAATAACATCTCTTCTAGGTCCCAGCCCCAGTCATACTCAGAACAATTTAAACAGAGACAGGTAGAGACTGCACGTCTGTCCACTTGGGCAGACTAGAGACCTACACTGCAAAGACACTGCTAAAGCTCTCTTACGTACACCAAGGTTGTCCTTTTCCAGGAGTTGTTCCCCAGTCCATCCTGGCCACCTGGCAGATTAGTGCTCTTCCTGATAAGAGCACTAAATGGTTGTGACCCTGCACTGCCCCCTTCTGAACTGCCATTAGAGGTACATCTTTGGGAATGGAACCTAAAGGCTGGTCACTCCTGGTAAGTAAACATTTACATCCAAGGATCCTAAATTTCCCTTATCTCAACAGGTTAGCAGACCATTTACCACAGGGGTGTTTGGAGGCAGTGTTCCTTTAGCTAAATTCCACTTGTGTGACTTAAGTTCTCCTAAGCTAATCTATTATTGAGTCATTTATAACATCAATTTTACTATTCTGAGTTTCTTCAGCATCACTACCTCTCACTGGGTAAGTGACAGGATCCTTTGTGAACAGGTTCAGCCCAGTCTCACCTCCCTCTAAAAGGGACAATTCACATTTTCCACCAAAGAGATACCTCAAGGTGTCATTCAGAAAACTGTTCTCTGTGGGCAGATCAAAGGCACTCTAACACACTGTACTTTCCAAGTACTCCGGGGGTGGGGTGAGAGCAACCCTCTTTTCACACAATCCCCCAGGAAGGCCACATCCATGTGGCTGCTTCCACCAATGACCTCGTGTTCAACAGGTCCCCACACCCGCACTATCTCCAAATTGACTTTGCTATTTGGTAGCAACAGGGCCAGCAGCAAAGACCCGATTCTCTATGAGCCTGTCTTCCCTTTCCTCTCTGAAAGCCAACACAACTTTTTACCTCAATCCCTCTCTAAGCTCTCAGTGCTGCCCTCTAATCTCCACAACCTCCTGGCCAGGCTCGTCCCTGACAAACTGGCCAGAGTTCCCAGCACTGCCCTCCAGAGTTCCCAAGCAGTAACCTCATGGTGGTCACCAATTATCACATCTGGCCACTTGCCCGGGGGATCCCTAGCCTGGCCCCAGATGCCAAGCAGCCCCATGTCCTTCCAGAAGCTTCCCAGCCCGCTCTATTCTAAGCTGGCCAGCTCTGAGGTCTCTTTTGTGCTACCAAGACTGAGGGTACTGCTGCTCAGAGTCAAGTTTACTACACACGGTACTGCTGCCCACCCTGCACCCTTTAACAGTGAGTGGTCATTGTTCTGCCTCTATTGCTCCAGGAAATCTTGGCTAAGAAACTACAGTTTGCAAACCTGCAGGGCTACATGTGGCCCCAACTGTGCCATGTGACTCTAAGGCAAGTATTTCCAATCATGAAATCCTGCTGTGAAAGATTTACGAGTTAATTACCATTACTCACCCCAAACCTCTCTTCAGAATCTTGAATGGCACATATTTCAAAATTGAGAGTCATGCAAGCCAATCAGAGACTGCTTCCCCCAACAGCAGCAGCCTACAGTTGGCAGTGTGAAGCGTGGTCTGCTAGGCCACAAGGTGAGCACACTCTGGGCCTAACCAGGGTCTGTCTCCTTCCTTGTCATGCAGGCACCTGAGTTTCTTCTAGGCTGTGCTCATGAAACTGTAAGGAATGCACCTTACAGTCTGGGGACACTGAGCACTGGTGTGGGGCATTTATCATTACACCCACCCTGCCAGGTGCATTATGAATGTCCTCCCTCTACACTGGTTGCCTAAAGAGAGTAAACAACTCAGAGTTTCCCTAACTTGGACATAGAGCTGGCCTGCGAAACTCCAGATCCTCAGCCCAGGCACTGAGCCATATACCCTCAGTAAAGAAAACCTGAGAGCCTTCCCCCCACCACAACCCAGAGCTGTCACAGTACTTCAGTCACAAAAAGGGGCTCTGCCAAGGAATGGGAGGGGAGCACAGAAACTGTAGTACCCTGGATGAAGCCACTGGAGGGGCTGCTAAATTTGGAGATGATGTGCTGGAAGCCAAGTGGCTGACAACAACATGCATGACATCAGTTCAGTTCTTGTCTGGTCCTTCCCCAAGATGGGCTGCAGAAAGGCAAAGATCCATAAAGGCCCAGGAAGCAGCTCTGCTGATCTTCCATTAGCACATGCTTGACAGAGGACCAATTAGAACCTGGGGCCCAGCTTTACAGGGCGATATCCCACTAAAGAAAACAGGTCTCTCAGACTCAGGAGTTTAGCCCACTGAGACTGCTTGTCTCTGGCTTAGATGTATGTCTCCCTTTTGTATAATTGAATCTAGTGTGCCTTTACTAAAGAACTTCCTGCTAAGTCAGAGCCTGCTTCTACAGGCTGTGGGGCTTACAGTTCACTACACACTGGACCCTAATAGCAGGAAGTCTGCTGCCCTAACCTCTAAATGAGTCACCAAAGATAGGAAATGCTATTTTTAGACAGAGAAAATAAGAGTAAAAATCAGCCTCAGGGGCCCAAACTGTTGTAAGCCAGCTTGCCCTGTGACAGCAAGAAGACCACCTGCTGAGTTTACTAGTAAGGTAGGTCCTGCCACAAAGCCAAGTGCCAGGCAGAGCTGACTTAAAGTTCAGACTCCAGCTGGAGCAATGGTTCTCAACCTTCCCAGTGCTGCAAGCCTTTAATAGCAGGGATTCTCAATCTTCCTAACAGTGCAGTCCTTTAGTACAGTTCCTCATGTTGTGGTGACCCCAACCATAAAATTCTTTGCTACCTTCACAACTACAATTTCGCTGTTATGAATCACAATGTAAATATCTGATATGCAGCTCTTATGAAAGGGTCATTTGATCTCCAAAGAAATTGAGACCCACAAGCTAAGAACTACTGAGCTGGAACAAAGGAAAAGGAAAAGCTGGCAGGATGGACACAGAGATGCATGGGGACCCTGGGGTTTCCCCCTTCAGAGTATATCACTCGTCAGTCCTGGAGAAAAGACCATCTTGACCTTTAGACAAGTGGGTGCAGAACTGAGAAGCACTGCAGTGCGGCTGCATGCCCTGCTGCATGGGGCAGCGGGAGAGAAGCCTCTGGCATGAAGCACAGAACACACTTGACAGTGCTCAACGCCAGCACATCAGCTCACCACAGCACTGCTCGTTTTTCTCAGCAGACCCTCAGGAACCACCACCCAGGATGGACATGTAGTGATGCATCAGAGAGAATCAAAATCACACAAGGGCCATCCTTTTGGCTCAGCGTGAATGTTGGGGCCTCCTGCGCTGGTCTCCACCTTCTGTGGTTGTTCTTCCATGTATCAATGTTTCAAAAAAAAAAAATCCTTGTGCTCACAACTGCCTAATGACTCCTCCATCTTCAGGAGTCAAGAAAGAGAAAAATATCAGGCCTGGCACGAGGTAGATTGATTCTAGGGTGTGATAAGGAGATGGACTGTCTTAGTTGGGCTTTCTATTGCTGTGATAAAATACCATGACCAAAGCGACTGGGGTAGGGGGCTGGGGTTCAGCTTACACTTCCAAATCACAGTCCATCACTGAGGGAAGTCAGGGCAGGAATTCAAGGTGGAAACCTGGAAGCAGGAACAAATGTAGAGGCCACAGAGGAGTGCTGTTTACTCTCAACCAGACCCCTTTCCCTCCAGTTTTCCTGATGAACTGCAGTCCAGTGACCCTCTATGGCTCATGCCTAGAGCTCCGCCCCATCTAAGCACTCCTTCCAGGGGAAGCACGCCCAAAGTCAGGTGAGCCTATAAACTGTTCATCACAGCCAAGGAGAGCAGGCGTACAATAAATTCACTAAAAATACAAAAATATTTTATTTGGAGCTAGCTTCCAATTGTTACTAAGACCTCTCTGGGAAGATGTGTTTACACAATATGACAGAGTGGAACATTAGCTAGAAAGCCAGCATCACTGTGACTCACCACGAGGAAAAGCAAAGAGGCGCAAGTGTGTCAGCAGCATGCTACCGTCAAATCCGGGTAAAGCAGGGAAAGGTTTACAAACACTGGGAGACTCCCACGTTCAGTGGATTCCATACCAAACTGTTTACACAGCATATTTCCGGTACTTGTTTGTTAGGCTTACTGGAAAGTTTTCCAATCTTAATTTTTTAGATGTATTTATTTATTTATTATTTAGTGTCTGGGGAATACTCTGTCTGCATGTATGTCTGTGCATCACATGTGCTAGGGGTCAGAAGAATGTATTGGATTCCCTGGACTAGAGTCACTGGTCTGAGCCACAATGGGTACTGAGAACCGAGCACCTGGCCCTCTGCAAGAGCAACCACCCATGTGCTGGCAGCGGTGGTACGCCTTTAATCCCAGCACTTAGGAGGCAGAGGCAGGCGGATCTCTGTTTGAGGCTAGCCTGGTGGTCTACATAGTAAGTTCCAGAACAACCTGGGTTATATAGATTCTATCTTGGGGAAAAAAAAAAAGTACAGCCATCCCTGACCTCTTAACTCCTGAGCCATCTTTCTAGCCACTAATCTGTTTGTTTGTTTGTTTGTTTGTTTGTTTCAAGATAGGGTTACTCTATGTAGCCCTGGATGCCCCGGAACTCACTTTATGGATCAAGCTGGTCTCAAACTCCGAGATCTGCCTGCCTCTGCCTCTCTGCCTCTGCCTCTACCTCCCGATGTTAAAATTAAAGGTAAGCCTAATGCTTAATTTTTTTATATCTAAAATTTTAAATATTTTATCTTCAGAATGATAACTTTTACACTTTACTAAAAATAAAATAAAACTTAACAGTAAAATCAATTATAATATGTCAGTGGCACTAGCAGCCCCTAGAGAAAGCATTTAGGGAGAAATGCTAGTGAACAATGAGCCAGAGAGTCAAATGGACCTTGTCTCCAAACGGCTCCCAGGCTTCAGAGACGCTCAGTTGGTGAATCGCTTGCCATGGAAGCAGAACTCAAGTTCAATCCCCAGAACCCAGGGAAAGGTGGGAGAACAGAACAGACCTCACAGATGCTACCCTCTACCTCCACAAGCACACCCTTGAGGGTCTCCCTACACTCACCATGTACACATACTAGAAAATGCTTCTAAAAGCATCTCCCCATGAGACACACACTGGTGCCTAGCAGACATCATCTCCTCCACCTAAACACCTCATGTGACCTCATCTGACTGGAGAGGACCCAACACCAGTTTTAGAGGCCTCTACACACTCCTGAAAGCAGGCTGGATCTAAGCAGGAGGAGGCTTCATAAAAGAGATGCTGAGGAACTTTCTACAGTAGCTACTGTACACTTCAGCTGTGGCCTCTCCAAAGGGATATGCTCTGTGTGTAAAAAATGCACACTGAATTCCACGCTACAACATTTTTAAAATGTAAAATGTTTCTTAAGTAACCTTATATGAGTGTGTGGTCTTGGCCTGGAACCCAACTTGTTAATAGGCTGAAGCACATAACCTTATGAGTTGACTTTCTTTTCTTCCATCATGTATCCCAGGCTGGCTTTCAACTGTCTCTGTAGCCAAGGATGAACTTGTGATCTTCCAGCATCCACCTCCTAAATGCTGAGATTGCAAGCATGCACACACACCCAGCTTATGTGGTACAGGGCTAGTACCCAGGCTGCATGAGTACTAGGTAAGCACTCTATCAGCTGAGCCACCTGACCTCACTGGTTGACTTCTCAAATACTACAGTGGTATGAATAGGAATGGCCCCCATACCTTTATGTGTTTGAATGCTTAGCCATAGGGTGTGTCTCTATTAGGAGGTGTAGCCTTGTTGGAGGAAGTGTGTCACTGTGGAGACAGGCTTTGAGGTCTTATGTACTCAAGCTACACCTAGTGTTAGACACAACCTCCTTCTGCTGCTTTTGGATCAAGATGTAGAACTTTGAGATCCTTCTCCAGCACCATGTCTCCCTGCATGTTGCCGTGTTTCCCATGACAATAATGGACTAAACCTTTGAAACTGTAAGCCTGAATCAAATTAAATGTTTTCCTTATAAGAGCTGTTGTGGTCATGGTGTCTCTTCATGGCAATAAAACCAAAACTGAGACAAATACTAAACTAACCCAACACTCTGCAAATAAGCCCACTTGATCCCGCTGTATCATCTTTGGGTTAGAGTCAGCATATTAGCTTGAGAACCATGGTCTGTGATCTCTGTCCTCACAATGCCTTTGATGTGACAGTGATTCGGGCCTCAGAAACTAAGGGAATAGCACTCCCTTCTCATCACCATTCACTCAGTCAGGGCAGAACTGGTATTACAGACAAGCATTTGGACCTTTCTCAGACTTGGAATGCCTGACTTTACATAACATGACATCTCAGGATGAGACCCTGAGTCTAAATATGAAATGCACTCAGGATTTCTATACACTTAATGACAGGCTAAGATAATTTTATATAACAACTTAAAGAATGTTGTGCATGAAAGACTGAGTGTGGAACCTCCTACTGTGTTAGGCTGGTACTCAAAAGATTCCAGATTGTGGTGCATTTGCTTTAGAAATGCTTAATCTGTATTTTAAATTTTATTTTCCTTTCACATTGATTTATTTTTTCAGCAGTCAGAGAGTTGTTTTCTCCTTTCACTATGTAGGTCCTGGGGACTGAACTCAGGTCGTCAGGCTTGATGGAAAACATCTTTAACCACTAAGTCATCTCAACAGCCCACTGTAAACTGATATTTCTTACTTAAAATTATGGCAGAGGGTTCTTGAGCTCAGAAGAGGCAACTCTGCCCATCTTCCCAGAAGCTACCTGACTCTCTGGCCTTCAAGTGGTTATTTCCCTGGTGACACAGACTCTCCTGAGACACTGGGTACCGCTGAAGTGTTCTAGAGGTGCCTCCAGCTCAGCCTGGCCAGTCTGCCACGGCTGAACCCCGGCACAGCTGAGATCTAGGACAGCTCAAGTATCACCTCTATGCTGCCTGTCATACAAGACACGCCACCCAGCCTCTGCCCTGGTTCCTGGCACAGAACTCCTTAAAAACCCTGGAAATTCCAGAGTGAGGGCACCTTTTGTTCTAATGAGGAAGCTCTAGGTAGTTTCAAGGTAGGGGCTGGTCACCAGAAAGATGGTGTCAGCATCAGAATCCCCCAAACTCTAGGGAAAGGAAGAACTAAAGACTGAGTTAATCATAGATAGATGCTCTAATTAATCAGGCCTATATAATGAGACCCTTATAAAACTCCTGAACAGTACTGGGACCCCAGAAACTTCAAGTTCTTGGAGAGTGACACATTTAGAAGGCTCAAGAGCACTACACCATCTCACCTCCCAAACCCCACCCTCCACATTTTCTCTATCTGCCTATGTCTGAGTTATACAATTGTAGCAGACATGTCCAGACCACAACCAACATGCCACATGCATCACAGGACGGCCACAGATGATGAAATTGTCACATCACATCAAAAGGCCAGAGCCCCTACTTCCTAACCAACCAGTACATGTACACAAAGTACTTTCCTGAGTGCTGAGTCAGTCTAGCAAATTAGCTAATAGGAAGATGGGGTCACAAAAGCCCTTGACTTACAGTCAAAAGTGCATGTGACCTGAGACTCAGCAACTAGCACCTTGAATTGGGACAGTGTGTGGGACTGTCACCCTTTAGCTTGTGGAATCTGATGTTTCTCTCACAGAAATAGTGTCAAACTTAAACGAACTGCTGGACACCTGTCCTGGAGAATGGACAAGGCAGCATGGCTAGTGTGGGGCAGGGGGTCCCAGTCTCTCAGGAGTTCACTGGCCTTTGCTGACATTCTGTCCCTCTTTGGACTGATTGGAGAAGGAAATGTACCACTACTCCATCTAGATCCAATGTGGAAATCCTCTACTTAGCTCCTAACCTCTCTTTTCTAAACTTCCTATGCCTGTGACCAGCAAAGGGCTTCTATAGACATGGTGTGACTCATGCCTCAGGGTCACCAGTCCCTAGCACAGAGCTGAACCAGCAGTCTCAGGCAGTGACACTGGAGCACTGTACATGTGCAGGGATGTATGCCCTGGGTAGAATCCAAAGTCTTTAACAACATACACAAGTCTCCAGATTCTGTCTGAGGAGCCAGATGGCCCTACACCAGGACTTCAGAACAAAATCAAATTCTTCCTGGTCAAGGAGAATGGGGAATAAACATTCCCCCAGGGGCCGCAAGGAGAGATCAGGACAAGCAGTGCTTCTGATATGCGTGAAAAGAGCCATAGCAGGGCATGACCTGCAGATCAGTCACTACTTTGTACCACATTTCTCTTACAATGTTTGTCCCACTGTGCAAAGGACTTTCCTGGGCGGTGCTTCAGAATATAAGAGAAATAATACTGGATCTTGTAAGCATTCTTTGATTTTTATATCATTTAGCTCCATCATCAGTTGTTTTAAAAATCTCTCTAGTAACAAGAAATCTTGGGAAGTGGCCCTCTTCTTTCTTTAACGGCAGCAGGGAATGACAGCCTGGCTATACCCTGCTTACCTCAGCATATGCAAGCACACACACACACACACACACACAAAAATAGTGCACTTGGCCAGGCGTGATAGTGCAAAATTTAATCCCACCACTCTGGAGTCAGAAGCAGGTGAATCTCTGTGAGTTCAAAGCCAGCATGGTCTACATAGTGAGTTCCAGGACTACATAGAGAAACCCAGTCTCAAACAACCCAGAAGAAGAAGGGGGGGGGGTGGAGGAGGAGACAGACAGACAGACAGACAGACAGACAGACAGACAGTGCAGCAGTCACAGAGGCTTCTCCCAGCCAAGGCACTACTTTCTGGGCTGCAGTCAGCTGATGTCAGCTGCAGTACAGTCACGTCAGTACAGGGCAGGATGGCAGCTTGAAGACAAGAGCACACACTAACTCGACTTACTGCTGCTAAGAATTTTGCTCAGCTCCAAGTCTCCTGTTGTGTTTCCTTCACACACTAGACTTCAGTGCGGCATGTATGGATAGGAGGAAGTGCAGTACACTCGGAGTTTAACACTAGCCTAATTTCAGGTATGCACAGGGAGTCGAGGAACATATCCCAGCAGACAAGGGGCCACTGCTATAAGTCACTTCCTAGACAAATTCTACAGGACTTTCCTAAATTAGGTCATAGCAACTTAGAGGTTAAATAAAGCCAAAACTACTTTCATTCCGAGCACTAAGGCATCATGTGGCTCCAGCACAGCACCACAGAACTGTGCTGTCAACGAGAAACCAAAAGAGAGAGAAAAACAAGACCTGCTCTGTAGCCAAGAGATGGTCTTGTATTAGGGAGATATGTCTCAGCTGGGAAAATGTTAGCTGCGCAAGCCATGAGGACTGGGTTCAAATCCCCAGCAACCATGTAAAGCCAGGTAAGGGTATACACATGTGCACCCACATTCTTATTCTCTCCTTCCCTCTCCCCACCACCCCCCACACACAGAGGAAAAGGCATAATAGACATCTCTGGAGGATGCGGAGTGGTAGACATGAAGTTCTGTGAGTACTTTCCTGCTCAGTAAAGAGTCTCTCAACCAAGTTCCCCTTCCAATGCTGTTCAGGCAAATACAGCTCACAGGCTTCGAGGACACTTCTCAAGCAGACACCGACCACAGTCCCTGCTTCACATCTTCCTAGAGGTCTGCACTGGGCTCTTCTCATCTAGAAACAGCACCAGCAAGTACTGCTGAGCTCCAGAGCAGACAATACCTCAGTAGGCCGCCCTGCTCAAGGCCTTCAGTCTCTGCTTGCTCCCTCCCGGGATGTTCCAAAGTGTCTCATGCCCACTGCTGTGGAGAACAGGCTCCACGCTGCCTTCTTACATTCTCTCCCCGCTGCATATCTTGATGGAACCCCATTTCTACGTTCTGCCCTCCCCTCTCAGTCCCCGCACGCCCATCTCTATGAGCCCTACCTTACCTCTACAGAGCTCTAACTGAAGACTTTCCTCATGTCCACTCCTCCAAGTCTTCCACCCATCCCCCTTTTCCTCACTCCTTCTGCCTTGGCTCACTTTTTTAAAAGCCATGTTGTTGTTAAAATTAGAAATACAGGGAGGCAAACAAAAATGTAGAACAAAGGCAACACTTCCATTGCCATGAGTTAGAAGAGACGTCAAGAATCCACTAACACAGGCAGGCAGTGGTTGTGCACCTTTAATCCTCGCACTCTGGAGGCAGAGGCATGTACATCTCTAAGTTTGAGGCCAGCCTGGTCTACAGTGTTCCAGGACAGTGAGAGCTACACAGAGTGAAAAACAAACCACTAACACTACACTATGTTCCCGTGCAGCTTTCCTCTTTGTAAAGGAACACAGCATAAGATGGCGCACGTGTCTCTGATTCCCACTGAGATCCTCTTCTATACTCTCCCACTGGTGCTCACAGCACAACCTTCCAGTCCTCTGGTACCTTCCTAAGAAAGGAAAATAATTTTGCACTTTCCTAGAACCTATCATGGTAACGTTGTGGAGTAGGGTCAAATTTCCTTCTCATTTACAAACTCTCCCATATGCCCACTCAACACGGTCAGCTTCTTGTGAGTCTATGGAGCTTTCCTTACTGACCTCATTGCTTCTACTGAACTTCCAATGACCAGAGGTCTCAGTGTGTGCCAAGCCTTGTCCCCAGATACCATCTTACAGCTCCCAGTGACCTGCAGAGGAGATGCTCCAAATGCATGAGGCTAGCACAGGGCATGCAGCTGGCAGCTGGCCTCGTACCAGGCTGGCTGGATCGAAGGCTCTGCCCTGCCCATGTGCTAAGCTGCCCTCTTTCTACAACAGGCACCCAAGCACTCTTCCTGTGCTAGGCTTAAGTCACTCTTTAACTCTCAGGATCCTGTGAATTAGTCACTCTTCCTACCTTGAAGACATGGACACCAGTGCTGGAGTGCACACTGGAGCCTTGCTGTGAACTGTAACTTCCCACATTCAGAACCCAGGCTTCTGCATCTCAGACTAATGGCAGAATTACTTCGGGGAGGTAGAGAAAGATGAGATCAGAGTCTTGAATAGTTGGGTCAGGGTTACCAGATTATTTTTCTCACATTGTTATCCCAACATGGCTAGTCTCTGGTCACTCCAGCAGCCCCTGCTGCTGGAGGCAGGGACACAGCACTTACGGTCATGGACTTTGTAGCAGTGGTTCTGCAGGCGCCTAACCTCCCATTCCTCCAGCACACCGTGAGTCATCAGCAGCTGGAGGAAGCGCCGGTGCACATCCGTCATGGCTCCTGCTCTTCTCGTGCTGCCCTGCATGTTGGAGGGAGCTGAAAAACAAATGTCACCATCACCTCTATGCACACAAGAGCAATGGTGGAGGGTCTGCACTCCATTGTGTTCAGAAACACACACTGCTTGTGACTGTCAAAGTTCAGCTTGTGCTGATGACTCCAGAAGTAAAAACAACAGGGTAAGCTCAAGTCCATCCCACTGGTTCTGGAGATTCAGGAGCTATAACCACTGGTTCTCAGCCCTCCTGAACTAACTACTTACAAAATGGTGACCCAGACCACTGATATCTCCATCTTATTCAGTTTCTAGCCTAAAAAGTGGGAACAATGACAGAACTGTTCTCCTAAGAACTCCTGTAACTCAGTGAGTTAACACAGGTGACAGTGTAGTACTGCAGTAAGCAGCAAACCTGTGCCAATCACAAAAGGATAATTCTGAGTCTGTACCCTGAGTCTGGACCATTAACCAGCTCAACAGTTCTGGAAAAACTAAGCCAACGCCTTGTGTTATTCCTATAAAAGCATGGTACCCACTGCTGAGAACACTGCTGAGAAGACCTTAAAAGACTCTAGCTTCCCCTTCTCCCCAGCTGCCAATAGAACATGTCACAAAAGGACTATGGGCCATTTCTATGGTCCTCTGCTCTCTTGCAAAAAGCTATCTTTGGGTCCAGCAAGATGGCCTAGCAGGTAAAGACGTGTGTCACAAAAGCTCACATCTTGAGTTCAATCTCTAGGACCCACATGGTAGAAGGAGAGAACCAATTCTTGCAAGTTCTCCTCTGACCTGTACACGAATGCTATGACAAGTGTGAGCCCACGCCCACACAGAGACGCGAGTATACACAAAAATAAATGTAGAGCTGATAAACAGAGGGCACAAGGCAGAGCAAACCCTGCTCCTGACAGGCAGGCGGGGCCATGTAAGCACTACCCAGAGACTCACAAGGGTTTGAAGCTGGGTAGACGGTGTAGGTCACGCAGCCACACAACTGAGATCATACTCTCGTTCTCCTCTCTCCAAACACAAGGAGAGATTATAAAAAGGAAAACTCTGCAGAGGATACCTAGAAAAACATTCGGAGTCTCAGAGGCCAGGCTGACAACCAGATGGCCAAGACTACACTCTGGAGTGACAGACAGCCTTTGTTTCCCAGTCCCTATAAACTACCTTTCTGAAGATGAGAAGAGGAAAGAAGATTTTTTGTTTGTTTTTGAGAAAGAGTCACACTGTTTAGTCCTGGTTGACTTAAAACTCACTATGAAGAATAAGCTAGTCTGGAACTCATAGAAATACTCCTGTCTCTGCCTGCCTCTGTTTCCTGAGTATGTTGAGATTAAAGGTATGAACTACCATGCCTTTCTCAGATGTTTCTTTTTTAAATGTTAGTTCTGTCTTCCCAGATTGCCAACTCGATGAATAAACATGGCTTAAGGATTCAATTTCTGCCTCTGCGTGACAGGCAACATAAATTCTGGCTACACAATTAGATTAATGATAACAATGAAGAAAAATAGCTCAGTAACAGAGAGCTCACCTAGAATGCACCAGGCCCTAGGCTTGACCCTGGGATAAGGGAGGGAGAAAGGAGAAGGGAAGAGAAAAGAAAGAAAAAAGCCAATTTAAAGATTAAAAACCAACCTATCCTCAAACTGAGAGGGCTAGTGTAATTTTATTAATGAGTCAAAATATACTTTATGAATTTTTATAAAAGGATTAGCAGAAATAAAGATCATCACAAAGTGGCAAAAGGTCGCACAAGCACACACACAACTTCTTCAAATGTTTAAGCCTTTACGAGGAGGTCTCACAACCTCCATGTCAACTATCAGGGTTGCGGCAGCACACACAAACCCACCACCATAGGGTGGGAGAGCTTGCGGTCCTCTGGATCATGAGGTGAGAACACAGGGAATGCAGGGAATGCTAAGTGCATGGGAGCATTCGGAACACAGGGAGGTGATCTGCAGGACAACAAAAGGTGAAGGGACCGGACCTGCCCGCCCTGCTGGCTGCAGACAGGACACGCCAAGGCAGCCAGAGCCAGGCTACAGACTGAACTGACTAGTGACAATGAAATTAGAAGCCAATACCCAAGAGGTGACTAAGGAAAGTCCACTTGCTCAGAATTTAAATAATGCAGTTATAAATAATCCCTTCTAGCCAGGTCTGGTGATGCAGGGCCTCATAAATCCAGCCCTTGGGAGGTTGGAAGCAAGAGAGAAGGAAAGAAAGGACGAGACCTAAGTCATCTGTTCCAGGATTGGCATCAGTCAATCAATGCAGCAGAAGTCAGAAAAAAGGGAAAAAGCAGTTATTGAGTCAGAACACACAGAAAACAAGTTGATAAAATGTGCTCACACTACAATGCTAACAAAGACACAGAGTAGGAAAGGATGTCCTCAGAAGACACAAAAGCCACAAAGGACAAAGCATAAAAGAATACACTACTGGTTGACTTCATTAGAGAACCTCACCAAAAATACCAAAGGAGGGGAAGGAAGGGGAGGAGGAGACATGCTGGAAGGTGTTTAAAATATACTAACCACAAGAGACTTCTTCAGAATACACTAAGAACCCCTGTGGATCAAGAAGAAGAGAAAAATAAAGAGAAGAGCGGATGCAGAAGTAGCATGAGAGGTGATATATAAACAAGAACACATTAAAAAGCTGGTCTAGTATGATCACACGGAATCAAAGCCATGCTGACACAGTCACAGTAACACAAGCCAGCAATCCCAGGATACAGAAGGCTTTGGCAGGAGAGAGAATGAGTTTGAAGTCAGTCTGGACTCTGTACAGAGTGAGTTTTAGGCCAGTGTGGGCTATAGACTCTTGTTCAGGGGTTAAGAGCGTGTGCTGCTTTTACTAAAGACCAGAGTTTAGAGTTCTGTCCCCAGCAACCTCAAAAGGCCACTCAGAAACACCTGTTAAGTCCAGCTCGGGGAATCCAAGGTCTCTGAGGACATCGTGTACATACCCATACTCAAGACACACACACACACACACACACACATATATGTAAAATCTGAGAGAGGGAAGACAAAGGAGGGAAGGGGAGAGGAGTGGAGAGAAAGGGAAGAATCTTTAGCTGGGTAAAAGTGATGAAATGCCTAGACGGTGACCTTCATCCACTTCTGGGAAAAACCAGATTTTAGTAAACTTGCATGTCACCAGAAACATCATTATTATGTGCATTTCTTACAAAAGTGCCCACACTGGCCTCAGGAAACGTGTCTGTAGAGGCATCATGTAATGGAAGTCTGGCAATACTATAAATCCCTTACCAACTAAAGAACAGCCATATAAAGGGATTTTAACCACACCATGGAATCCATGACAGTGAAGAAGAAAGCAAGGCTACTCACATCTACATGGGTGCTGCTCAAAACACACTGCATGCAAGCTGGATATTGTGCCGCACGCCTTTCATCCCAGCCTCTGAGGCAGAGGCGGGTGGATCTCTCTCTCTTGAGTTCAAGGGCAGCCTGGCCTACATTGCCAGTTCCAGGCCAGCCAGGGATACAGAGAAACTGTCACAAAACAAACCACAAACACACAAAACCACACCATATGCAAAAAGCAAGTCACACATTCACATAGGATGCCAAAGACTGAAAGAACTACAGTGATTATCTCGGGACATAGCAAGTCAGTGAGGCCTACCAACAGCAAGGAAAACAGTGCAGAGTAGTGGAAAACTTTGGAGAGGGGATTCAATGGTGGTTGGGGGCGGGGGATGGAATAATACATTTCTTAATTTGGAGGTGGTACTCATGAGGTGTTTCTTCTTTATTTTTATAAGTACGCTACAAAATAGAAATACTTAAAGCCAACTTAAATATTAATGAGAGAAGTGTGATACAGAAAAAGGTCAAATGGTGTGAAGTGGGGGAAAGGGGGTCAAAAATGGGTGTGGAACAGATCACAGGAGCCACGCTTGCTTGTGGCTATTGATGGCAACTATCTGTGACAAGGGACTATGCAGAAAGAATTAACCATAGATATGCAGCCCACTCATAGGCAGGCCACTCAAAGGACTTTAAAACCCAAGCGTTTACAAAATAAGGAAAACCTGGGCAGAGCATGGGTGGCCTGTGCTAGGCAGTGCTAACGCTCTGATGGCACAGGCTGGTTTGACACTCATGAGGAAAATATTTCACAGGAGGGAGCTGAGGCTACAAAGGTAGCCTACACAGGTGACGGTGACGTGGATGGTACTACAAAAGCAGGCTCTCTTCTTAAGGCATTTCCAGTCTTTTTTTTTTTTTTCCAAAAAACTGGACAAATAATAAAACCATGGCTGCTTGGCAGTGGTGGCGCACATCTCTAATCCCATCACAAGGGAGGAAGAGGCAGGCAGATCTGAGTTCAAGGCCAGCCTAATTTACAGTGTGAATTCCAGGACAACCAGGGCTACAAAAGGAAGCCCCGTCTTGAAAACATAATCATAGATGATTAGCTAGATTGCTTAGATAGGTAAGTAGATGATAAAACCATGATCTATGTTCCTTTCTAGACTTCTCCTGTCTTCCGTTTGAGAACTTGGTCTGGGTAAGAGGTGTTATTTGGGGTTATCAGTATGAAGTGTGACATAACACGGAGCACAGGAATCCTACGCTTTTCCAAAATCGAACAGATGGATGATTCTGAACACATTTAGCCTCGGGCGTTCAAATACCGGCTCCACAAACAAAACAAAAGGCAGCTCGGGGGGGGGGGGGGGGGGGGGGGGGGGGGGGGGGGGGCACGAGGCGGGTGTGGTCGTTTTAGACAGAATGGTACAAGTGGCTGTCACCTAACACTGCCAGTGGCGAGGCGTACTTGACCCGAATGGCCCATTAAGTGACCGAGGCAGGAACTACACGCGTTCCAGGTCAGCCTAGGCGCTACATGGTGAGAGCATGTCTCAAAAAGACAATCTTTTAAATTGAAATTAAAAGTAAACAACTTGTTATGGAGCTATGTTCCAATCCGTGCCCTTTAAAGGCCTCAACATCTCCTCAGCGCCAAAGCCCGCGCCGACCCCACGGCCCTCCTCCGTCGCCCACAGGCGCCCGTACTGCTCCCCGCAGCACCCCAAAGCCTTCATACGTACCGCAAACCAGCGAGGTCACGCCGGAAGTCACTCTCGGAGCCCGCCTCCGGGGCGGAGAGATCGCCAGTATGGAGTTCCTATTGGTGGTCTACGCGCATTCTCCCGCTCACCAGGAGAGTACTTCCGTTTTCCCCGCCCGCGCTGTTGCTATGGAGCCTCGGCACCTGTGGGCTGCCTTCCGAGCTACGCGGTTTCCCGCGTGGTTTTCGTATTTCCCGGAACGGTTTCCGCCGCCCCCGCCTCTCGCTCTCTGGAGGAGAGCCCACGGAGGGACGATACATGGACTGTGTCGCAGTAAAATTAATGTAGGCTTTAGACTAGAGACGAAGAAGGTGGCTCTTGTTTTCCTTTAGCCTGAACTACAATCTTGGCTCCACCGCTACTGGTTGAGCATTGACCATACATGGAGCTACTAAGCGGAGTTAAAACAGTCAGTTCTGGGTTTGGCTAGTGCGACTGTAAAATGCTTGCCGACAAGGCAAAGGGAGACCTTGTGTCAAAAAACAAAGGAACCACATCTAACGTTGACCTCTGCGCACATGCACACACACACACCAGTCCTGAACATGAGATTTAGAAGAACTTATTGTTAATATACAGGTGATCCCACTGGCCTGCTCTCGAGGACCCGCTGCTTAAGTCCTCAGCCAGGTGCGTGTTGTGGATAAACTCCCCAGCCGTCATAGAGCTCTCTCTGTTCTCTGTCGCTCTGCCTTCCGTTTCTCTTTTGCTAGACTTTTTCTCCCTGTCTCATGGCGACTTCTCTGGCCTTGTTCTCTGAGACCGCTGAACCTGCCCGAGAGTTGCTCCCAATAAACCTGCTTTTGTATTTTTAATTTAACTTGATCTGACTTATTACGTCAGCGGAGAAATTTACTACCTGGGGCAGAAACTTTTTACTAATGTGCAGGGAGAGCTAGGACAGCAGCTGAGAAGTGTGGTGTGGTACTACTGGTTAAGCCACGCTCACCTAAGAATTGTGAGAGGAGATGAAATTGCCAAAAGGAGTGACTTCAAAGAAATCACTTCAGCTGACTGCGGAAGGCATTTCCTTTCCGTGCATTCCAGACTCAGAACCTCAGAGCTGGGAATACAGCCTCGCCCAGAAAAAGTAACTAATTATACAACTATACAAAGTGCACAGTCTAATCTCTGTGAAAGCACACACGGCCTCTCCTCAACCTGGAGTCTTGGACAACTTCTTAACCTCTGGAGAGATCTTCAACTGAGTAGGGAGACTAACAGTACAGAGGTTGTTAAAAGCTTGATCTCTGGAGGTGGAAGGCCAAGATCAAATCCTGGTTCTTAAACCCCAGTTTAAGAACTCTAGGACAAAGCACTCAGTCAACCCCTAGCCTTAGCCTGCCCGTCTGTGAGGAATCGTAGTATCGGACTGAGAACAGGGTTGTGAAGATGAACTGTGAACCACTCGGGGTGGGGTGAATAATAAATCCTTGGTAACTGAACTATCAATAACAAAGAACTGTATATAAACTATCTGAAAACAGCCCAGATGGGAAGCTTGCATGGTTGGTTTGCCCTGCAGTCTTGAAAAATCTTTCAAACCATTGTCAGTATTCAAAGTCAAGAGAATGGCTCAGTGGGTACAAAAACACTTGCCACCAAGCCTGAAGCAAGAGATGCAGTCGTCGTTTCATTTCTTCAGACAGGTTTAAAATCTGTAAGTCCACTTTCCCCAATGCTCCCGGGGCTTCTGGAAAATCCTTTTGTTACTTGTCTGGTCTGCTTGTTGGACCAGGTGTAATCTGCTACCTGGATTCCCTGTACTGCTTAAACCTGTGAGATAGTCTCCATTCTCCCTCAGTTCTCTGCCCCTTCCCAGGCTGCTTTCTAGCTTAGCCAATCAGGAATAGATTGTGGGGTTGAATCTCAGCCATTGAAGAACAGTCAATCCCCTTGAATTGAGGATAAGACAGGGCATTTGGTCATATGTAATCTGCTAATCAAGCATGGCATACCGGTTTGACAAAAATAAATAAATAAATAAATAAAAGTAAAAAATAAAAAAGTACTGCCTTGCTGGGTAACTTTTGTCTTGGTGGTGTATTTCTTTGTGTGACACCAAAATACTCAACTAGACCCACGTGGTAGAAAAACTGACTCCCCAAAGTTGCCCTCTGATCTACACGTACAACTGCCCCCAAACACACACACACAAATGTAACCAAAGTCAGGGTATCTCACAGAAGACTGTGGCATATCCAGCCAATCTGAAAACAGAACATCTGGCCGCCACGGGCCAGCATTTTGCCTTGGCAGAGTCTGTTTGGAGCTGGGGAGAGCCTCACCTCTGTTGTCATGACAATGTGTTTTCCTCTTGTGCTAGGCAGAAAAGCTGAGGATCAAAGACAGAACCCAGGGACAGCAGCAATCCCAGGGACAGCAACAATCCCAGGGACAGCAGCAATCCCAGGGACCAAGGCCCAAGAAAAGAGGAGGCAAGAAGTGGAGGCTTCAAAGAGAACAATGTGTGGGGCAGCCCAAACCAGGGTGACTTAGACTATGCTCGGGAGTGTCAGAGTAGTCAGAGGAGTTCCAAAAGGGTGGCCCATAGGTCTGCAATTTAGATGTTTCCATAGGGCAGCCAGGAATCCAGAACAGACTCCAAAAGAAGTGAAACATGGAAGCGAGGGCAGCTGAGCATTCTCTTAGGAAGTGTGGTGTAGAAAGGGAAGCCTTGAAAACTCAAGCTAGCCGGATAAAGGCACTGGTGCCTCGGTGTCTTCTATTTTCTCTATAAAGGAGTCTCACGCTGCCTGGTGATCCTGAGGAAATGCTGGGGAGGAAGGTGATAGGATGGAGCCAGAAGAGTTGGAACACACATCAAGATAAATGCAGAAGGGGAGCAAGACTTGACACTATGACTGCAGAAGTGATAACTATCTGAGCCCAGAGGCAAAGCTAATCCGGCTTCATCTTTGGTAGGCCTGTGCAGCTAACTCCCTGGACAGCACCTGTAGGACGATGCTTTGAAGTGATGCTCCGTGATTATGACAGAAACCAGAGGATAGTGGGTATTTCTGTTCAACCCAGGACACACGGAAGTTCTGGCAATGGAGAAAGAAGAGGCTAGGTCAGTCAGAGGGCTCAGTGAGGTGAACTGGTTCAGTGAGCCTGAGAATGCAGTATTAGATCCAGGCACCTTGCTGGCAGCAGCCTTCCTCTAGCACAGGCACCTTCTGAGACATGGCCTTTCCATGAGTGTAACAGACTTCCAGCTGCCAGGATTTCTCACACGGGGGCATGAGCTTACAGCAAAGAGAGCACTGGTCTGGAAATCAGAGAGCAAAGCTGCAGGTTTCTCCTGTGAAACCACCCCCATCCTCAGAAAAGTATTACTGCCATTTCTGCTATGTGGGCTTTTCCCTCTCTTCAGAACCCCTCCGTGCTGTCTGTCTGTCTGTCTGTCCGTGGCATTAATAACTCTTCTAATAAACTCCATACTCTCAACAGTTCATCTCAGTGTCCCTCAAGCCCACATCCAAGACCTTTCTATAGGAACAAATGATGAGAAATGACTAGGGTCCACCAGGGAGAACAGGTTCCCACAGGACACAAGTCACCCAGTAGCGAAGACGTGAAGTCTCTTTTTGGCTCTCCGTTTACCACTTTGCTATGCCAAGCACTAACTACCCACTCAGGACAACATCTCAGCTCATATGCTCCCAAGCAAAGTCAGAGAGCTTCACTCACATAAAAAAAAAAAAAAAAAATAGTGCCGATGAGACACCCAGAGAGGTTGAGGTAGGAGGACAGAGCAGGCTGAGGTAGGTGGTCAAGGCCTGGGCTGAAGAGAAAGCTGAAGGTCAGGGGTCACACTGAGCAGATGGATCATTTGCCAGAAGACAACGGACAGGGTCAGAGAGGAAATGATTTTAACTTTGTAGTGTCGAGAAAGAGCTTTGATGGCATCTGTTCTTTTCAGATGTTCTTGGAACAGGTACGGAAGCTGACTGAGTGCTGGGCCTCAAAGCTTTGACAGCTTCCAGAGAATCTTCAGATCACACTCAATGAGCCACAGCATAGTGAGATTGGAAGTCAACAATAGACCAGGCCAGAAGCCTTTGTGCAAACTGCACCCAAAGTCAGGGCAGCTGCTTCCGAGGAAGGGGCCAGGAAGTCAGACGATTTTTTTTCCTTTTTCTTTTTTACTGTACACACCTATTTGCAAAAAAATAAAATTAAAAGTTGTAAGTATACATTTGAGTTTTCTTTCTGAAGCTAATTGATGCATAAGGCAATGCACACGCAAGTGTTTGCTATGTTCGTCTTTATGGCCTTTCTGAAAAGTATTTTTGACATACGTTTATTTAAAAAAAAAAAAAAAAAAACAGAAAAATAGCCTATCTGGAAACTGGAAAATACATGCAGGTTAACAAGAAAAGCAGTATGGAAATTACAGAACACTCAGGAATGAGTGTGTGAAGCTGGCAAAGCAGTCTGCAGACCCAACACACGGAAATTAGAAGGGAATGAGGGTGAGACCTGGGGTAGCAAGGCAGCTTGGGATCCAACAGACCAGGATTTCAAGCTAATGGCCATTATCATGGGGTAAGTTACTCAGTTAAGTGGCAGGAAAATATCATCTAAACAGAGAAAGCAGAAGGAAGGGCATAATAATAGAAAAGCAGAAATGGGTACAAAATTAAGTTATGGAAACCAAAAGCTGTTACAGACCCATGAAATAAACTTCTAAGGCTGATCAAGAAGATGGCACAAACAATGTTATAAATGGCAAAGGAGACACAGCAGACACAGTGACACTCAGAGGAAGCATAAGAAGCTGATGGGCAATTTGGTGGGGGGAAGGGCAGGACTTGCCACAATCACTTCAGGATGGTGGAGATCTTTCTGCCCTCCACGTCCAGGGGCTGGGATGCAGGTTTGCACCACCATGCCTCGCTCAGCATAAACAACTTGAGGTGAAAGTTTTTGGAAAGTTAGGTTAAGTTACAGAGATACTTTCTGGATAAGGATGCAAATTCTGAAACTTGGCTAAAGGATAAAAGTAGAGCGGTAATTATCAATGAGGTTGGAATAATAAGAATGGATCTGCTCCAATTTCCAGAATACACAAGCCAAGGCCCAAGAACTCAGCCCACAAGGAAAAGCTGAAGGGGGCAAGGAGAAGAGAAGAGGGTAGGGAAGGGGAGACGACATGGAAGGGAAAGAAGTAGGGATTATATTAAGCAAGTCTCACAAGACTCTGAAGATGGAGAAGCTATATGACATATTCTCTGAGGGTAATTATCTTGGCATCAAAAGAACAAGAACAAAATCAAAGAAAACACAAGTACAACTACTTGTGAAAAGATTTGTTTTCAATTTTTTGCATATGTGTGTCTGAGTATATGTGTCCTGGAACTGGGGTTACGGTTGGTTGTAGATCACCCAAGGTGGATTCTGGGTACCAAACATCGGTCCTTCTGCAAGAGCTGCATGTGCTCCTAACCACTGAACATCTCTCCGGCTACAGTACAGCTCGATCACAAACACAGACGCAAAGGGTCAGCTTACTGGTTGCGATGGCTATTCCTGCTGCCAACTTGACTATATCTGGAATTAACAAAACCCTGAGTACCTGGATACACCTATGAGGGACTTTTCTTAATTAAATTATTTGAAGTAGAAATATCCACCTTTAATCCAGATTTTTTTGAGTTGGGACGACCCAGCTTTAATCTGGGCCACAGCTTCTGTAGCAGTCTATATAAAGGACATAGAAGAAACTCACTTTTACTTTTAGCCTGTTTGCCCTGGATCTCAATTTACTGGCATAAGAGCCTACTTCTTCAGGATTCCAGTGTATACTGAAGACCAACTGAGACATCCAGCATCATGGACTGAACAACTATTGGGTTTTCTATAGGGAGACAGCCATTGTTGGACTAGGCAGACCACAGCCTATAAGGAACACTGATAAATAACCCATATATATTAATATTCCCATAGATATGAATACATATGCCAATATATGAATATTCATATATGTTTATTCTATCAGTTCTGTTCCTCTAGAGAACCCTGACTAATATACACCTATGTAACAAATGATATGGAGAGGCCTGGAGAAATGGCTCCATGGTTGAGAGCACTGGCTGTTCTTCCTGAAGTCCTGAATTCAATTCACCCCCATGGTGGCTCATGACCATCTATAACTGTAGTCCTATGAGAGTAGTCTTCTGAGGTGCAAATGTAAATGCAGACAAAACACCCATACACATAAAATACATAAATTTAAAAAAAAGGTATGGGGAAAGGGAAATATTTACCCTTAATACTCACTGAAAGTAAAAACAGGAAAAATTATAAAATTTCACCCATAAAAGTGGTGAACTGTTGCCAAGAGTTACGGAGAGACCAACACTGATGGTCATGTGCTGGGGTAGAAGCATCCTAGCTGCTGTGGAGGACAGTTTGGTGTCTCTGATATTGCAAGAGCTCACCCAGAAATTCAGCTTCTCTAAACTCAGCTGGAGAATCCCACTTGCATGCCAAGAAGGTTGACACAACAGAGAAAAGATGGGAATCGTCTACACTTCCACTGTCAAGGAAATGACAAATTAAATGTACTTGTGTCATGATTCTGTGACCTTAAAAGGAATGAGCTAACCCATACTCATAAGTTCCTATATATGCAATTCCTAGAAGCATAGAATGAAGAAGGAAGAGAGGAGTGATGAGCCCTGATTTTCATCCCCGGGACCCACATGATGGAAGGAGAGAACTGACTCCTGCAAACTATCCTCTGACCTTTGCACATATATGGAGACACACACACAGGCACAAACACACATATAAACACAAGCACGCATGCATGCACACGGAAACGAAAAACCTCAAGAGAAAAAAATGCATGCATCAAGGTTACCATCTATGCAAGATTGGTGAGATGCAAGAAAAAAATGAGAGCTGTGTGTGGCATCTCTCCAGTCCAGGGCTCTACTTCCTAAAGATGTTAGTTGATTTGTTGCTGCTGGGTTTGGTTTGGTTTGGTTTGGTTTGGTTTGGTTTGGTTTGGTTTGGTTTGGTTTGGTTTGGTTTGGTTTGGTTTGGTTTAGTTTGGTTTGGTTTTGAGACAGGCTCTCTCTGTTTAGTCCTGCTGTTCTAGAACTTGCTCTTAGTCCACACTGACCTCAAACTCAGAGATCTACCCGCCTATGTTCCCAAGTACTAGGATTAAAGGTGTGTGTCCTCAGATCTTACTAGGCCTTGAATTTAGCTTCAGACTTCTGAGTAGCTGGGATTACCGGCACAGGTCCCCAATCCCAGCACTAGTTTCAGTCCCCTTTTTAAATATGCTGCATTATGGTGTTTCTTCTGGCATCAAATACTTGCTGATATCAAATACTTCTGGCATCAAATACATACTTTATAGGCGACCTAGTATTCCCAGAATTAGCATGTGCAACCATCACCCTCTTTAAGCACTTTGCTGACAAGTGGATGTTTCCCAACACAGTGAAGTCTAAGATGCATTGTCTGCACATTAACTGCTGAGGACATCCCTGTTTGCTGAGATTCCCAGAAGTAGAATTAGGGGGTTAAAGAGTGCACATACATCTGGGCTCTTGGTAAACATAGCCGAGAGTCCTGAATAAAGATGAATCATTTACACTCCCTCTAATGTTTGTCACTCCAGGTCTGACTCCGTTGACTTTAGACCAGAACCTTAGGAAAAGTTGGGGGTGGGGGGCATCATCCCATTCTAAGATGTCAAGCTGACTGCTCCAGAGGATTCTTTGGCTGTGGCATTGTGTATAACTGAAGTCTAGTTGGTACCTAACTTAGGAGGGGTCACGTGACCAATGGTGGAGCTCCCTCCAGTAGATCTGCTATAGTGGCTTCTTCACTTCTGTCCAATGGTGTTGGCTTATAGCCTTGGAAACAAACCAAACCAAACCAAACAAACAAACAAACAAAGCCAGGCATATTCTGTCCCCTACCCGGTGCCCCCCCCCAAAAAAACTCAGGACTACAGAGTGCATTCTAGGCCAGCCCAGGCAACTTACTGAGACTCTACCTGAAAATAAAAAATTATCTGACAAGATGGCCCAGCAGGTAAAGGTGCTTTCCAAGAAGCCAGTCTGAACTCAATTCCTGGAACCTATATGGTGGAAGGAGAGAGCCACAATTGTCCTCTGACATCCACCTCTGGGCCACTGAGTACATGCCCACACCCACACCCACACCCACACATACACATACAATAAATTAATGGAGTAGAACCCTCTGGAGCAGCTGGGACTATAAATGCCCAGCTAATTACATCCTTTTAAAGTCATATAGCCTGTGTGGTCAAACAGAAAGGCTGCTCAGATGTAAGAACATGTCCCACCTGTTTGCTCTTCTCACCCTCAGTCTGGCCTGCTCTGGCATTCTTGCCTATTTCTGACTGCTTTCTGAGAGGTAGTGAAATTACCAGAGAAATTATTTCCAGAGAAGATGCCAGGTGATAATGATTTCCCAACATCTCAGCCAACACTGATGAAAAGCGGAATTCAGAGCAAGCTAATCAAAGCCTCAGATCACCCCCAAGGAGGCTCTAATGCACTGCTCCTCCTATCTACAGTTGGCCTTCTATAGAGGACTACCTGGGGCCTGGGAGACGACCTAGTCAGGCGGCTGGAGTCTCCACCCTATACTATAATATCTGCAAAGAGGCACACTGAGACTGTGTGATCAACCCATATCTCGTGTTAACGCCTTCACACCCTGCCTTACCTTATGTGCTCTCTCTCTCTCTCTCTCTCTCTCTCTCTCTCTCTCTCTCTCTCTCTCTCTCGTTGCTTCTTCTCTCATCAGGAATGATCTTCACGCTCATTGCTTTTAGAATGAAGAGAAGTGAGAACTGGCTCCTCGCCACACTCCTCAGTCTACAGTGGCCTCTAGGAGCCATTTTGTCTGACTTGAAGTAGATTCACTCCTCTGGGAACAGCAAACAATCCATCCCAAATTTCCAAATCATTCCTGTTCCTTTTCTCGCCAGTAACATGTTGGAAACCAGTCAGAGATGGGGTGGGGCGGGGCACGAGGGCTGAATGCACAGTGTTTGTTAAAGGTTAGGAGCAGGTGAGCAACATTGTTTTAATATTTCAAAAGTCTTTACCCTTTGAGACCCAACAATGTTTTTCTTTTTGAGGTGTGACAGGGCAAGCAAGTACAGAGATTTCAGGTTTAACTAGAATTTGATCTCCTTAATTGAGAATCCCGTAGAAAATTACCCAATCCTATTCAAGGAAGTCAAGGTCAAGTTGCCCCAGCTAACTCATCTTAGCTTCTGTAAAACTGCTCACATGTGCAGAAACCCCTCCAGCCAACCTCTTATCTCAGCTTCTGTCTAATTGCTTGCTTACGAGAAGCCCCCACCGCAGCTGCCAGGACTTGGGTTTCTGCCCTCAAAAACCCAGTGCTCTGGACAGACACTCTGTGCAAAACTTGGGAACCAAATACTTGAATGTAGTCCCAGCTGGCTGGGATAAAGACTTTCAATTTGCTTGCAATTGCTGAGAGGGAGAAAGCAATATAAACTGCTTCTGAGTGGTCATCTCTGGTGGGCTCCCCAAACAGAGGTATGAGCTGTAATATGGCTGACAGCATAAAGACACAGTGGGACTCGGGTTGCAATGGCATGCTTCAAACATATACTGCACGAGTGGCGTTCGTCTTCCCAAAGATAGAAGTCAAGCAGTGTTTTTAATTCTCATTTACTTAGAACTCACTTGCAAATGGATGAGGAAACCACAGCTGAAAAGAAAGTATCAAGTTGACTCACTGAAGTTTTCGTTTTCATTCGCTTTTGGCACTCCTAGGATTCATCAAGAGCTTTACAAGCAAACAGCAACGGGAGTGTTGGAGGTCAAACGCTAGACTCGGTGCATACTCGACAAGCATCCTACAGCAAGCACATGCTCATCCCTGCAGAGAGCTTTAATAGTCTTCAAGAGGGCCAACAGAAAAAGAAGCTTACTGCCAAGCCTGATGACCCAAGGTCAAGCCCCAGGACCCATATGGTAGAAAGAATCAGCTCCTGCTGATGCCTCAGGCTGTTCTCTGACCTCCACATCTGGGCTGTGAATGTGCCCACCCAACCGTTCTCTACACACACACACACACACACACACACACAATAAATTAATGTAATAAAAAACTTTACAAAGTAGTCTTTTTAATCATGTTACTTGCAGTTTCTGAGAGGGAGATTAGTAAGTAAAACCTAGAGATTGCTGAATGCTAATAAAGTACTTAGTAATAAAGTACTTGCACTATATGCAAGGATACTATCATTTAGGCAAGAAGAGCTTATTGGAAGGGCATTGGCACTCCATTAGTCAGGATAGGCTAGTCTCGGGCACACAACTATTGTTGTAGGTTATGCTGCAGATGCCCTATGGCCTGTGGCTTGTGTTAGCTTTCTGTCACTATTACAAGTGCTTGCAACAATAAGACTAGAGTACTGTGGATTGCCCTCTACTGTTTGTATTTTGTTGCTAATCCTGCTTCCTAAGGAGGGACTGCCCAGAAGAGGAGTGGATCACATACTCAAGTGATTCTATATGAACCTTTTCCCCATTTTAACTGGTCAATAAAGCAGAAGCTAATCTCTGGGAGAAGGATAAAGTGGGATTTCTGGATCCCAGGAGGAAGAGGAAGAGAGAGAGAAGGAGAAGGATTTGGACCAGGCTGTGGAGTGGATAGGAAGTAGCAGACTTGTAATTCTCAGGGACTGATAGTTTGTAGCCTCCACAGGCAACTCTGGAGGTTACGGAGGATGGGGCAACATAGTCTTCGACTAGTCATTGAGTTATTTGGCTAGTTTTAAAATATAAAGACTGCCTGGTGTTTTCCATCTGTAGAGACTCAGGTGGGCCAGAGAAAAGGCACTGACTGGGTAGTTGTGAGAGGCTTGACGACCGTGGGAGCTGGGTAAGACAGCCTTTGCCGGCACCTGTCAAGGAGCAAGCATGCATTTTAAGATTACACAGTACATTAGAGACCGTGTGTTTGGGTCATACTTTGGAGGTCTTGGTTCATGCTTTCTTGGCCCCATTGCTTTGAGGCCTTTAGCAAGGCACCCTGGCACCTTAGGGAGGAAATGTGTTCGTTTCAAGGCCAGAAAGTAAGAATGAGATAGACAGATAGGCTGAGGGTTTATTATCGCCCTTTAAGAGCATGCCCCAACAGCCGAAAGGCCCCAGACCTTGTCTCTGCACGGCTCCTCCACCTCCCCAAGCAGAGAACTAGAGAGGGAGCTGTAATCCACGAGCTTTTGGAGTGTTCCAGACTCAACCAGTAGTAGGTGACTGCCCCAAGTTCACTCAGCTCACTCAGAGACTCAGAGACGTGGAGGTTCACATGGGCAGCTAGACCACCTAAGACATAGTCATATGTGACTGGAAGTAGACAGGCTTTGAGTATGTGCATGTTTACATATGTTACATACATATTTACATGTTTGCTTACATATACACATATATACAAATGTGTGTATAACTCTATTCTTTTTGTTTTTAGTTTATGTGTGTGGATGTTTTCCTGTATTTATGTTTGTCTGTGCACCATCTGTGTGCCTGGTGCCCTCCAAGGCCAGAAAAGGGCTTCAGATCCCCTGGGACTGAACTGCCTTGTGGATACTGTTGAACCAAACCCATATCTCTCGTAAGTGCTAAGTCATTTTTCCAGTTCTCTCTTCTCAAAAAAAAAAAAAAAAAAGTGTGACCATTAATCATTAACAGCTTGGTTGGATTTAGAATGACCAAGGGGCCAGCAAGATGTTGAGTAGGCAAAGGCACCTGCCACCAAGACTGATCTTCTGTGTTCTATGCCCAAGCCCCACACTGGGAAGAGAACCGACTCCTGCAGCTTGTCTTCTGACCTCCACTGGCGTGCCTGTTGCATACTGAGTCAATAAATAATAAATATGAAAAGAATTTAGAATTACCTGGGAGACAGGCCTCTGAATGTAGCTGTGAGGTATTTCCGGAAAGGCTACCTGAGTGTAGGTGGCACCATCCCACAGGAAGAGAAAAATCAGCGAATGGGGGTGTTCCTGCACCTCCCCTCCTATATCACTTTGACATTCACTGCACTGATCTCTCTCTCCAGACAATGACGGCGAAGTCCAGAACCATCTAAA
The DNA here is from genome assembly GCA_030674055.1 of Rhabdomys pumilio. Taxonomy (NCBI): domain Eukaryota; kingdom Metazoa; phylum Chordata; class Mammalia; order Rodentia; family Muridae; genus Rhabdomys; species Rhabdomys pumilio. Next base: position 113,511,980 of record JANHMN010000003.1, read on the forward strand.
ACCTAGGCCTAAAGAAATCCTTGCTTCCCATCCAGTAGTTTGCCACAGCAAGAAGCAAAATACCACAAGGCTTTTACAAGAAGAGGTAGCAATCAAGATGAGGCTTGAAGAATGGGGTTGAGTCATTGAGAAGGGAGGCCAGCCTGGGGCCAAGAGGCCAGAATGGGCTTTTGCAGGGAAGAGAGGCTCTGCAGTGGCTAGCAGAAGGGATCTCTGGCTGCTTTTCCACTCCAACCCATCCTCCCTTCACTAATGTTCTCAGTGATGGTGACATGCAGGTGGCTGGCGGGGGGAGTAGGGGGAAGGGAGGCATGAGGAGGTGGGGGCTGGATGGCATGTTGATGAATTTGGAGCTCCAGCTATACCCACACTTGACCTTTCCTGGCAGTTATCTTACACTTCCTCACATGCTGGCTGGGAAAATCTGTTTTTTTTGTATTATGGTTCAAGACTGCTGCTGGCCCAACAGGAACAGCATTAGCTAGGTTGTCTTAGGGCCCGTTTGCTGTTGGGCAGTGTTGTTCCCTTTTGTTTCGGCCGGAGCTGGCCCACACTTGGGGGGCCAAAATGTCGGAACGCTCTGTCGGTGTTGCCAAAAGCCTTGGGGACTAACTTGTTAGCCCGCACTGCCCCAAGCAGCTCCAATCTGCGGGTCAGGGTTCAGCAAGAGAGAGAGTGAGGACAGACACAAAGAATGGAGACAAGACACAGTGTGATTCAATCCCGTTTATTCTTTAGTCTCTCTTCCTAGTCCAAGTCCCAAGTCTTGAGTTCCTAGTCCCTAGTGCCTTCAAGTTCTTCCTTCCAAGTGCTAAGTGACTCCAAGTTGTACTCTGTCAAGTAATCTGTTGTCTGGTTCTCTGTGATCTCTCTTCTGTCTGCCTCTTGCCTTTTATATGTCTCACTTCTAAGCCACACCTCTAAATCATGCCCTTAAATCATGCCTTTAGGCCTTGTCTCTAAATCTAATCTCTAAGTCACGCCCTTAAATCTCAGCTCTAAATCACACCTTTAAGTCTCACACACCCAAGGGAAGATCCTGGGTATCTAAAGCAAGATGTTATCAGAGTGTGCTCAGCTGTTGTAGGCTAATGTAATCAAGTCTCTTGTCGGGGTATATGGCTCAAGATGGCTGCAAGGGTGATAGCTGCCTTCTGTCGGCTCCCCACACCCTTTGAACCCTGTAACAGTTGTTACTTTCCTCGGTGCTATGACAACACACCATCTGACATGTTGTCAGGTGACAGCATCGACTTAAGGATGGGGGCTTTGTTTGGCTCACAGTTTGAAGGTTTAATGAATCCTGACTAAAGGAGTGTGTGGTGGCTAGTCACATGGCATCTATAACAGGAAGTACAGAGAGAGAGGGGGGGGGGGGGGGGGGGGAGGAGAGAGACAGACAGACAAACAGACAGACAGACAGACAGACAGCTGGTGCTAAGCTTGCTTTTCTCTTTTTTTATTCAGTCCAGGACCTCCACACATGGAATCCTGCTGTTCACACTTATGTTGGCTTTCTGGCCTTAATTAACCCAATCTAGAAACTTCCTCACAGTCATGCTCAGAGGTTAATCTCCTATGTGATTCTAGGTTCCATTGAATTAACAATACTAACCATCACACGTGCTGTGAGTTAATCTGTTCAGAGGACCTGTGCAGGCTTCTGGGTGGGTTGGGGGAGGGGGGAAAGGGTGGTGCCCAGGAACAGGTGTGTGGGAAGCAACTCCATCTGGTAACTTTGGAGGATGGAGGCATACTGTATGTTCATAGCTATATAGTCCTTTGCAAGGATGAGAGGCTGTGCAGATGAGTAGCAGAGAGGCCTCTGGCTGCTCAGTGAAAGAAGCTGGTGAGAAGTAGGGAATGCTTGGAGGAAGAAGGGCCAGTGTAAGCCGGAATGCAGACAATCGATGTCAGGCAAAAGAGCCAAACCTAGAACCTTCAGTGGGCAGTCTTTCTCTTCATCAACCTATTTTCAAGTCATTCAATCTGATTGTTTGTGTTCCCTCCCCATCTTCTCTTTTGATTTTGTGAGATAGGGTCTTGCTCTTTAGCCTCAGCTGGCCTTGAACTTATCACGTAACTTCGACTGGTCTCAAATGCTTGGTGCTCCTGTCTCAGTCTGCAGAATGCTGGGATTGCAGGCAACACAACCACAATACGTTCATTTGCTTTTGTCAATGAAAGAACCTTAGTTAATCTGTTAGTAAACAGGCAAATAATCAGTTACATAACTTGAAGTTTAGGGTGAAGCCTTGTGAAAATGAGCTAGATGCACAAAATAAATGATACAGGATGCTCTTGTCGCCTGTGCAAGCTGCCTATCATGATGGGGGATACAAGAAACTACATTTGGGATGTATTTTTCAAGAGGAAGAAGGAAAAGGATTTCAACAAAATTAAGAATGAACACAGATCCCGAGGGCATCATAAAACACAGAGGACATGTGCTTGTGTACAAAACTTTTTTTCCCCACAATGGACAGAACCAAAAGCCTGGAGTAAGCATGTGTGTACGGTACAGTCTCCACTCCCCTTGTGGGTCACTAGTCTTTAACAAGCATTTCACGGTTCATATGTCCCGACATTCCATTGACCTAGAAATAACCCAAGATTTCATATTTGTTCTTAAAAATCTCCAGGCAAACAACACCTAAAAATAACACTGACCGTTTTCTCAGCCATTCCAAAAGTGGGCTCTGTAAAGAATGCAACCAAATCCTGTGTATAATCTCTCCCAATTAGCCATGTTAGAAATCACTGATGTGTTATCCATTGTCTTTGCTTGTTTTGTTTTTTGTTTTCTTTTCATGACAGGGTTTCTCTGTGCAACAGCCCTGGCTGTCCTAGGACTTCCTTTGTAGACCAGGCTGGCTTCCTCTGTAAACCTGCTTCTGCCTCCCTTGCATTGAGAAGTCATGCGCCACCACACCTGGCAGAAATCATTGATTTCAGTGACAGAATTGATCTTGGGTTTAGGGCAGACCATGCACTAGGCATGAATAGTCATTCTCTTTTCCTGTTTTCTTTCTCCAGGGACAAGGTGGAAGGCCATCGTTCATGCACCTCCCATTCTTGCAAGCTTAGCAGTGTTTTGTTTTTTAATATAAACTCCTTTTATTGTTTGATCAAATCTATTTCCCATTTTCTCCCCTGCGGCTCCTCCCCTATTCCCTCTACCACAGTCCCTTCCAATTTCATATGTTCTTTTTGAAAACCCACTAAGTCCACTTAGTGCTGCCTCTATATGCAAGTGTGTAGAACCATCTACCAGAGCACAGGCAACATCTCAGAGGCAGCATCCTTGAAGAGAAGAGATTCTGCCTCTCCTAGAAGCCCACAGTTGTCATTGTCTCCTCAACTAGGGATGGGACTTCATGAGCTCCTCCTCTACCCATGCTGGAATGTTGGCTGGCTTGATCTTGTGCAGGTCTTATGCTGTCACAAGTGCTGTGAGTTCATTTGTGGTCCTCCTTGTCAAATGTCTGTGCTCATAGCAAGAGGCATGTCTTGTGCCTATAAGTTGAGTTGTGCCTATACTGCAGGCAGGTCTTATGTTGAGGTTCTTGATCCATCTGGAGTTGAGTTTTTGCAAAGTGAGAGGCAAGCATCTAGTTTCATTCTTCTGTATATAGCTATTCAGTTTGACCAGCACCATTTGTTGAAGATGCTGTCTTTTATCCAATGAGTATTTTAAATCTCTTCGTCAAAAACAAGGTAGCTTCAAGAGCATATTTGGGTCCTCAATTCTATTTTATTGATCAGTTTCTCTGTTTTGTGCCAGTATCAAGTTGTGGTTTTGTTTTGGTTCTTTTTTTTTTTTTTTAACTACTCCTTTGTAGTATAACTTTAAATCAGGGAACAATGATACCTCCAGTAGTTTTGCTGTTGTTGTTTTATTTTTACGTTTTAATTTATGCACATAATTTAATTTATTAAAAAATAAAAATTTGAATTTATCTTAAATTTTAAAATAATTTAATTTACATAATTAAAATTAAATAGTAATACATTATGTATTTTAATTTTTTAAATTTTAAATTATGTGCACATCTGCATACATATGAGTTTAGGTATGTGCACCACATGAGTACAGGCAACTCGAGGGGGAAGAAAGCTTTAGGTCCATTGAACTGGAGTTACAGGCAGTTGTAAGCAGCCTAATGTAGGCGCTGGGAACTGAACCTGGGTCCTCTGCAAGAGCAATACATGCTTTTAACTGCTGTACAACACTTCAGCCCCTTTAGAAGTTTTGCTATTGTTCAAAATTGTTTTGGTTCCTGGGTCTTTTGTGTTTTCATATGAATTTGTAGGGTTTTTTGTTTGTTTCTTTCTTTTCAGTTTCTGTGAGAGTTGCATTGGAATTTTGATGGAGATTCCACTGAATCTGTAGATTGCTTTTGGCAAAATGTCCACTTTCACTGTCTTAATCCTACCAGTCCATGAACGTAGGGTATTTTCCATCCTCTGGTGTCTTCATTGTCCTTTCTTCCATGACTTAAATTTTTGTTGTGCATTTGTCATTTCCTTGATACCTCCTGTCTTGTCTGGGCTTCTGTTGCTGTGATAAAACACTATGACCAAAGGCAGCTTGGAGAGGAGAGGGTTTGCTAAGCTTTCATTTCCACATCATAATTCATCACTGAAGGAAGTCAGGACAGGAACTCAAATGCTCCTGGGGTCAGGAGCAGATGCAGAGGCCATGGAGGGGTGCTGTTTACTGGCTTGCTCTCATGGCTTGTTCAGCCTGTTTTCTTGTAGACTCCAGGGCCACCAGCCCTGGGATGGAACCACCCATAATGGGCTAGGCTCTCCTCCATCAATCACTAATTAAGAAAATACCTTACAACACAATCTTTTGGACACATTTCCTCAATTGAGGTTCCCTCCTCTCAGATGACTTTAGCTTGTGTCAAGTTGACATAAAACTAACCAGGATGCTTCCCATTTCTTATTGGCCAGAACTGAGTTGTATCAGCAGCTCATGCTGTAGAGGAGCCAGGAAAGTGACAGTTGATTTTAGGACTTAAATTAATTAAATTAAGAAATACAGCATGTGTGGGCAAATGTGCTGTGTGTTGAGAAACTGTTTAAAAAGCTTCTAGTATCTGAGAAGTATCCATGGGCTTGTGGGGGAAGACTTCTCTGTGTGTAGGGGCAGCATCCAGTCTCCTGGGGGCTAATGGGCCTCCACACTCTGTCTTCCTGACCTCCGATGGCCTGAGAACTCACAGAGGCAGCATTCTGGTCCTCAGGTCTTCAGAACAGGATAGAATATACTCAGAGGGAGATTTTCAGACATGAGCTAAGCCAATGGGTCAGCTACCTTCACACCTGTGACCAAATACCTAGACAGACATGTTAAGAAGGAAAAAAAATTTGTTTTGTTCACAGATTCAGGCATTTCCTCCCACAATCCCTTAGCTCTGTTGCTCCTGGCCTGTGGCAAGGCAGAGCATCACTTTGAGAAACATACAACATGGCATTGCTCCCCTTATGGATGCTGACAGAGAGGAGGGTCCAGGAACAAGACATACCTTTCAAAGGGACACCGAAGGGCCCTTTCTCCAGCCACATGCCTCCTAATGGCCTGCTCAGCTAGGAACTGATCAGTGGATCAACAATCCATTGATTGTGTCAGGATCCACTTACTTAATTTTTAAATTACTACAACTTTTAAATTAAAATATAATCACATCAGTTCCCCCCTTCCCTTTCCTCTAACACCTATGTACCCACCCTCTAACCACTCACTCCCTCTCAAATTGGTGGAGCCTCTTTTCCTCTTATTATGACTGTTACATATATCTATATGCATAAATATATGTATACAACTTGCTTGATCCATTCAGTGTAGCTTGTGTGTACACGATTTCAGGGCTAACCACTTGGTATTGGATAACCAATTAGGTGACTCATCCATGGGAGAAGGTAATTCTCCCACTCTTGCACTCAGGTACCTCTAGTTCTTTGTCTAGGGGTGGGATTTGTCACCTTGGCTTTTGCTCTCTCTCTCTCTCTCCTGTTCTCTGGTGACCACCATGACCTGTGTGGCCTCATGAGATTGTCCATTTCTGTGTTAGGATGTTGTCTTAGTTAGGGTTTCCATTCCTGTGAAGTGACAACATGACCAAGGCAACTCTTATGAAGGACAACATTTAGTTGGGGCTGACTACAGGTTCAGAGGTTCAGTCCATTATCTTCAAGGTGGGAAGGATGGCAGAATCCAGGCAGGTGTGGTGCAGGAGGAGCCAAGAGTTCTACATCTTGTTCCAAAGGCAAACAGGAGAAGACTAGCATCCTCACGCAGCCAGGAGGAAGCACTTAAGCCCCCCCCCCCCACAGTGACACACCTTCTTCAACAAGGCCACACCTACTCCAACAAGGCCACACCTCCTAATAGTGCCACTGTCTAGGCCAAGCATATTCAAACCACCACACATGTCTATAAGGGATCTGCTCTCAAAAGCCCATCAGATGACAGGCAAACCCTTAATGTAAGCTTTAGGAGATACCTGAGATTCCAAACATGGTACCAGTCAATCAGCATGCTGAGGTCTCCAGCCTTCAGAGGGCTGCTGCATGAAATATCCTATTATCACCACAAGAGCCAGTCTGTGCAGCAATACATGCTTACCTTTTCTAGACAGGCATAGATACACTATTGGTGCTGTCTCTCTGGAAAACCCTAATAAACAGAGACAAAACTCACTAAGAATGGTGAACTGCCAGGCCCAAATCACTCTCTGAGCAGGCATCAAAGCAAAAGAGATAGAAGGGGCGGTGGCATTGTTAGGATCCATAAAAAGTAAGCCTCAAGCAATGGAAAGTGACTGGGAGATGTCACTTGAGTCCTGGTGAGACAGGTGTGAGAGCTTGGCTGGGACAAAGCAGCAGGAAGGGAAACAGGCCACTTGAAAGTGAAAATGAAGGCAGTGTGGTGGAGACAGGCCACACAGGTCATAGTGGTCACCAGAGAACAGAAGAGAGAGGAGGCCAAGGTGACAAATCACGTTGGCTTGCTACATTAGATACTGGCGCCAGTCAGGAGGCTGAGTGCACAGAAGTGAACCTGGTCACAGATAGTGACTTTGGCCAAGAGACAGCTGGAGGGGAATGTCCACAAGGCTGGGACATAAAACTCTGTAGTATGTGAACAAGGCAAGGCTAAAGCTAGAGTCCAGTGCTCCCACAGAGCACTCCTCCGAACCTTAAAATACATTTTAACACCACTTAGTCCATCAGTGGAAAAACAAAACATCTGGGGCTGACTACCTTATAAAGAAAGTTGGGGTGTTTGTGCTTTAAAGGCTGAAAGCCCAGAGCAAGGGCTCTATTAGCTCAGCATCTGAGAGTCCTCCCTAACACGCCACAATATGGTGGTGGCCACACGTGGGGACATGTGCCGGAGAAGGGAAGTCATGCGGCAGGATAGGAATCTAGAGTAACACAGAAGCCAGGCTCCTCATTTCCCCCTTCCTCTTCTTCCTCCTCCTCCTCTTTCTTCCTCCTTCTCTCTCTTCTCTCTCTCCCTCTCCCTCTCTCTCTCCCTCTCTCTCTTTCTCTCTCTTCCCCTCTCTCTCTCTTACACACACAATTAAAGCTTTAAGCATGCTAGACAAGCACTCTACCACTGAAGCACTCTACCACTGAACTACATCTCCAGCCTTCATTTTTTTTTGAAAATTATTTTAAAGATTTGTTTTTTATATGTGTGATTTTGAGTGTGTGTCTCTATGTGTGTATAGGTCTGTGCATCTCTCTCTCTCTCTCTCTCTCTGTGTGTGTGTGTGTGTGTGTGTGTGTGTGTACACAGGTAGGTGTCTAAGAACAACTTGGAGGAGTCAGATGGATCCAACTTAGGTCGTCTGGCTTGGCAACAGGTACCTTTTACCCATCTCAACACCTCAACAGCCCCGTATCTTTTTTTTTTTAAAGATTTAGTTATTTGTTTTTATGTATATGAGTACATTGTTGCTGTCTTCAGACACACCAGAAGAGGATATCAAATCTCATTACATATAGTTGTAAGCCATCATGTCGTTGCTGGGAATTGAACTCAGGACCTCTGGAAGAGCAGTCAGTGTTCTTAACCGCTGAGCCAACTCTTTAGGCCCAGCCCTGTAATATATATATATAATGTGTGTATGTGTGTGTGTGTGTGTGTGTGTGTGTGTGTGTGTGTGTGTGTGTGTATTTGCTGAGGACGGAGCCCAGGGCTTCGTGCATACTCATCAAGCACTCTACCACCAAGCTACAGTCCAGTCCTGCGCCTTACTCTTGCATCTGTCTGCTCTTCCATGAGTGGTGTGCCTGGAAACAGAGAACATTCTCTGAAGGGTCTTGGCTCTTAAGTGTCTTTTAGCAGTGACTACCTTTAAATGTCCACAGTAATACATTCACTAGAACAAGAATACCCAACTTAAAAGTCACCTTCATAATGAAGACATTTCAGACCTGATCTGACAAAGTCTCGTAGAGTAGGAGGTCTTATGACATGAAAGCATTCAGCTTGTTGACTTTACCCTTATCTCTGTCCTCATGATTACAAGATAGAGGCCATAGCTCCAAGCTTCCTTCCTCTTTCCACAACAGTGTCCAAAGTCCCTCCCCTTCTCCCTTGCCTTCCCCCCATTTCCCCCCTTAATTGTAGAGAAAATCCTTTGTAGACACTTCCAACACACTCCTAGTCAAGTTATGTTGCCTCAGGTTGAATTCTAAGCCCACGTCCTAGCAGAAAGAGAAGCCAGGGTGAGCATTTGGCGTGCTTGGTAGCTGTGGTAGAAAAATGGAGCTGGAATGACCGTTTGATAGGTGACCCACTGTCTTAGGGTTTTACTGCTGTGAACAGACACCATGACCAAGGCAACTCTTATAAGGACAAGATTTAATTGGGGCTGACTTACAGGCTCAGTTCAGTCCATTATCATCAGGGGAGGAACACGGCAGCATCCAGACAGGCATGGTGCAGGAGGAGCTGAGAGTTCTTCATCTTGTTCTAAAAGCCACTAAGGGAAGACTGGCTTCCAGGCAGCTAGGACGAAGGGTCTTAAAGCCCACACCCACAGTGACACACTTTCTCCAAAAAGGACACATCTCCACCTGCACCATCACAATAATCAGCATAAAAGCCACTGTTACTGTCACCTGTGGTTGCACCACTTTGTAAAAGAGCCTCCATGTTGCTTAAACAATGCCAGTCTTAGAAACGTATGCGATGTGGGTTTTTTCTAGATTGTTACCTGCTCCCCTCTATCCATCCAGCAGCAGCCAGCAGGGAGAGTCGTTTATCATTTGCCTGATAACTCATTGCTCACCGTATCTCTCTAGCTACCCCTAAGCTATTACCAACTGTAAGGCCAAAGAAGAAAACTGTCAGCCCTCTCTCCCCCGTCTGCCTTTTAACTATTCCTGCACGTAAACAAATGTTGGTTCTAACCCCTACATGAGAGACCCCTCCAAGAGGACACTCTTTTCCAAACAAGATGTGCCTTGTCATGAGACACTTGTCGCCTTGTCTGTCTTCCTTTATGGCTTGGATTATATAGCAGTGCTATATAACCAACAGGCAGTGGCTTGGTTCAGGCCAGCATTGCTGAGTCAACACAAGATCAGTGTCACTGGGGGCTGGGGAGATGGCACAGCGGCTGCACTGAGACTGAGCTGCTCACAATGACCAGACTCCAGCTGACAGTTTGACTCCTCACAGGAACATACTTACACCCTTACACTCTACATGCATACGTAAAAATAAAATCATTTTTTTTTAAAGTCAGTGTTATCTCTCCCTTGTATACATAACAATACACGTTATGTTTCCCTTATTAGCAAGGAAACAGGCTCAGAGAAGCAGTGAAACCTTGTTCCTGGCCCTGTAGTTAGAAAGCCCAGACTCAGCCTTTGGATGTTATGATTAATGAGTCCATCTATGACCTCAGAAGACCACAGTTCAGAAGAAGGCCCCAAAGGGGAAATAAATCTTATAACACAGTGAGCTAAGATAATGAGCAGGGGTCAGGGTGTGGCTTCTCCTGCAAGCCAGGCCAGCAGGAGGGATAGGATACTGGCAGGTGCTCAGAAGAGCAATGAAAATGGGCATTGGCTTAGAGGAGTGTCCCCAAAATGAAGAACCAAAGAATCAGAAGACTATCCTCATCCCCTGTCCCCAACCCTTCACCCCCAACCTCCCAGGCCCCTACCCCCAACCTCCCAACCACCCCACCCTACCCCCTCACCCCCCACCCCCCGCAGTGGGCATGTCACACTGCTTAGATGGCCCTTCCCCCATCTCAGTGTAACTCTGGAAACACAGACTGTGTTCAGCCAACCACCACAAAATGTTTATTAGACTCTAGAGCTTTAAACCTTGGCACCAGACTTTATTTTATTTGGAACGACAAATTCTATGGTATTTCATACATCTTGAGAAAAGTCCCACCCACTAGGCTGCTGAAGGCCCAGGTCTGTGGAAACGAAGAAGAGAGAGCTGCTCCCTATGCCTAGGAATTCATATGAGAGAGGTTCAGCCAGAGTACATTCTTGGGGCTGAATAGGAATTCCTCAGGGGCTCAAGCAAAGGGAAAAGATTTTATCTTAACCTTCAAACCCTGCATCGGGGCAGTATAGCTCTTAGGAAAGTTAGAAGTAGGTTAGGGGAGCAGGTCAGAGCTAGATTGTTTGTGGCTTGCATGAGGCCTGGCTCTCCCCATCCCCTGACCGCTGACTCCCCAACCCTCACCTCTCTTTCTCTCCTGAAACATCACTACTGCATGATAAGACAGCAGTGAACCCTGCAACTTCAACACACAGTAGGTGGGTCAAGAACAAGTTATCCAGCCCCAACTGTGCAGGAAACCAACCCTGCTCTCATTAGCACTTAAACCTGGGAAGTGTTTCCCACTGTGCCCTTCCCACTGTGGTCAAATGTAGACTGGCCTGATCTAGGCCAGATGGTGCATTGCTGTGTCAGGCTTCCAGAGTGTGACTGCTCTCTACCTATCCCCACACAACTCCCTGGTACAGAATTTAGGTTCTTTCCTGAGACTCTCTCTCCTCTCCCAGGAGTGCAGCTTCCCCCAGAACAGGGGAAGCCTTTTCCTCTAAGATCCCCTCAGAGAACACTAAGAAGGAGACAGGTCCTAGTCTCTCTATTCTATGCCCCAGGACCTTCAACTACCAGCCCTGGGCCCAACGCTGGAATTAGGTTACCATCTCCACCTCGTGACCCTGGGCCACAGACACTCTGGCTACATCCTGCTCTAATAAACTGAAGGTCGTGGCTAAGATAAATTCAATATATAGCACTGGGAATGGTGTCACATGCCTATAACCCCGGCCCTCAAAGGCGGGGGCAGGAGGATCACTGTAATGATAATCGTTAATATCAACTTGTCTTGCTTTAGGATCAACATGGCTTAGTCTGTTTCCAGGAAACTTAACTGAGCAGGGATGACCCACCCAAAATGTGGACAGAACCTTCTTCATGGGCTCGAATCTCAGTCTGAAAGAGAAAGAGCAAGCAAGCCAAGCACCAGCATTCACCTCGCTCTGCTTCCTGACTGCCCACGTGTGGTGAGCCAATGGGTGTTTCTGCCACCATGATTCTTCTGCCATGACAGACTGTGAGCACAGATAAACCCTTCCTTCTTCAAGTTGCTTCTGTCAAGTATTTTGTAACAGCAATGAGGAAAGTGAGTAATATAACAACCTTGAATCAAGGCGAGCTTGGGCTGAATAGCAAGATCTGTCTCAAAAAATAAAACAAGGAGGCAGGGGAAGGTTCAGTGGTACATGCCACACAGTATGAAGGCATAAGATTGAATGCCCAGAACCTGTGTAAAGCTGGGTACAGTGGTGGCAGCATCTGACATCCCAGGGTTCCTAAGGTGAGGCGGGAAGCTCCAAGGTCAGCTAGCCTGGTATACACAGCATCAAACAACAAAAGAAGGGCTCTGCTTCAAACTAAACAGAAGGCAAAGACTGACAGCTGAGTTTGTCTCTGACCTCTCCATGCAGACTATAGCACACATACATGTATCTACATACTATGCTTACACACACACACACACACACACACACACACACACACACACACACAGATTTTTAAAATTATCAACATACTGGGTGATGTTTGAGTCTGGTCATCATGACTAGACACTCAGCCTGCAGTGCTATGTGTGGTTCAGTATCCACCACAACCAGTGCAGAATAGTTTACTGAACGCAAAGCATCCTCCCACGCCCTTTGCACTTGACCTCTCTCCCCACCCCTGGCAACCATTGCTCTATTTTCCATCCCTATACTCTCTCACATAAATAGAACCATATGGAGGTTTGCATTTGGAGCCTGGCTCCTTTCCTGATGCGTAACTCTCAAAGCATCTGCAGTTCGTCATGGTGTTCTGTGTACCAAAGACCTGTCTCATGCCTGAGCCCTTCCCTTGTACGGGCAGATCCACATGCAAACCCATTAATAACTAAGGGGCAGCCAAGCTGTCCGACTTCTTGGCACTTGTGAATAAAAGCACTGACACATTTGAACACACTTTTAAATAAAATATGAACAGGAGATTTTATTTCTCTAGGATGAATAACTGGGGGTAAGGAAAGTGTGTTTTACTAGATGTTTAACTGAGAAGCCTCCAGACCCCTGAATCAGTCTGTGTTCCCATCAGTAAAACATAAGAATTTTAAATTATTACACTATTGGAAAAAAAAGTGTATCACATTTATTGTATGTGTTTATATGCATGTGTGTGAATGCCATGCCACACATGTGGACATCAGAGGACAATTTGCTGCTGTTGGTTGGAAGTATATAATTTGCTTTTGCTTTTACAGGGGGTTGCAAGAAGAGATATTGAACTTTGGACTTTACAATAGTGCGGAGATTGTGAACAACCAAGGGGGCCTTTGAAGCTGGACTATAATTCTGGTCAGAATATTATCTCAATTCTGACTCTTCAACCTGGTCCCTATTGACTAAGGTATAAATTTACTTTAATTGGTAATTGTTCCTACTGAGGGACATATTTTTTTCTATTGAACAATTGTCTTCCATTTAGATAAGAATACCTTATGTCTGTGCTTTTAAATGTATTTTATATGTGTAAATGTATATAAATATACACATTTTAAGGATTTTTTTTACACTATAACCTCTTTAAAAACAAATGAATAAATGAGTTTTTCAAGTCCTTAGTTTAGCCAGGCATACATTAAACAAACAAAAAACCAGTATCCACCTTTTAAAACGTTTCTGTCCTGTCTTCGAATTAAACCACTGCCACTGTTGTACCTAACGCTGGGCCAGGCTAAGACATCACAGAGACACTTGTTAAATGATAATATTCCTTCTCAAAAGAGGAGATCAATGGATCATCCCAGTCAATTTTATATAGCCAAAAAGGGGGAGTCTATCTATATGTGCCATGGACCACCCCAGTCGGGTGTGGGGGTCCTCAAAGGCTAGGTGGGTAAGGATTCAGCGGTAACAAACAGAAACAAACACAGAGGCAGTTTGAATCTGAGTATATTTTGCAGCTCTCAAACAAGGGTTTTCATACATAAAAAAACAAGTATTACAACTTTAAAAAGATGTATTCAGTGAAACAATCAGGAATAAGACAGATAACATCATTTGGCACAGTAAAGCACAAAAATCACCCACGTATTACAACTCTAGAAAGCTGTATTCAGTAAGCAATCACGGATAGAACTGGTGACATCATTGTTATTTGGCACAATAAGAATCATCCAGTTATTACAACTCTGAAAGGATGTATTGAGCGGGGCAGTCACCCAAGGCTAGTGGCACATATCCAAGAGCAAGTTAATACGTTTTTATGGTCAGCTATTATTTAACATCTAGTGCTTGTTTTTTTTTTTTTTGTGGAACTTTAAAGCATAAATTTAAACTATTTTAATTCTTTTTATGTAAGGTTTTGTTTACCATATACCAAAGCCCACCTCCAATAACACACGTGTAGACATATGAAATTTTATTGTTGGAAAAGTTTCTAATCTATCATAAGACTGTTATGTAATTTTGTAAATGACTTATGAAGTAAAGCTCTGGTTTTCCCAGAGATAAGGTCATGCCTAGTGACCACATCTCAAGGGATGGTCTCTTACCCATTTTTCTTGCTTAAGGTCTTAGCCTAAGCTATCAGGAACATTTCGTAAATAAGAAAAGGAATACAAGAAAATAAAACAGATAGGTTGCCATGAGAACAATGGCTCAATATCAACAACCGCTTCCAGGAGGCCTGCTTCTTTTGAAGTTTTCGCTTCAGTCTGTGGAACTTGTCACACAGATTCTACTGGGGTTGGTGTGACATATATGCATACAGAGTAAAGACTTCTCAGTGTGGCTGCTTCTGGGTCACCCACACTCCTATTAGTAACCACTTACCAATTCTTTCTTTTAACCCTTTATTGACTCTTTGTGTGTTTCACATCATGCACCCCAGCCATGCTCATCTCCCCTCCCCCTCATGTCCACTCTTCACCCTTGTAACCTCCACCCTCAAAATAAAGCACACCCAAACAAACGAAGAACAAAGCATAGAAACCATCTCATCATGGAAGCGGCAGTGTGTCACAGTGTCACACAGTATATCCTCTGTCCACACATCTTCACTTGCTAATGTTCTTTGCAATAAGTTAGTGGTCTGGTTCAAGATCTCCGGCTTCTGGCTTTTATGACACGACTTCATCAGAAAGAATCCTGATGTTGTTGCCCTGTATTGTGGAGACTCTGCAGCCTTGGGACAGCAGGACTGGCCCTTCTCTGCATCCTGATCATTTGCAGATGATACAGATTTGGGGGTGAACCTAAAGCCTTGGATCTGGACCTGAGTGGTAGCTGAGCTAGTCAGCCCACCAGCTCTCCCTTATCCATACTGCTAAAGTAAGCTCTCCAGCACTGCTCTGGCTAAGCCACCCAAGGCCACCATCAGCAGGAAGCAGGGTCAGCTCTCCAACTCTCAAGCCCTCAGAGCCAGCTCATCCACACCCATCCTCTAGAAACAGCTCCACTGTGCTGCGCAGTCAAAGTGCAGGGACCACTCTCCCAAGTGCTGCGGCCTATGAGGAAGGGGCTGGGCCAGCTCTCCTGCTCTCACACCCTTGGGGATGGCTCACTCATGCTTTCCACATCAGGACCAGCTTCACTATGTTGTCCGGGCAAGGTGCAGGGCTCACTCTCCTGAATGCTATAACTAGTGAGGGGGCAAGGCTAGCTCTCCTGCTCTCATGACCCCAGGGTCACTCTCCTGGCTACTACATGTGGTAAGAGAGGTGGGGGAAAGGGCATCACCCTGCACCCTGAACCCATGCCACCTCACATCAGATAGTGGCAGGGCCAACTCTCCTGCACACTTGACCAAGGAAGGGCAGGCTCACTTGCACCCCCTCTACCAGTATCAGCTCTACCGTGCAGTCCAGATGAGGTGCAGGGCCTACTCGCCTGCTCTCATGACTCTAGGGCCAATTCTCCTGACTGATTGCTCAAGGTGATGAGGGGTATAAGAAGGGGCATCACTCCCGACACCCTTACCACCTCTGGAAGAGGAGTGGAGAGTGGTGAGGCCAGCTCTCCTGTTCTCTCACCCTGGGGGCTGGCTCACCTGTGCCCTCTCCCTCCACCAGGGCTAGCCCTACTGTGCTACCCAGACAAGGTGCAGAGTCCACTCTCCTGAGTGCTGCTGACGGCGATGAACAGGGCCAGCTCACCCGCTCTCATGACCCATGAGTCAGCTCTTCTAACTGCTTCAGGTGGCAAAACATGAGAGGAAGGAGAGCATGAGTGTGTGCGCACACACACACACACACACACACACACACACACACACACCACTTCTTATGGCAGAGGAATGGATGGTAGGGCCAACTCTCCCATGTTCTTGACCTCGGGACCAGCTCACCTGCACCCCATCCCTAGCAGGGCCAGCTCTCCTGTGCTGCCCACCGGAAATGCAGGGCCCATTCTCCTGAGTGCTGAAGCTGGGGATTAGCAGAGCCAGCCCACCAGCTCTCATAACCTCAGGGTCAGTTCTCCCAGCTGCACCAATTCTTCGTAAGTAAACCCAATAAGCTTCCTGCTTCTCCAGGGGAAACTGTGATGAAATTAAACTCCGGTTTGTCATTGGGACCTTATAAGGAAAGGAATAGATATTAGCCTTCCTCACCCCTTGGGGGAAAATTCTCACAACAGATAGCAAATTCATTTGTTAATTCTATTGGATCTCATGGTGTTAAGAAATAAAAGAAAATGCAGAAGGATGCAAAGATGAAAATTGTTTTAATAAAGAAAGATTTATACATACCATGCTGGATAGTTTTATACCAACTTGACACAGGCTACAGTCATTTGGAACTTCAATTAAGAAAGTGCCTCCATAAGGTCAGGTTGTACACAAGCCTATCAGATATTGTCTTAATTAGTGATTGATGGGGAAGGGAACAGTCCATTGTGGATGGTGCTATCCCTGGGCTGGTGGTCTTGGATCCTCTAAAAAAGCAGGCCAAACAAGCCATGAGGAGCAAGCCAGTAAGCAGCACTCCTCCATGGCCTCTGCATCAGCTCCTGCCTCCAGGTTCCTGCCCTCTGTGAGTTCCTGTCTCGGCTTCCTTCAGTGATAAAACTCTAATGCAAAAGTGTAAGCCAAATAAACTTTTTTCTCCCCAACTTGCTTGTTGGTCATGGTGCTTCATCAAAGCAATAGAAACCCTAACTAAATCACATACAAAGATTAAGATGGCTTCATGTTTCCAGAATAGAGAAGAAAACAAAAAAAAGTTTTGCAGGTTATGAAGTTCTGAGTTGGTTAATTAAGAGAAATAGAAGATGAACTTAAATATGACAATATGGTATCAAAGTTTCTAAGGTCAAAAATAGAAAAAAATTACTAAAACTAGTTAAAATGTATATTTAATCAAAGTTTATTTAAATGTGTCTGATTTAAAATATTAGTAGTTAAAAGTACAGACTGACAAAAAATGACATTCTGGGTGTCCAATAACCATATTTAGACTAGGCTGTCTTAGTTACTATTCTATTGCTGCGAAGAGACACTATGAACAAGGCAAGTATTATAAAAGAAAGCACTGACTGGAGTTTGCTTACAGTTTTAGAGGTTAGTCTATTATCATCAAGAAGGAAAGAGGGCAGGTGTGGCACTGGAGCAACAGCTGGGAGCTGCAACCTGATCTACGGGCAGTAGGCAGAGTGAGAGCGAGAGAGCGCTGACATGGACTTTTAAACTTCAAAGCTCACCCCAGTGACACACCTCCTCCAACAAGACCACACCTCCTAATCTTTTCCGAACAGTTCCTCTAACTGGGGAACAAGCATTCAAACATATGAGCCTACCGCAGCCATTTTCATTCAAAGCACACTGTATGCTAATGTCATCAGACAGATGAAAAGAGAGAATATTTTCCCCCTTGCCTCTCAAGGTCAGCTAGGTTCCAGGGAACTGTGGAGCATCTCTTGAAATGTCCTGAACACACTGGGAGTCATCTGATCTCTTCTTCAAGGAGGGCCTAGAGATCCCATCTGCTGCATTTTATCCAGTGTCCAATCTACAAAAGGAAGGGGCAACACAGAGGAGAAGTTAGAAATTTTGTCCACACTCCCAAGTAAAACAGTGGTCAAACCTTTGGCTTTCCTCTTATAGATAGACAACTAGTTTTAAAATAAGAAAGACTTGAGGAGTTCCTCCCATACCCAAGTGACCACTCAGGACTAGATCATCAACTGTCTTTGACAGAAAAAAAAAAAAAAGAAAAGGAAAAAAGATTGATTTTGGCTATGGAGGTGGTCTTAAACACCCAGCAGGAAATATAACTAACATGAAAACCATCAGTACATTTCTTTGACAGTTGAATAGACTTCAGTCTTGAGACATTATACTTAGCCATATGAGATGCTATTTGGATAACCATTTCTCACTAATGATTTGATTTTTTTCTGACACACACACATGTATGTATGTAAATATATACATATACACACATGTATACACATATCTATGTATATATACATATATCTGTATGTCTGTGTATATATATATGTGTGTATATATATATATGTGTGTGTGTGTGTGTGTATCTTTTTAAGTACTGAAGCCAAGTCTAAAGCCTGTATCTACCAGCTATGGAACTCTGTAGAGCACTTCTCAAAGCTGCATCCTACGTAAACACATTACATGATTAAAGAAGGCTGCCAGACACTCATCAAACTTAGGATGTTCGGGTGGGTGCATGGGACCTTGCTAGATAACCCTGTAAAAATGATCCAATAGGATTCTGTCTCTTTTAAATTGTCAATTAGATGCTGACTGTAACTGCCTTCTCTTAGGAGAGTGCTTGTTCCTTATACAGGAGTCTGGTGTAACAAACAGCTGATTACAGTTACCTTATCCTACAGGGCTCTGGTCCATGGTCCATCCAGTTGTTTAATTACATTTTATCTTACTAAGCAAAACGTACATTCTGTTAATTGTGTTATAAACTGTGTATCTTAGTCTTCCCTACACGGTTGTAATGGAAGAGGCTTAATGGCTGATTCTAAGCTTATGCTGCTGACCAACAAAACCTGTTTCAAGCTCTTCCATCATACCTGTGGCCTTACATCCTATAGTGGACAGCAGTGACAGGAATCATCAGTCTCACTAACACCTAAGACAAAGCCTGCCAAGGTTCTTTTTTTTTTTTTTTTTTTTTTCTCGAGACAGGGTTTCCTGTGTAGCCCTGGCTGTCCTGGAACTCACTCTGTAGACCAGGCTGGCCTCGAACTCAGAAATCTGCCTACCTTTGCCACCCAAGTGCTGGGATTAAAGGCGTGTGCCACCACTGCCTGGCTCCTGCCAAGGTTCTTTAGATGGTTTTCTTGCCTGTTCCCTTCTTTCAATAAAGTAAAACTGCCCTCAAATATTTTCTTAACTACATTCTCAGTAAGAATTATACTAGTGCTAACAGTCACTTTTTGTGTTACAGTTGCTACCTCCCTCATATAACTCACTCCAATAACATACATTATCACTAAATGACTGTCTTATATTCTGGATCTTAGCTATCTCGAGTTTTATGGTCCCTTGGACTCTCTGAGTCACTCGAAACTGCTGCCCTTTCTATATCACCCCTACTATCAGCTTAAAACAGTTAAGAGAGTACTGTACCCCCAAACCCCTGACAGCAGTTCAGATGACCTCTGAAAGGAACTAAGAGGCTATCCAACTCGTCCCTCTTCTTACCACTCTGGGCATCTTTTTTTTCAGGACTTAACAACTGAAAAAGCTGGGCAGAGGGCTTCTTTGCCTCCATAAACTCTGTCAACTCTCAGAAAACCCTAGAGAAATTTCAGAACAGTTTAAAATCCTTCAGGACCAACTCGATTCTTTGGCAGCTATGGTACTCCAAATTAAGTAGGACACCCTCCTCCCCAAATGTCTTTTATCTGTACTCAGGGTCAGAATGACCTAAAAGCCTCAGGACCTGATATCATCTGCAGGAAGTTAGTAGCTGGGAAGCTCCTGATAAGGTTGACTTAGCAACAACCTCCATTGGTATTTACAGTGTGGAGACTGCAGAGGGATAGATCTTCAGATGAAATCTCTACCCCCAAAGTTCCCTTTTCTGCCCTATAACTGGCCACCCCACTCTCCATCCCTGACCCCATCCCTACGTATGGTCTTCCTGCCCAAGAAGAGACTGCTGCCCTGCATGGCTCTGATAAAGGACACACTGCTTCTGCACAGGTTGGTCTCCCTGTCTTGTATTTTCAGGTCACCTCAATCAATACCACTCTACAATCTTTAATAAACATATAGGTCAGATTCCAAAGAAACCAGCGATGATTGGCTGAGGTACCTATTGACATTATTGAAGGCAACGCTGGCACCAGGTCCTCTCAGCACCACCTGTTGCAGAGTCTAGTCAACACTTCTCACTCCATCCCCTACCCCAAACCTTTCCAGCTCTGAGTTTCACTTCCTCTACCCCACCCCTACCCCACCCCCCAGTTTCTGATTTCTATATAACCCAATTATTTTGGCTATGGTTATATCTTGGTTCTCTTTGTCCTCCTGGTTGTTTAGTTTGGTTTGATTTTGTCTCCCTCTCCTCTTTTTCTCTTGCTCTTCCCCCCACCTCCTTCTCCCTGTCCTAGGTCCAGTCTTTACTGCTGGCTATAATCAGTCCGGACTCTCCCAGATGCCTCTGACTACACTCCCCCTCATATCTCCAATAAAACCCTTCTCATCAAAACCAGTCATGTCCTCATTTTCATTCAATATATATTAATTTATATGTATTGCAGTATAAATAAATAAAAAACTCTAATTTTTAACAGTGTTTTTGTTATGGTTTTGTTTTTGTTTTTTTGAGACAGAGTTACTCTGTGTAGTCCTGGATATTCTGGAACTCATGTAGACTAGGCTGGCCTGAAACTCAGAGATCCACCTGACTCTGCCTCTGAGCCTGGGATTAAAGTTGTGTGCCACCACTGTCCAGCTTAATAGTTTTATATTGTCTATTTTGAAGAAATCCTATAAATTTTTTGTTACTCATTATTTAAATGAGATAAAATTTATATAAGTATATATATATATTTAGAATCTATTTTACAAAACAACCCTTATCATTAAATTTTATAACTCAATAAAATCTTACAACTCTAAATAAAGGTTTTATATAAACAATTAGCATTTTAAGGTTTATGAAGCATTTAATATACCCAAATATATCATCTTAATGGATTTTAAGATGTTTAGAGAACTGAAATTTATAAAGTAGTATATATTTATCAGGCCTTGATGTATGATCACAATATTTAAATTTATGAATCTGTACATGTATTTTAATTGGGTACGACAAGAAAAAAATTTAAATACATAACAAAAATTAATTTTAAAAAAGAGAAAACTTAAAAAGGCCACAGCTTATTAAAAACAAAATAACCATAGTTTGTATCTTTTTCACACAAACAACATAACAACCAAAAATCATTTGTAAATCGTTGCCATAGTCATACATAACTCAACTTGGAACAGCCAGTTTAGGAAAAAAAGAGTGAAACGTTTATTTCTTTAAAATGTGAGAAAGGCTGGGTGGTGGTGACAGCACTTGGGAGGCAGATGCAGAGGCAGGCACATCTCTGTGAGTTGGAGGCCAGCCTGGTCTATGAAGCAAGTTCCAGGACAGCCAGAGCTACACCCTGTCTCAAACCCTAACCCAACAGATGTGAGAAGGCTTAGTAACACAAAGATCAAAGTGACGTATATGACTTACATAGACTTACATGACACACACGCCCAAATAGTTGATTTTTTAAAGGTCAGAAATTGGCTGAGATGTAGAGATATTATCAAACTTGGAAGTCACAATTTGTGCCCTAATCAAGTTGGGCTATCTCTTTCTCACTAAGCCAATTAAAAGAGCTAAATTAAAGGTAGAAAGCAGAAAAGGGCAATTTATTTAGTGTGACCACTTCGGGAAGAGGGACAAAGAGGTCCAGCAAACCGGTCCTGAAGTGAGATCAAAGTTCAAATAATGCCCAAGGATATGCAAATCTAAGCAATCCCTGCCACACCTCTTAGGTTTCAAACCCCCAGACAAATGGCTAACTGGGGTGTCCATTAACATATCAAAGCAGACACTGGCCTCTGGGTTCTCCCAGCCTCCCTCAGTCTCTACCTGTTACAGGCTCTTCCTGGCTGTCATACCCCTGCCTCTACCCTGAAGTCTCAAGACCAAGTATTGGCTGGACTGCCATTTCCCCATCTCCTCTGACCCCTATGTAACTTAGCCATTTGGGCTATGCCAGTTTCTCGTTCCAGGCTACCCCTCTTGGTCAGTGACTTCTCTCTTCCTTTCCCCTCTCCTCTCACATGACCCAGCTCAGGATCCCATTCACTCTGGACTCTAACAGACATCCCTGCCTCTGGCTGTGGTCTCCCTTTTATCTACACTAAACCTCCTCCACCATACCTAGGAGTAGTCTGCCCTTCCTTTTTTCATTTATCCCCCACTCCCCCCACACACACATATACATTGGCTCATCAGTATCTGGGTTTCAGTCTCATCCTGTAAGGTGGTTGACAAGTTGTTGGAACTGTGTGAGACCTCTTTCAGGGAGACAAGGTCCCCTCTAATTGGAGCCTTTTCCTTCTCTCAGCAGGAGATTCTTGAGAAAGTTCCGTATTTGGAGATGGGAGGGGGGGGCGTCCAATGTTTCAATTGTCTAATAGTCTGATTGAGAGACACAAGTGTCTCTTTAGAGTCTTTATTTCTGCCAGACCAGTTATATGGGTTTTATAAAGCTATTCCCTAGAAAAGCCTTATGTTAGTGCACATGACCCAGGGTCTAGGAAATGTTGATTTCTGATGTCAGTGGCACTCAAACATTTAGTAGGTTTCTGGGTTAAAAAGCAGAGGCAAAGGGAAACAGAACCTGTGTTTAAGGGGATGGGTTAGCTAAACGGCAGATAGAGAAACTCGCCAAGGTGTTGGAAGATGGATCTCAGGATAAATATTCCGGAATGTTGGAGGGCGAGGGGCACACAGACATAGCTGCATTTGGTTATCTTCAACAGTTAGGGGAATTCCCCTAAGCTTTGGGGACCACACTGAGAGGTTTAGCGTTAAGGCTGGAAGGAATTTTAGGACTGGCTTGTGTAACACAGAGCTTTACTGTAAGCATGAGAGTGTAAAAAGCTGATCAAGAAAAATGACAAGATGGGTAGGAGATGAAAAGGGGAGGCAGAGGAAGAGCGGATGAGGAACTATTGTAGAATGCACAATAGTACATTTGTTGTTGTTCTTTATTTTGGTGCTCATGTTCTTTTTTTTTTTTTTAACTTTTTATTGATTCTTTATGAATTTCACATCATGCACCCCAATCCCACTCATCTCCCTGTCCCTTTGAATCCATCCTCTGCCCTTGCATACCACCACCCCCCCCCAAAGGAAAAAGGAAGCTGTAGTGTGTCATGGTGTGTCCCACAGTACACCCTTTTGTCCACACATTTTTACTTGCAAATGTTTATTGCAGTGAGTCTGGTCTGGTTCGAGGCCTCTGGCTTTTACTACACTGTCAATGCTGGATCCTCACAGGGACTCTGTCAGGATGTCCTGTTGTTGCCCTGTGCCATGGAGATCCTGCAGCTTTGCATCTGTAGAACCTGCCTCTTCTCAGTCTCCTGCTCTGCCCTTGAGGACAACCCTCTGGCCTGCCATGGGTGGCCAGGGCTAGGGAAGGGCATCTCTTCCTTGTTCATGCCACTGTATGGCAGATAGGTGTTAGGGCCAGCTCTCCCACGCTTATGCCCTCAGGGCTGGCTCACCCACCCCCATGCTAGCAGGGCCAGTTCTACTGCGCTGCCCAGACTAGTGCAGAGCACACTCTCCCAAGTGCTGCAGCTGGTGAAAGGCAGGGGCAGGCTTCCAGATCTCATGACCTTGAGACCAGACCTCCTGCCTGCTGTGGGTAGTGGTGGGTGTGAGTGGTGGGTGTGAGTGGTGGGAAAGGACACCTCTCCCTTGTATACACCACCACACACGCCAGAAGAGGAGCTCTCCTGTGCTCACACCGTTGGGGTTGGCTCACTCGCTATCCCACCATCAGAGTCAGCTCTACTGTGCTGCCCAGGTGAGGGCTGGGGCCAGCACAGTGCCTCAGAGGAGCAGTCTAGATCAGGGACATCTGCATAACCTTTGGTGGTGACAAATTGATACCTGGGACATCAATACAGAGCCAGGCTTCAGTAAAATCATGGACCCAGACATGGCCCCTGGCAGCAGCCTGGTCCTAGATGTCACTCACTATGGTGTCAGGTGACAGCACAAGCCTCTAAGAGCAGCATGTCCTCCAGTGGCAGCACAGCCCACAGACATCCACACAGACTCCTGTAGTAGCCCAGACCATAGATATCTGCATGGCCTTTGGTGGTAACTCAGGCCGTAGAACTCAACACAGACCCCAGCTGCTGTAGGACCACAGACCCAGACATGGCCCTGGGCTGCCCTCTGGGCTGGGATATCACCATGTCTATTTCCTACGAGGCTCCTCATAGCCACCTGTTCCTCACCACCGCTGAGCCTCCAGTTCCACCATGCTTCACAGTGTACGAACCCCTCAGCTTCGCTTTCTCTCCCATCTTTCCACTGAATACTTCGTCATTCCCATCCATCCCTCCATCACACATTTGTCAATCAGTGGCTGTTCTGGTGAGCATTAGGTTATATTTCTTCTGGTTACCCCGGGGCCAACCTGGGAGGTGGGGCTGCGCGTCTTTCTGCTGGCTCCTATCTTTAGTTTTGTTACAAATTCTAAACAACCTTTTAAACTAATATTTTTTTATCTTAGCATCTAATTTAATTTGCATGTGATTTTTAAAAAGCTCTTTGTCATCACCAATTACCAATCTATCTATTTTTATTTTTTTATTGGATATTTTATTTACATTTCAGATGCCAATCCCTTTCCCCATTTCCCTTCCCCAGAAAACCCCTATCCCGTGCCCCCCCTTTTCCATTTGACTTTTATACAATTTTTTAAATGTTAATCAAGGGCTTTGTAAGTATGGTAATGCTCAATCAGAAGTGTAACCTAATACCCAATCTAGCTATGTAAACTATCTTTGACTAGTGGAGACACGTGAACTTCTGCCTCCATGCCCCCTCTCTCTTTCTCTCTCTTTTTCTCTCTCATTACCTAGCTTCTCATCTACTTCATCTTCTCCTCTCCTTACTCCATCTTTTCCTCTCGGTGCTCCTTTCCCCTTAGCTCCTCCTACATATTACCCTTCCTGTTAAAATAAAGCTTTTCTCTCAGAATACAATTAGAGCACAATTATTCCTATTTGTACCAGTGAGGTACAAGATAGTCTTAATACCCAGTCCATCCTTTTGTTGACTAGCCAGAACCTCTGCCGACTCTCTTGACTAGAACACTTAGTTTTGAACCTGGCTTTTTCTTGGCTTTAGAATGAATGTCAGCTGAGAACCCTCCACTCAGATCTTTTCTCTCAAGGTAAATAGCCTGGATTGGCTATGAGTCTATAGGTCTTCAATGCCGTCAGAAATCCAGAATGACTAAATTAACTGAATTTATGGGAAGCAATAAGCATAGCTTCTAAAACGTAGCCAATTTATAGAGACCGCTGAACACCTGGACAACCCCTATACTACTGAACGTTGGAGCATCAAATCTTCAGCCTTCTGGCCCAAACTCATCTGACAGACTTTAGTTCTGCAGAATTATTAAGGGCTGGTTACTCTGTCTAGGCAGATATAATCAGTCGACTATTCTGCAAGTGTGTCCTTTTCTGTAGCTGGAGAGAGGCAATTCTTGCCTGGTGGCTGTCTCACCACAACAGGAGTAACTCCAATGATGCTCAATTTCTTCTTAGAATCCAAGACGGGAAGCTGTCAGGAGCAGACAGGTCTCTAATCAAAATGAACATTAATATAGAAATATTTGTGACGTCAATTCTATGGATTTCTGACGTTTTGAAATCCAACTATCCATGTAAGGTAACCTGGACTGCTGTCTGTTATCTCCTCTCAGCTATTTCTAAATGAAATATAGAAAACACCCTAACAATAAACTCAAAGTCATGAAGTTGCTATAGTCCCTTAACTCACAGGTTAGTCATCCCAAGTCAGTTAAAAAAGTTAAAGCCTGGGTCTAAGTCTTGTATTTCTAAATGTGTTATATAGGCACAATGCCCATGAGAGTATCTATATTCATTTCACTTTCATATCAATGAGAGGCTTATACCAATGAAAACCTTAAATTTGAAATCCAAGTGAATTTTGTACCATTTAAGAAATTGTAACTTCATCTTGATACTAAATTATACAGATTTCTACCAATAGGTTATGGCTATGCCATAAATCCTAGCTAATCCTCCCTATTCCAACAAAATCACTGCTGTTCCCCAGAGAGACAGCCCCATATTAACCATCTTAGTCCCCAAGCCCAGGGAATAGGGTCGTTGACTCTTCTTTAACTTCTTCAAGCTGATTACGGGCGGGCGTCGAGTCATCAGAAGAGGGGTGGGGGGAAGAGCAAATTGATAAGCCTCCGACGCTGTGTCCTCACTGCATCCAGATGGAACTCCCAGGCAGCGGAGGTTTGGATAGGTCCTCTCGTTTTGCTTGATGAGTAGATACATCAGGGCTGTGCATTCTGCAATATACAATTTTCTACTGCTCTGGGTTCCTTGCACCCTCAAGGATGGGTCAGGAGGGATCCGGTGCCCTCAGAAGCAGACCGGGCGGGTGTCTGCTTCGGGCCTCAGATCTGGGAGAGAGGCGGAGTCTATCCATTTTTATAAGTCATTTTACATTTTAATTAAAGCAGGTTGCCTAATTTTAAAAAATGAAAGAAAAGAAGAAAACGAAAAAGGAAGAGAAAAAAAAGCATTATTGCCTAGAACTTTGTTAAACCCACAAGATAAACCTGTTTGGAGGTAGTAAAGGTTCAGGTTATCTTTAGATATCCCCATTTTTTTCAAATACTGGCAAGTTTATAATCATCACACATAAAGCCAACTAAAATGCCAGATGGCATCACCAAACATTTTTTTCCTTTTTGGAAAACTTGGTGTGTGTGTGTGTCCACTCGTGAGCATGTTTTCTCCTGAAACACTGCCTGTCTATGCTATCTAGGAAATATGTGGGATTTGGGGTCAGTCAATTTTCTCAGCTTTACGTGAGCCCATCTTCAACTGCTAGGTCTCTGGATTATCTTGCCAATTTATGCAAACATGAGTTGGACTCACGACAGTGGATGATGAATCTCTTAAATGTGTTCCTGGGTGAGCCAATAATGTTCCTTCTGACCCGAGAACCAGGGTTGAGTTTTCCTGTAAAGCTGTTGTCTACCATGGAGTGTTCCCCTTGACGTGACCAAACTTGAGAGTGGGAGGGAGCAAATGCCTCTTATTGTCAGTATCTATCATCAAGTAGTCACAAAGTCTTCCTGTGTAACTTGGGCTGGCTTCAAACTCATGATCCTCCAGCCTCTGCATCCTGAGTGCTGGGATTACAGGCATGAGTCACCATAATGGGCTTGTGTGGAGTTCTAGTTTGCTGCTATGGTAAGACACTGACTAAAAGCAACTTGGGAGAAAAGGCTTACATGTCAAGATTGTATGCCAGGATGAGGAGAAGCTAAGGCAGATTCAAGGCAGGAACCTGGAGGCAGGAATTGAAACTAGTCTTTTTTTTTTTTTCTTAATTGTCTTGACAGACATTAATGTTTATTATATTAGTTTTATCACAGATCTCTCAATCTTTCCACACCTCTGATGAGCCACCAAACTACAATATCTTTTGAGGCATTTCCAAAGCAAACTGCAAATACCAGGACACTTCCTCCATACATGCTATCAATAAGTACTCAATGTGTTTGTCCATAGCTTGTCATATTTGTTTAGTGCATATGAGAGAGAGAGAGAGAGAGAGAGAGAGAGAGAGAGAGAGTGTTGGCTTACAGACAATTATGCTAGGCTCCACCCAACAATGACCTAGCAACAGCTTACAATCATCACCTGCTGCCAGGTGCCAGCCAGCCAGGTGTGGCAGCCTATAAAGACTGCTTGCTGCTCTCTCTCTCTCTCTATCTCTCTGTCTCTGTCTCTGTCTCTGTCTCTGTCTCTCTCTCTCTCTCTCTCTCTCTTTCTCTCTCCCTTTCTCTCTCCCTTTTTCTGCCCTCATAGCTTTGTTCCCTGCTTCCCTTCACCCCATAACACATCTTCTTTATACTAGGCTTGTCCTGTGGCATGATTCCTCAGGGGATACCTCAGCATGGGCTCACCAGGTATCCCACTGCCACTGCCTCGTTCTTAAGTCTGTAACTCTGGCTGTCCTGTTAGACTTGAACTCAGAGATCCACTTGCCTCTGTCCCCACCCCCCGTCATGTGACTAAAGGCATACCACACCACGCCCCAGCTAAACACAAACACGTCTTAACCATTCTGATGCAGGCTCCAGCTCATGCACAACTCCAAGTTTTCTCACATGTGTTTATTTTTTACATACTTGTTTTTGAAAACAAGTATGTAGCTGAGGAATCACTGCTTGAGTCCAGGCACAAAGCATTTCCATCTCCTAAGAGTTTCTCCTTATCCCTTTTCTAGTGAAGCCTGGCCTACTCCATCAGTACCCAGGTGGCTCCATCTAATCTCAACATTGTAGATAAGTTTACCCGGTATGGACTCTCCCATAAAAGAGAATAAATGATAAGCACTATTTTTGTGACCAGCTTACTTCATTCCTGACAAAGCAGAAAATGGGTAGATGACTGAGTGGGAAATTGTGCTCTGACAATCTTCATTTTAGAACATAAATATTTAGAATAAAATATTAGAGAGAGAGGAAAGAGAGAGAGAGA
>JANHMN010000003.1:113551428-113591369 GCA_030674055.1 Rhabdomys pumilio
TGTGTGTGTGTGTGTGTGTGTGTGTGTGTGTGTGTGTGTGTGTGTGTTGGGGGAGGGGGTGCTGAAGAAGCTAATTCTTATGTTCAGCTCAGGTTTAGAAGGCACAGCGTCATTTCTAGCATATTCTATCCGTTGAAGAGAGTCAATGAGTCTAGCCATGGTGAAGAAGTGGGGGAAATTAGACTCTTTATGAGAGAAGCCATGAACATGAAGGACGGGAAACATTTTAACAGTGAAATGTGTGGACCGTGGCTCTCACTGACAGTTGGAAACACGAATGGACAGTAAAGCATTAGATTAGAGGGAGAATGATGTGGATGGTGAATGTGCTCTAAGCACCTCCTTCTGAAAGTCAGGAGTGCAGAGCAGTGGGTGGAGTGCTTGTCTAATATGCACAAAACCCTGGATTTGGTTCCTAGCACTCCACAGACTCGAGGTGGTACTGCATGACTGTAATCGAAGAATGCCTATAATCCCAGCACTTAGCAGCTGGAGCAGAAGGACCAGAAGGAAGATCATCCTTGTCTACTGTATTAATTACTTTTCTTTTTCTGGGGGGTGGGGGAGCACATTTAAAATAGGGTTTCTCTGTGTATCCCTGAATGTCATGGAACTCACTCTGTAGACCAGGCTGGCCTCGAACTCAGAAATCCACCTGCCTCTGCCTCCTGAGTCCTGGGATTAAAGGCATGTGCCACCACTGCCTGGCCAGTTGCTTTTCTTGAGGCCGCCACAAAATATCTGACAATCAACTTAAGAAAGGAACAGTTTGTTTTTACTCAAAGTTCCAGGGGACTTGTGCCCACCAGGTGGCTCAGCATGTAAAGGCATTTGTCATCAAACCCGAAATCTGAGTTTGATCCCTAAGACTCACGTGGTAGAAAGGGAGAACCCTCTGTTGAAACTTGTTCTCTGACCTTCACACAAGTGCTGTGGTACATACACATGCACGCATATATACTAAACAAACAAAACAGCAAACAAACAAATACATAGCAATAAAAAGGTCCTGGGTACAGTGCACAGCAGTAGGAACTTGACGGAGCTAGTCACAGTCAGGGAGCAGAGAGCACCGAGTGCTGGTTGTCACCTTGTTTTCTGCTTTCTTTATGAAGCTTGGAACTTCATGCCAAAGAATGCTGTCCACAGTGAGGACTGACACCTCTGTTACCTTGTCAAGAGAACCTTTCACAGACACATAGAGATTTGTTCCTATCCAGTTCAGTCGACAACCAGTATAAATGACCTCAGTTATACAGTGATCTCCTGCCCAGCCTGATCTCTATGAAGCAGATCCCTTTTAAAACAACAACAAACCTTGGAGATAGGTCTTCCAGCACAAAGGGGATTTGGAAGCCACCTCTTTTGTAGTTCAAGTGTGAAATGTGCCCACAGGCTCTTGTGTGGAAGGGAAGCACAGCCCGGTTGCACCAACAGTTATTTCTGGATGCTTGGTATTATCTAGGTTATAATACTATATAAAACGGTCACCTTTTGATTGATACTCGCCCTGTGATGCCAGCAGTCACTTTATGAACAGTTGGTATCAGCACAGTGGCATCCGCAGACGGCTTTGGAAGGGTAAAAAGCCTGGTTACACCAGGAGTCCCTATTAACATGATTTCTCTATGCCTAGTTACACCGCAATCAGCCCAGTTCACACACATTTTCTTTCTGGCTGGTTGAGACGGTCCCAGCTACTCTAGATGTCACTTCCCGAATGGACTATATCAACCATTCACTGTGGCATTTACTTGCTGAATGACTATAACTAACTCAATTACACACGCATTAATTTATTGCTGTTGTTGTTGTCATTGGGTCGTAAGTGGTGGTGTGCATCTTGAATCCCAGCATTTAAGGAGGCAAAGGCAGGAGGATCTTTGCGAGTTTGAGGCCAATCTGGTTTACATCCTGAGTTCTACACCAATCAGGACTACACAGTAAAATCCTGTCTCAAACGAACGAACAAACAAAACAACAACCCAAGTAGAGATTGTTTATAGAAAAATAAATATAAGAACAAATTTAAAAGAAACCAGGAGAACCTACATTTATTTATAATAAAATCGACTTCAGAGAGGAATCTTAATACAGATTTAAAAAGAATATAAGTACATAATTTAAAGAAACATAATAATAAGAGTCAATTCTATACAAAAATATAAATGAAAATCCTTGCACTTACTTGCATTTAAAAAAATTCCACTGTGACAATCCTTTTTAGCTGGTTTATTTACAGTAGTCACATTTAAAAGGACCATTGGAAAAATGTCATGGTGTTCATGTCTATAATCTCACCAGCAGAAAAGCTAAGGCAGGAGGATTGCCATTATTCAAGCCCAGTATAAAGTACATAGGAAGCACCAACCCAGGCTGGCTACAGTGTGAGATCCTGACTCAAAGCAACTGAAACAAAACCTAACTACAACAATAATAAATGCGTATTCAATCGAGTTAGTATATGTACGCCCTCTAACAGAGTCAATGTGTGACAAGCACAAACCGATGGGAGTTTAAGGTGAAAGAGAAATCTTCAACGATTCATTGGGTGTTAGAGGCTGACACCTTCAACAGTGACCAACAGTACAGCAGGAAGAAAATCAGCAAGGCTGTATTACATTGTAACATAGTGTATTCATCAGTACTGTCAATCACTGCTTTAAGGTTTTACTGCTGTGAACAGACACCATGACCAAGGCAACTCTTATAAAGGACAACATTTAATTGGGGCCGGCTCACAGAATCAGAGTTTCAGTCCATAATCATCCAGGCAGGGGCATGGCACCATCCATGGGGCTGGAGGAAAATTCTACATCTTGATCCAAAGGCAGACAGGAGAAGTCTGACTCCCACGTGGCTAAGAGGAGGGTCTCAAAGCCCATCCCCACAATGACATACTTCCTCCAACAAAGCCACATCTACTCCAATAAGGCCACACCTCCTAATAGTGCCACTTCCTGGGCCAAGCATATTCAAACCACCACAATCACTCACATCCAATGGTCTCATAAATGTGCTGTAAAGAACCTCAGTCAACACCCAGGAAACATTCACCAGGACAGATAGCAGTCCATGCCATGAAACAAACCAATACATTCACAAGACTGAAAGTCATTTGAAGGGTATTCCTAGGACATGATGGTATTAAACAAGAAGCCAATTGCAGAAAAATAGCTGAAAAATCCAAACTATTTGGAAATTAAAGATGGTATTTACTTTTATTTTTGGTTTTTCAAGACAAGGCTCTCTGTGTAGCCCTGAAACTCACTCTGTAGAACAGGCTGGCTTCAAATTCAGAGATATGCCTACCTCTGCCTCCAGAGTGCTGAAATTAAAGGTATATGCTAGCATGCCCTGTTAAAGATGATATTTTTAAGTAACTCATGGGGTGGAGGAGAAATCAGAAGGTAATTTAAAAACCTTTTATGGAGGAGAATTTACTATACATGAAAAGCTGGCCATAGACCCATGATTTTCTTGCCTCAGTCACCCAAATCCTAGGATTTATGTGTGTATGCACTATGCTGTCTTGATTATTTTTCAGGCTGGGAAAGTATCTTAGAACCTGAGCTTGCATCCCCAACACTCATGTAAAAGTTGGCTCCTCTAACCCCAGCACTGGGAGAGCAGGGACAGGTGGATTCCAGGGCTCCCTGGCCAGTCCAATGAAACAGTGAGCTTGAGGTTCAGCCTAAAATCCTGTCTCAAAATTAAAGTGGAAAGTGATTGAGAACATCCCAACAGCCTATACACACAGTTGAGAGATGACATATGTGCAAACACATACACACACACACACACACACACACACATGCACGCACACAAACACACACACAGATATACACACCCAGACCCAGACACACACATTTTTTTTAATAAATGAAAATTTAAATATAGTGTACCAAACTTATGAGACCCAGCAAATGCAGCACTCAAAGAAAACGTATAATATTGAATGGACATATTCAGCAGAAAGTTCTAAATGAATGTCTGAGGTTTCCTTTGGGAGCCAGAAAAAGAAAATCAGTAGATCCCCCTAACACAGAGATGAAAGGAAGTAACAGAAACACAGCACCTAGCAATGAAATTAGAGATGGAAAATCAAGAAGCTGGGAATAAAATTTTGGAAGGAAAGGTATTTCTTTGAAAAGATCAATGAAATTGGGAAATGTGTAGACTAGTTAAGAGAAAGAAAGATGAGAGGTTTATTATGTGGAGGAGGAAGACTGGAGAGACAGCTCGGTGATTTAGAACACTGGATGCTCTTGCAGAGGACCCAGGTCTAAGTCTCAGCACCCACATGGGAGCTCCTAACCTGTCACTTCAGTTATGGGGGATCTAATAACACTCTTTCCTGGTCTTCTTAGGCACTGTACTCACATAGTGCCTAGATACACATGCAAGCAAACATTCATACACATGACATACATCTAAAAAATAATAACATCAGAAAGGAAAATGGACTCATGACTTGGGGGAGGGTGGAGTCAACTATGTGAACTTAGTGGCAGGTTTACATGATACACACTTCTATACCCTGAAGCAAATCCTGTGTCATGAGCAACAGGACCAGGAAGAGACCAAGCAAGAGGCAGACATGCATCGCCTCTTCCAAAATCCAAATATCCTTTGCCTTGTGGCTTACTGTCTGAAAAAAATGAGGTGCTAAGCATGAGCCCTGGCTGCTGCTGCCCTTCTTCAAGAGGGGTACATGTGAGTAGATGGCTCAGTGGGTAAAGGTGCTTGCTTCCAAGCCTGATGACTAGAGTTCAGTCCCTGGGAGGAGACAGAAGGGAGGACTCATTTCCAAACTGCATACACAAAACAGATAAACATGATTGTAAGAATTGTTAAAGGTACAGATGGTTGCAATGGTGGATTCTAATAAACATTTAAGAAAAAATGCTGCCGGTTTTCTATGACACTTTCCAGAAAATAGGGGCAGAAAGAGTTCTTTCTAGATGATTCTGTGTGGCTGCTGTTGCTCTAACAGAACCCAAAATAACATTACAAGAAACAAACAAACACTGCAGATCAGTATGTTTCATGAGCAGAGGCAAAAGCCCTCAGCAAAATGATCAAGTAAGATCAAATTATGAATGGAAAGAAATATAAGTTGCCACCAGGCAGGATTTATTCCAGCTGATTCCACAGTCTGAAGTGAATTAACTCCATTTGTCACATCCACAGACTGATGAACAAAATATCTTACAGTGCCTGCAGAGCCAGAAAGACAATTTTACAAAAATCCAATGTTCGTGACAAGAAAAAAAAAAGATAAATAAAATCTTTCAGAAAACTAGGAATTGGATGTGGGAAAAAAAAGAAGGAGGAGGAGGCACTGCTGCTTCCGCAGCCACAAGACAACGACTGGAATAGAGTGAACTTTCTTCAACTTGGCAAGGAATATCTACAGAAGCCCCACAGCCAGCATGTCACTTACTAGTGAGATGCTAGATGCCCCTCCACACCCGGATTAGAAACAAAGCATTAGGGCTCCCTATCCCTCCTCAGCATCACACTAGAAATCCCGCCTAATGCAAAGCTACAAAGGAGGCCCAGGTGTGATGGTGGCAGCACAGGGCTTTAATCCCAGACATTGAGGAAAGGTGGGCAGATCTCTGTGAGTATGAGGCCAGCCTGTTCTAGATCAAGAACTTTTGACCACCCAGAAGACCCTGTTTAAAGCAAAACAAAAAGAAACAAAGGAAAAAAGAGAGAGCTTGAGAAGAAAGAAATATTATTTATATTTTTGAAAATCTGAGGGCTTGAGAAATGTCTCAGAGGTTAAGAGTACTGGCTGCTCTTCCAGAGAGCCTAGATTCAATCAATCCCCAGCACCCACATGATGGCTCACAACCAGCTCTGACTCCAGCACCAAGGGCTCTGACGCCCTCTTCTGGCCTTCATGGGCACTGCACTCATGTGGTAGACATACTTTTGTACATGCAAGCAAAACATTTAAACACATAAAAACAAAATAAATCTTTTTTTAAAAAAAAATTCTAAAACCTCAACAACAACAACAACAAACTCCATCCCTGTGAAGGTCAACCACAGCTGCTGTAATTTCATGGCTGTTTGAGGCAGAGATGCAAGATACAAGAACAGGATAGCAAGACCTTGTCTCAAAGAGTTAAGTGGGGGGAGGCGCTACTGCAGGCTGCTAATAAGTTATACCAACAGCAATTTAAAAAGAAAGGGCATAGAGTATAGGAAAAGAGTGGCTAAAATCCAAAACTCAACAGCAGCAAATGCCAGAGTAGATGAAGCATAATTGAACAGATGTGTTGTCTAACTGCTAAATAAATAAATAAATAAATAAATATAAATCCATGTTTGTAGCCCCATCCCAGGGTTGCTCTCAAGCTAGGTCAGAGAAGCTTCTTCTTGCAACAGGCAGCAATTAACACAGACTCATAACTGGTTCAAGTGTGAGCATAAATGACTGTCGAATGCTCAGTCCTAAGCAAGTCATCTCTGTCCCCACTCCCAAGCCCGGCAGATTGCTGTGGAAGAGGGGCTGGAGGACTGTAAGAGCAGGAGGTTGGGGGAGGGGTACTGTGAAACGCTGTCTTCTGGACAGGACATGGCCACTGCACTCATGAAATTACAGCAGCCGTGGTTGACCTTCACAGGGATAGACCCTTCATTCATTCCACAACAAAGGGGAGCAGAGGCCTGGGAGATCTGAGGAGCCATCAGTGGTTAAAGGCTACCAGAAGAGAGGACATATTTTGTCTAGTGATATAGCCACTGGTTTGTAGGTAATAAAAATATGGCTGGGGAACCACAGGGTCCCTCATGCCACACTGTGTGTAGTTGGCTAAGAACACCCTGGGTTCCTCCAGCTGGAAGTTAGGCCCAGCTGCTCACTAAAGGCCTCTGCTGTGGCTCCATGGCTCCTCATGGCGTGGCCCCAACACAAGAGGAAGTCCTTGGGTTTCCAAAACTGGTTTATTGGCACGGCAGATGGTGGATGGATCTGGATGTGCGCCCCCCAAAACCCAGGGCGGACCTGAGTTAAATAGGGAGGGGAAGAGGAGGGGAGGGGCTGGGGAGGAATGTTTAATTGGCTCCATCCTCTGGCCTTCAGGTACCTCATTAGTATGTAAATCTCTCTAGGGCCTGGAGCCTGTTTATCATGCCCACCTGTGTACATGACTAAAGAGTGAAGGTGGAATGGAGATTAGACCTCATGTCAGGCCCGACACTGGTTAGCTGTCCATGTTCTGGTAAATAACTTCCCATCCATGCACAGGTAAGAACCTTCATTAAACTCAACATGCCACAGAAAAAGACATCAAAGTAGGAGTGGAGACTGGCTGTAACAAAGAAAGGGTTCTGTGGAGGGAGATACTCAGAAAGGCTATTGAAGAATGTGCATGCAAAAGGTCATCAAATAATACATCTTATTATGTCTATTTACTCATTTACTCCCAGGGGAAGGGTGCCTACCACAGCACATGTATGACCAGAGGACATCTAAAGGAGTTGGTTCTTTCCTTCTCCTGGTGCCAGGGATCGAATCCAGGTCATCAAGCTTGGCAATAAGTGTTTTTGTTTTGTTTTGTTTTGTTTTTACCAGATGAACTATCTTACCAGTCCTGTGCTCTAGGTTTTGATACATGCATGATATATGGGCCTGTATAGAGTGAACCAACTTCACAAAGTAATTCTCTGACCTTCACATGCATGCCACACACACATGCAAGAACACATGCACCTCCCTCCAACATTAACAAATAAAATGAACAAATTTAAAAAATAAACTAACACTATACAAGAGAAGACCAAACATCAGTGTCGAGTCTAGACACTGATGGTAACACATTGATGTTATGAAATGCCCCACTCTATGCAGAATGCTAATGTTGATAACTTTGGGAGACAGTGTATGACGTCTATATGTGAGTCAGACGTTTGTCATCATTACTGTGGTAAAAGTCCTGGCACTGGCATAACTTAAGCAAAGGTTTCAGTTCGTTGTTCCAGATGTTTCTATCCAAGTTTGGCCTGCTCCCTTGCCTTTGGGCCTGTCTAGCTGAGCTAGTGAGATTCAGGCTCAGTTCCCATACTATGGTGAGAGGGCAACGTGGAGGAAAGCTGCTTGCCTCAAGGCAGACAGGAAGCAGAAAGAAAAAGAGAACGAGCCAGTGAGAAATCTATTCTTCCAAGGCATATAACCATGGCAACTCACTTCCTGCTAGAGTCCACCACCTCCCAATGGTGCCATGGGAGATTCAGACAATGAATCTACTGGCGGGCCAGTCTAGGAACTAGGCCTTGGGATCTGGTCACCTCTCAATGACTGTGTCCAAGGGTTGGCGACCAAGCAGCAGCACATGAACCAATGGAGGACACTTCACATGTGAAGTGCTCTAGCCCCAGCCCTTATCTTGTTGTTTGTGTTTGGTTTTGAGACAGGGTCTCAAGTAGCACATCCAGACTTCAAACTTGCTGTGGCTAACCTTGAACTTCATCTACCTCCATTCTCCCTCCATCTTCTCTCCCGTACTAGGATTACATGTGCCACCGCACTGAGATCACAAAGTGCTGGAGACTGGACTCTGAGTCTCACACATGCTAGTCAGGAACTCGACAGACTGAACTCCTTCCCCTCCCTCATCTTGGTTGTTAAGACAGGGACCTAGGCCTCACTGGTTAGTCTGGGTTGGCTAGCTGGCAGGCCTCAGAGATCTCTGCCTCCTCACTCACTACTGGGGTTACAAGTGTATGCCACTATGCCTGGCTTGTGTGTGGGATGTGTGTGTGTGTAGTATATGAGCATGTCTGTGTATGCACTGGGTGTCCTGCTGTACCACTCTCCACCTTATTCCCTTGGGAAAGAGTATCTCACTGAACTTAGGCTAGGCTGGCAGCTAGATAGCCTCTGAAATCCTCTTGTGTCCTTTTCCCACAGTGCAGGATTACAGGCAAACCCAGCTTTTTACTTGGATGCTTGGGTTCCATGTTGGTGCAACACGGGCTCTTATCTACTGTGTAGTCTTTCAAGCTCCACTCTCAGCTTTCTAACATGGAGACTGGGATTCAAACTCAGATATACCGAGGGGATCAAACAGAGCTTTCTCCCCGGCACTGTCTAATTATTCTCTCACACTACCTCTGTTAAAAACTGAGGTAAGCTCAAAGGCAGCTCTATCTGCTGTGCTGGAATGTGCTCTAAGCTCATAATGAGGCAAGCTTGGGAAGCCCTTAAACTAGAAAAGGAGCCTGGGTTATCTGGGGCTTCCAGCTCACTTTTGGGCCAGACAGAGTGGTCACTCAGGAAGGCTGGGACTGTGAAGGGAAGATAAGCTTTCTGCTATAGTCTGTCTTCTTGGTTAGCTTCCTTGGCTCTGTTCTGACATCAGCTTAGATTCATAGAAAAGTTTTTTTTTTTGCAAGAGGAGTGCTAAGAATTCCCATCATTGTACCCCTGACATTGCCAAATGCCTTTCCTGACCACATGTGTGCTGGCCTTCCTGCTGGCCTTCCGGTTTGTCAGCACTGCCTAGATTCTGATTTCACAACCTGGCATGCAGTCTCTGGCCCAGCTGCTTTCTCGGCCTAGTTCTGCTGAGCTTCTCTGAGCACCTGAGCCAAGCAGGGCTGGTTCCAATACCATCACAGGCCAGCCCGTTTCTGTCACATATCCCCTCTTCCCTGGGCAAAGGTCATACAATCCAGTCACTATAAAACAGAGTTAACATGAAGACAAGTAGCCAGCCAGGAGGGATCAAAAGATGGCTTGCAGACTCAGAAGACAGCAAGATGTGGTGGCTCATACCTGCAATCCTACTTGGGAGGCTGAGATAGGATTGCTATGAGTTCAAGTTCAGGCTGTGCTACAATCTGACAGCCAAAGCTGTATACCAAGATCCTGTCTCCAAAAGCAAAAAACTAAGTCAAACCAAACCATAATCCCACAAACAGAATGGCAAGCCCATGGGATGGCTTAGCCAGCAAAGGTGGATCACAGTTGCTCAGTTATGGACAAGAGGACAACTTTGTGATGTCAGTTCTGTCTTTTCACTTTTCCGTGGTTTCTAGGGATAGACTTTATGCTCTCAGACTTGCAGGTCATCTCATCAACCCTTGAGCAAGTTTCTTAACAGATTTGTGCCTCAGTCACTTCATCTGAAAAGGTATGATTCCATATGACTCCGTCTTGGTAGCAGCAGCAAAGAGTGCCTGGATCTGGCAGGAGGCACTCGCTCTTAATTGACGGGCTGTTTTGCTTCCTAATTTCTCTGGCACAGGCGCTAGGTAAACATTGGAAAAATGAGCAACAGCCACAATCATGAGCCAAACTGGTCTATATGGAAAGGGCAAGGATTCGAGTTCTGAAGTCTTGGAACTCACAAGCTGAAGCCCTGCAGGGCTGCGGACGCTGGGGTGGGGCATGCAAATAAGCCGGCGATCTGGCAAGTCCCGGAGGACCTTGGGTGAAAATGAGCTGGCGGAGGGCGGGGCATGTAAATGACCGTGCACGGGGCGGGGCGTCTCATGTAAATGAGGGGCACCAGGCAGCGTAGGAAGCGGGGCGAGGTCCTTCGCGCAGGAAAGCCCCGGGCGGCGCATGGAGCCTGAACGCGCAGGTAGGAACCAGCGGTGGGGAAGGTTGGGGACCCGGCCAGTGGTGGCTACAGAACCGGTCTGGGCTGGAACCAAAGCCCGCGGATCCTCGGGTGGGCGTGGGGCTGCTGGGCTCCTCTCTCAGCCAGGGTCGGCTGGCCGTCGGGCGCGGGTCGAGCAAGTGGACAGCTCACGCGCTGGAACACAAGCAGCCTTGGCGGTCCGGTCCCCACAAAGACGCTCCAGGGATCTTCCAGAAGCCGGGACTATCAGGCTCCTCCCAGGTTCCGGTTCAGTAACCCAGGAACCTGAGTATTTGGTTACAATTGTGGCAAACTGGATGGTGTATAAGCCAGCTAGAATGTGATTCAGTCTGTCCCCAAACCAGCATTCCTGGCCCCTGCCCTTCTCCAGCCCTTTGGGAGGTGTGAGACTCACTGTGGGCTTCCCCCTTAAAGGTGTTTTTTTGAGAGTCTGGGGGCATTTGCGGGGACATTTGTCCCATCCTAAAGTCTTATGGGGGAAACTGAGACTTGAGGATATGTTTGGCCAGAATAATGAGATTCCACGGTCCTCTAGGAATCAGCCAGAGGAGTCAGGACCGCTTACGGGACATTGAGGCAAAATGGGAGGTGACCACTATGTCATGTGTTTGTTCTCCAGCTCATCGGTGTTCTGATTGCTGTTTTAGGCTGTGCTCTATGACTGAGGGACAAACACACGAGACGGGATATAATGGGCAAGCAAGACACCTCTTCCGAGGGCAGTGCAACTCCTGAGTCAGTTTGGGGTGTGGGAGAACACTTTGGCAGGTTGAGACTTGGAGACAAGAGAAGGCATACTGAACTGTGGCTACAGCATGGGCAAAGGCTAGAAGGTGGGACCACTCAGTGTGCCACCTAGCTAACATCGAGGAGCTAGGTATGTGGAAAGGTAGACAGTGCAGCAGGAGCCTCTGAGTTTCCTGCTGTGGGACTCAGGGAAGTCACAGGATGGATTCCTAGTCCTGGCCCTCCTGCTCCTGGATCTTCAGGGTAGGGATGAGGGAAACCCAAGTGAGTTGCCCAAATGACAACACACTGGTAATTGGGCAGGGTTGTGACCATCTGAGGGTTTACAGTATCTGGGCTGTGCTGAGGAAGGCCAGGTGGCCAGGGAGGCTGTCCCTGAAGCAGGCACAATGACTACTGCTACACTTGGGGATGAAAGAAGAATGCTTGGGCTCATCCACACCACACCTTACTTTTCTACCTTTGGGGCCTGGGGCTGGGACCTAGCTGGGGTACACATTCACACTTGGCATGTGTAGAAAGAAGCTTGTCATGGTCCCCATGACAAAGGAGGTCCACATGGCAAGTGAGGCTTGGAGATTGAAACCCAGGGCTCCTGACCCAGCAAAGGCTCGATTTGTTCCTTGTGTGTTCTAAGCTTGGTCTCTGTCGTAAAGTTCTGTGAACACTCGAGCCTTGTAGTGAGGGTCCATGGGGCCATGTGTGCCCTATGCAAAACTACACCTAGGAGCGGCAGGCATGAAGGATTGTTAAGTGAACAAATTTTTATTGTTACCCCCAAGGATTCATTTAGAAAAATGAGAATACTGACAACCAGGTCTATGTGCAGTGACCTTGCTGGTGGTCCTTCATCAGAGAGTGACAGAGGCAGGAGCTGCACTGTGAGTGTGCCTGCCGTGACTGGACCCCGTTGAGCATTCCTCAGGTTGAGCCTCCAAGACCAGCCTAGCCGCGTCTGGTTGGATTTCCATCTTTGTGAGGCTTGCCTAGGTGGGCACAGACTCACAGTGAGTGACCCGGATTCGGACACCCAGCGTTCTGGATCTCGGAGCCTGAGACAGGGAGTGAGGGTAGAATTGAAGACGGGAGGCCAGGTTCAGATCTGTGTGATCTCAAGAAAACCATTCCACATCCCCACACCTCCCGTTTGCCAGAGGGATCTGGGATGAGAATGTTCATGAAAGGGCTTTTCTAAACCATTGCTTATGGAAGAGGAAGGCCTTTGATGTCTCCTCCCATTTAGGATGGCACTGCTTTTCCAAGTTGCCCCTAGCACTTCTTAATCTGAGGGACCAGGAGTGCCAGGTGCTGTATCAGGTCAAAGATGAGGTGTATGACAAAATCTTAGCAGTTCAGATTCCCTGAGAGGAACAAACTCTCACAAAGATTCACAGCCATGCTCCACTGGCCCGACGAGTAGCCAGGTCATTCTGTAGACCACCCTTGCATCTAACTGAGGGGCGATACCAACCCTGTTGGGTCCTGAGTGGCATCCTGTACAATGAGGTGAGATGGTGTGTCTAAGCACCTGGGGTTTTGCACGTACCACCAGTCAGTGACAGGACCAGGCAGGGGAGGAACAAAGGTCAGCAGGAGCCTCTTGGGGTGGTGACACAGGGCTTCCTGCAGCCTGTGTGCTGCGGGTGTAGTGCAGTCTCTCAAGCACAGTCTTTCTAAGAAGCACTGATGTCAAGCAGTTCCAGGTGCTGCCACCACTGACTCATGCTGCCTCTGGGGCCCACAGCCTCTTGGAGATGGTGAAGCTTAAAGTAGGGGCCCCAGCAAAGGGACTTCAGTTTCATGAGGTTTGTGGGAAGGTGGGGGCTCTGGGA
Source organism: Rhabdomys pumilio (assembly GCA_030674055.1). Taxonomy (NCBI): domain Eukaryota; kingdom Metazoa; phylum Chordata; class Mammalia; order Rodentia; family Muridae; genus Rhabdomys; species Rhabdomys pumilio. Next base: position 113,564,633 of record JANHMN010000003.1, read on the forward strand.
CTGAGGACCTCCAGCCCCCAGGAGTAATTATAGAATGAAGGGCAATACTCATGTATGTTGGGTGCCAACCAATAGGCCAGGGTCAAAACCCTGAGTAACACAGCAGTAAAGGCCCCCAGGAAGCTGACAGACCTGAGGAGATGGTGACTCCAAGTAGTTAACCTTGGAGTTGAGACCACAAGTAGAGAGAGCAGACGCAAAGGTTCTGGGTAGGGAACAGACTCCTTGTGTTTTACCTGCAACACCGAAGCAGTGGGATTGGATGGCACTGAGGGAGCAGGAAGGGGCAGGAGTAGAAGTCAGGGGGGCTGCGGTGGGGCCTGAAACCTGTATTATCTTAGTTTGTTTAAGCCCTGGGAGGCGAGAGCTGTAAGACACTCAAGTTTTCCAGATAAAGTGACAGAGAAGTCCAGTCACATGTCAAACCTCTCATCTTCACCACTGGTTATAAACAATGAAAATTAGGTCACAAGGTGAGCCACCACCACCTACCACTAAGATCACCTCTTTACTTGACTGTGCTCTGCCCAGGAATCTTGTGAATACTGCCAGGCCTCCATGCAGTCAATTTGCAGATTATTGTTAGATGAACCCCTTCCTCACAGTCCCAGAGAGTGAGGACGGTCTGAAGGGAGGGAAAGAGAGTCAAGTACATAAGGACCCAAGTGTTTGTTGGGTTGAGCTCCTATCCCTAAAGAAGAAAACAGGCTGGTGTAGAGACCTGCCAGGCGACACTCTGACACCAGTCACCCACAAGCCCACGTGCTTAATTTCTGCCCAAGCTCCCTGACTGAAGAGGAGAATTTAAAAGAACTGGATTGTCTTCGTTGGATCTGGGACGCATCATTTACAGGTCCATTTTGGAGAACTTGGGTGGCCTGAGGTTTCCTAGGGTAGCCAGAGGGGTGTCTGCCTTTTCAAAAGAGGAAGTGAGATCGTGGGAGGAGGAGAGCCACGGCCATGGCCGTGGGCTGGGTGTCCTCCCAACCACAGAGCCCCAGTCTCTTACCCACTTGCCTCTGGGACAGCAAAGTCCTACTGTGTGCTCACTTTGGGGATGATCTCTGAGACTGGCTTTCTGGGAATCTCAAGTTTCTGGCTTTAGTTCAGCCGCCTTGGATGTACTGACCGTGACTCCAGTCCAGCCCAGGGGTCCTCTAGTTCAGTCTGTTCTGCTACAGTTATTCTAGGCATTCCCTCTACCTTTGGTGACTTTGGAGTTGAATCTGGCTTCAGACTTGACTTGATTGGGGTCCTGTTAGAGCCGAGGGAGACTTTCGCCTCCTTGTACCCTTCGGGAGTGCATCATATCTTATGTTGTCTGCAGTCAGAGTTTGTAAGAGCCTTTGACGTTTGCAGTGGTTGATCTGAGGAAGCCTCCCGTCTTTCTCTTCAGTGTGTCTTCCCATCTGGAACATCTTGGTTGAGGTTACAGTTGTTTTCAGTCTTTCTTGTTTTCCAGTATATTTTTGGCTAATTAAGTCTGTGCTGGTCATCTGTCTGTCACTGCTGGAGAGTTGCTAATTTCTTGTGTCTGCGGCAGGAGCTTTTGGAAGTGGTGTGTGGTTTCAAAGTGTTTTGAGGTGGGTGGAATTTTCTGTTATCTCTGTTGCTGGATTCTAACTCTGCCCTTTCAGGCTATTGTGGTAGGCACATGTGGCTTCTGTCTCAGTGGTAGAGAATTTATTGCTCTTTCAAAAAGGGTTTTCCGATTGTTTTTCTGGATGTTCTGATGTATTTGAAGGGTGTGTGTGTGTGTGTGTGTGTGTGTGTGTGTGTGTGTAAATGCATGCACGTGCAATGGCTGAAATCTGAAATCCTCAATCGCCATTCACCTTGTATGCACAGTCAGGCTTATCCCCCAGAGTTTACAAATGGTGTCAGTCTCCGTAGCCAGCTTGACTTGGAGATACCCTGTCTCTGCTTTCCTCATGTTGGGATTATGGGTGGGTCACTACATCACCCAGCATTTACATGGGTCCTGGGGATCCAAACTTTAGTCCTCATGTTTGCATCGCAAACACTTTAACTGCTGAGCTATCTCCACCACCAATGATAGATATAGAAGTTCACCACATATGCCTGTAATCCTAGAACTTGGTAGGCTGGGGCAGGAGGCACCCAAGTTTAAGGCCAACCTGGATGACATAGCAGGTAAGCCCATATTTTTAAAAAGTGTGTTTTCAATTGAAAACGAAGTCCTAGAAAATACAGCTGTCAGTGTGAGCCCACTAACTATGCCAGCTGCTTTCTGTTTATGCGGATTCTGCCCCGCCCCCACACAGACACCCCCAGCTCAGTGCTCTCCTTCAGTTTCTCTGGGTCTTGTCCTGGCTTTTGAAGCAGAGTAGTCAGACGCACAGCCAGCGGGCAGAGCAGACTTTGGATGTCACCTTCCCTGCCTCTATGTGAATCAGCCTTAGTTTCTCCCTGTCACACTTGAACTGTCTTGTTCTCTGCCAGTCAAACTTGCTTTCGCCTGGTGACTTTGTGTCAGTTTGCTTCTAGGAGATTAGCACTCCATTCTGCTCGGGAACCAGGATCCTGAGCACATTGCTTTGCTGGTCATACAGTGAGGTACGGCTTGCTCTGCCTGCTGTGGTGGGGATGTAGCTCAGTGGTAGAGCACTTGCCTCCAGTGTGTGCTCATGGGCCTAGGTTGGGTCCCTAGCGTTACAGGAAAGTAAATACAGTACTGAAGAAGTCAGGCATTGCAGACATCATACATGTGTTCATCCTCAGGCGTAAGCTTCTTGGCTGGTATTTCAGGCAGTGAGGCTGGCACAGGCAAAGCCCTATAGTGGGAAAGCACCTGGCCAGGATAAGCATTGTAAGACAACATATCACTCCAGTCTGGTTGCCTCCTCCTTTGTGAATGTGGGACGTGGACCTTGAGGGACCTTCCATGGAGAATTAGTACAGAACTAGAAGAGCTAAGGGAGTGGGAAGGACCGGGCTGGTCAGACTGTGGAAGGTAGACTGATGTGCCTCTCCCAAGGCACTGGAACAGCAGTGGTAAGGAGATCTATGCTGGGGAAGGAGAGTGGGAAGTGAAGGAGACAGTATACCCAGCAAGTGGGTCTGCCCAAGGTATACGTGGGGACCTGGGTGGCAGGGGGGATGTAGGCTGATAAGGACAACTGTTTGGCTCCTCATCTGCCTGGCATGGAAGATGGTAGTGGGGGCTGTAGACATTCTAGAATCTTCTCTGGCTCCTTAATGAGCACGTGAGGAAGCATCGCCAACCCACTTCCCATTCTGTCACTGTGGTATCCAGTATTGGGAGTGGTAGTAGTCACAGGAACAAAGAGAGTGGATTTTCCCTGGTGGGCCAGTTCTGGAGTGGGGGGCCCCTTTCTCCCCTTGTTTTTTCTCTTTCTGGGGTCTCCTAGCATCTCAGGTCTGCTCCTACCCACTGGACACCAGCTAATGATGTTGACCAAATGCTTAATTTAATTATTTATTAGTTATTTCTTTATTGTTGGGCACGGGGTCCGGCACAGGTTAGGCAGGGCTGTTTACAGACATAGAAAGCCTCCTGCTGTTCAGGTCAGCAGAGGGAGCCTGGGGTTCTTGGGCATGGTGGGCTGGCTGTGGAGTACAAGAGGTCTGTGTGAATGCTTGAGGGACCTACACAACACTAAAGGGTTCTAGGGACCCCGCAGGCCAAGCACCACGCTCTGTGGTCTTTGTAGCCTGACCCTGGAGAATCATTTGGTTTTCTTCACTTTGCCCATTTCTATGAGATAACGCTCACGATGGGGTTTAGGCTGCCCTTGAACTCCAGTCTCGGTCTCCGGGTGTTCTCTCAGCTGATCTTTTTGTCAACTCCCTGCAAACAAAGCCCTGGCTTGTAATGTAGCCTGCACCTCCACAGCAGGTCACCCCATCTCCCCAGGATATGGTCCTGACTTCTCACCCTGAGATTCATGCCCCACCCCATGCTGTGTGCTGTGGAATTGGACATCCTGTGCTTCTGAGTCTGTATTCCACAGTGAAAAGGAAGCTTGTGCCCCTGAGACTTATTCCTGCTGTCATGGCAACTATCATTCTCCCCCCCCTCTCTCTGTGTGTGTGTGTGTGTGTGTGTGTGTGTGTGTGTGTGTGTGTGCTCTTTTTTTAGGTCTTAGACTTCTCTCAGTGGATGGAGGTAGTAAGTCTTTCTCATTGCACTCTAAACTCTGTCCTGAGCTATGCTCAGTTTCTTTGCTTTCTTGAAACTGCCCACTGAGACAAGTAAATCTGCTCCCACTTCCCAGAGAAGGAAATTGCATTCTGAGAGGACCTCAGCCTGCAGGTTTGGGGCAGTCAGGATGGAACTGCACTTTGTCCTAGAGTCATGACCTATATCTTAGGTACTCTGGGTCCCTGCCCACATGGGAAGTCCTTGCTGCCAAGGCTCATAACAATACAGGGTTGAGACAGCAGGAAAAGTGCAGATGAGTGCCCCTTGCCCTCACACCTGTTTGCGGTTGGCACACAGGGGATTTAACTATGCCCAGTGTTGCCTGCTGTAGGTGTGGGGGAGGGCCACAAAGTCCCAATCACCACTAGACAAGTTTCCCTTTGAAGGCTCTGAAAACAATGGCAGAGTCTGAACTTTGGTTCGACCACTCCCTGCTACCTCTCTGCCAGGGATCAGACCAAGAATTATGGAGCTGATACACTTATATTAACAGTCTTCTCCATTGGTGTCAGGGTTCAGGGGGTCCCTAAGAGGGAGGGAAGCTGCACCCAGCTGTTGAGAGGTGGAAGGACTAGGGATATGCAGAAGTGATGGCTTCTGCAGATCTCTGGCAGGAGCCTGGTGGAGTCCAGACCACACGAGACAGGATTTAATCAGTGTTCAGGAGCCTTGCATCCTGTTTCTGGAATAGTAAATAATGACCACAGTGATACTTGATTACAGCTCGCTGGCCTCTGCCCAGAGCTTTGCTGTGAGCCAGACACAGAAAGTTCTAGGAAAGGACAGGGCATCATGCATCAACATGTCTCCATGGAAACCCTTTATTCCCACTCCAGCTGTCCAGACAGGGTGCTGATGATGTGGTGGTAGTCCGGGCTGCTGTGAGCTGCCGAGCAGCAGGGCCAGCATGGTACAGGGGTGCCGCCAGAGTTCACGAGGAAACAGCTACACAGGGATGATCAGTCAGAGTGGGTGCTGAAAGGAGCTGGACCTGGATGCTCTTTTGGGTTTCCAGAATTTTCCATAGGATGGGATTCAGGGATCCCATGGAACTACCTGAAGGCCTCCCTGAGGGCACTGTTGGCCTTGTGTGTTCACAACTGTCAAGTAACACTTGCATTTGCTAACTCTGTCCCCACGATGGTTTCCCTTTTCAGAGGCTTAGAGCCCTGGCCCACGAAGGGAGCCCAGGATACCTCTGTCCCTTCTGGGAGAGGCTCTAGTTATCACAGTCTCCCGAGCTTTAGCACCATCAAAGATGTCTCCAAGCCACTAGAACATTCCACCCCTGGGGCCTTTGACTAGTGTCCTCAGTTCGTGCCATTCCCGTGGCTCTTCCGTGGCAGGGTGCCCAAGGACACTCACCTCTGCACCAGACATCAGGTCTCCATAGCCCTGTTCCTTCTCCAGGTCCAACAGGGCCTGCTTCTTGCACTTGTTTAGAGTCCTCAATGGCTCCCTATTGCCCCCAGACAGACACAGATGCACCAGCCTGGTAGATGGAGCTGCCGCCTGGGCCTGCCAGCCTCTCTGTTATTGCCAACCACACCCGCATCTCACCTCAGCCAGAACTCAGCTGCAGGCAGGAAGCACACCAGGCCCTCCCAGCTGCCTGATGGGTCAGTCACCTTCCCTCCAGGCCTCCTGGAGAGTTTTCAGTAATGAGTGTGGAATTGTGCTGTTTTCACAGGGAGCTTTGAAAGCTGATTTGGCTCACAGAGATCTGCCTGCTTCTGCTTCTGAGGCTGGGCCAAAGCCCTGTGCCACCACAGCCAGCCTTTGTGTTAGCCATTCCCGATGGGGAGGTCTTCAATCCTTCTTCCCCCATCATCCCTTAACTCTGGTGTGAGCCTTGGAGCCTTTTGCTGGCACTGGTGTAGTGGCCTGCGATCCTGCATAGCACCAGCCACAGGGTCACCCCTGACATCTCATGTTTACCTAAAACTCTCCAGTACCTTCTCCTCTCACTCGGGTACTTGTTAAAAGAATAAAGAAGTTTAGCCAGCTGGTGGTGCATGCTTGCAGTCTCTCAAGAGTAGGATCAAGAAAGATCTCAAGTTCAAAGCCTACCTCTGTTACAAAATGAACTTCAAAGCCAGACCTGGTCACATAGTCAGGCCCTGTCTCAAAATAATGCATATACATACACACATTGGGCATTAGCTCAGATGTAGAGTGCTTGCTTAGCATGCACCAGACCTTGGGCTCAGTCCTCTGTACTAGAGAAAGAAAGAGCAATAAAGGATCTGAATAGTAGTATTTACAGCTGTAGGAGGTGGTACATAGTAGGTGCTTTGAAGTACTTGTGATAAGAAAGGGTACACAAAGAGGCAGGTGACATCTATGGGCTTCTCCCTCCACTATAGGATCAGGAGCAGGCTGTGCCAGCTCCTCCCTGGACTGAGCCAGCACGGATAGGAGCCCTGGCTTGCCCTGCCTCCCTGTCTGAGGTGGGGCTGTTGACGTGGCCACCATTTCTGGGAACCCCAGTGGCTGCTGCCTAGGAGCAATGTGTCCCTGGCTCCCAGCCAGCCCAGCCCAGCTGTCTTAAAGTCGGAAGGAAGCTGCAGGCCTACTCAGACTGGAATCTTGGATCAGTTGCTTCAGAAGCTACCACACCCCCTTGACCCTTGACCTTTGTTCCTCTGCATGTGCAGCTTGTCATATTTCCATTTGCCCTGTGTTTGGAGTGCATTCTAAGAAGCAGTACGGTGGTCAAGCCCACAGATTGTGGGTCCCGTTCTAGCCCAGGGACCACAGCAGGCATCCTACCAATTCTGTGCTTCAGCGTCCTCATCTGTGGAACAGCACCTGCCTCGTAGGGCGTCTGTGAGGTAAGCTAGGGTAGCAGTCACCATCATGTACAGCTATCTAGGCAGAAGCTCGGCCAAAGGTCCATGTTTAGACTGTTGGTTTTGTTCTTGCCTAATTTCCTCCGCTCACCCTCTGACAGTTACTGAGCACCTGCTACATAACATGCCAGGCCCTGTACTGGGCACTAGGGACAAAGTAATGATAAGGGCAGACATGAACCTGGCTTCTTACGGCTAACACTCACAGGCACAGACCCTCAGCTCTGGTGACAAATGCATGATTTAAATGACCAGTTCCTTCTTCAGGGAGGCATTGAGAGTCTCGCTGTGTTGTGCTGACTGGCCTTGAATGTAGAATCCCCATGCCTCCACCCCCCAGATGCTGGGATTACAGGCATTTACCACCACGCCTGGCAACAGGTTACCACTTACGCTTCCATTTCTTAAACCAGGAGCATCCTAAGGGGGTTCCAGGTCTTCCTTCTGTCCCAACTTCTTTGTTAAACCATTTATATGCTTTGCTTATTTTTCTCAGTGCAGTGTCACACTGGCTTGTGGGATCTTTGTGTATCAGCACCAACAGCCATTTGTATGTTGGTTGCTCCTTCCGGTCTTCTTGTTTTTATTCCTTCACTTTGTGTGGCTGGGGACAGAACTTAGAGCCCTAAGTTCCAGCATGAGCTTTGCCGTGGAGCCACATCCTCAGCCCCGTTCTTTTCCCAGTCTCTCTCTACCACCCATGCCGGAGCCAAAGACATTTTTGTTTAGCCTCCCGAATCAGGGTGGAGGCTGTGCCAGGCTGAGGCAGAGGTGATTGCTCTGGTGATGGGCAATGGAGAGCCCTCAGCACATGGGGAGAGCCAGGTGTAATTCACTGGAGTGTTTCTGGGATGTCAATGAGAAGAAAGCTGGTGGCCACTGCTCAGAGGACCCTGGAGGCTTGTGGGGCCTCGGGAGGGTGAGTGGAGTCGCAGGGGGCTTGAAATTTGTTTGTTTTTTCTTTTTCTCTCAATTTAAATTTTATTTTCAAATAATTAAAGATTTAATGCAGTTTTAAAAATAATAGAGAAACAGAGAGGAGCCTCAGCCCTCAGTTTCTCCCTACCATGCGTGTGTGGAGACCAAAGGCTGATGTTGAGTGGCTTCCCCCTCTTACTTCTTTTAATGATTTACTTATTTATATCTTGTGTATGGTTCCTTTGTCTGCCTCTATGTCTGTGTACTTCATACATGCCTAGTGTTGTTGGAGGCCAAAAGAGAATGCTGGATCCCTTGGAGCGAGAGTCACAGAAGGTTGTAAGTTGCCATGTGAGTGCCGAGAACCAAACCCAGGTCCTCTGTGGTCTTAATGATGAGTGGTCTCTTCAGCCTATCCGGGTGTGCGTGCGTGCGTGCGTGCGTGCGTGCGTGCGTGCGTGCGTGCGTGCGTGTGTGCGTTCGTACAGGGTCTCTTACTGAGCCTTGAACTCACACATTAAGCTAGACTGTCCAGTGAGCTCCAGGGAGGAGATTCCCCCCCAGCTCCTTCCCGCTGCTGCTCCCTGCTCCCACCTCCCTATATCAGACCTGGATTCAGGTCCTTATAATTGTGTAGCAAGTGCTTTATCCACTGAGCCATCTCCTCAGCTCCTCAGTTGCTTTCTTACACATCTGTGTAGAGTCACAGGCCAGGTACTGGCCCTATTGGTTCCCAGGTCTACTCCTAGCATCTCCATTTCCTTAGAGACTTGCTCATATCTAGGCTTCTGTGACCTTATCACACAGGCATGAGGGCCACAGTGGAGACCCATGACATCACTCAGTTTAGATAGGCTCCTTTGAGGAGTCGAAGGTCTGTGGCCCCAGGTGGAGCTGGTGTGGTCTGGGCTGTTGAGGGGAGTGGTGGTACCTGGCCTTGTTCCTCCTGAAAGAATGACTCCAGCCACCGTGTGTGAAGGGTGGCCCCATCCACATCAGCTGCCCAAGACATCTTGCAGTTCCAGGATGAGTTTTCGAAACTGAGCCTCTCAAAGACCTTTGATGGATGTCATTCCCTATATGAGGGGCCTTTGCTACTGTGTCCATACCTGGGGATCAGAGAGCCCCTACAATGGAATGAAAAATTAAGTGTATCTACCTTGCTCACGAGGGTTTGGCTTGAACCCATGTTCACATGAGTCAGTGGCCCTTCAGACATTAAGAACTTGGGTTTCTAGAAAGTCAGGGGCTCCACCATGAGAGCAAATTAAAATCCTAGGGCTGCTTCTATAGCTGTGCAACCTCAGGCAAGTCACTCAACCTCTCCGTGCCTTTGTCCTTTCATCTGAAAATGAGGAAACTGATAGTATCTCCTTAATAAAGCTGGTTTAAGTGGAGGGGAAGAAGGGAGAGAGGTGGGGAGAGAGAGGGAGAGATGATCAGAAGAAAACTTAGCATGGAGTTAATAGCAGTTTCAGTGAGTACTGCCAGAGGGCAGGGGTCCTCCAGGAAACAGGCCACCATAGTATTCTCCAAGAAATGCACAGGTTCTTCTTGGGCACCGTCACCTCCCTGGTCCTGGGTCTCAGAGTCTGTTAATAGGACCGAGAAGACCTAAACAATTGCTCCACCATCAGTCAGTTGTGAAGTCCTTTCTTGGCCTTACCACAGCTTAGCCAGGCTTCAGTGCGTCACACGGGCTGTTGACATTTGAGGTTGACAGGTGCAAGGGTTATTTTCATGGCTCATTTTATTTCATTATTAGGTTCTGGCTGTACTTCTAGAAGCCGAGGAACATTCTTGGAGCTCAGAAGCAGAGGAACCTGGCTTCTAATTTTGGATCTGCCTGCTTGCTGATTCTGGGGCCTACTGGACAAGTTCCAATAACCTAAGACTCAAGGTTTGCACTTGCTTTTCTTTTGAAGGTGCTGGAGAGGGAGCCCAGGACCTTGTGCAAGTGGGCCACTGAGCTGCATTCCAGCCTCTCCCTGTATAGCCCAGGTTGGCCTTGAACTCATGATGCACCTGCTTCAGCCTGTTCAATGCTAGCATCTCAGTGCACTCCATGCTGGGCTTCCTGCATCTTCCCTATACTCTCTTTGCATGAGCACAAAGAGAGTGTCTAGGCTTGTCTGCTGCTGGCCTTTCCGAAATTGTCCATTTCCCTCGGGAGCGGCAGGTCTCAAACTGCAGACACACATTTAACAGACTGGTGTGAGAGGGCTGTCTCAGGATTGCAATGAGGCTGAAGAAGTCTAGTGACTAGGGACATGGTAGTTCTCATGGTGTCACAGTGCAGCATTGCCTGAGGACTGGGTCACACCCTGAATGCTCCAGGTGTGTGCACATGGGGCACAGTGACTTCAGGAATAAACAGTTGGCAACAGTGCAGATGTGTTCACTTGAGTGTTCCACTGCAGGACCGTGTCCTGCAAGACTGTCGATGGCACGAGCCATCAGCTGGTGGCTTGAACTGGATTCGAGTATGACTGGGTATTCACTTTGTGCCTTGCTTCCTCTCTGCAGTTCTGCCAGGCCCAGCCTGACAGACAGGTTCATGCAGCAGGAGGAGGCAGAACTTCAGAGGCTGAAGAATCCAGCTGTGGGCTCATAGCTGCTCAGGAGCAAAATGGGTCTGGGTCTGCAAATTTAGATACAACCTCCAAATAGAGACCCAGATGGGGGGTGGGGGACACTAGGGAGTGACCCACTGCTGTGGAAGGGTGTCTGTGGAGGACACTGGGGACTGACTCACTGCTGCTCAGAGAACGGCACACAGCTTCCCCCTTGCAGCACTTCTCTCTCCCATCCCCCACTTCCACCCCCCCACCCCCCATCCCCCCACCCCCATTTCTTTCCTTCCCTTCTACTTTGAGCCTCTTTCCCTCCCTCTCTCCCTCCTCCCTCCCGAATGCTGGGGGTAGAACCCAGGACCTGGTACATACCAAGCAAGCACTAAGCTGCCCCCAGGCCCTGAGTACTCTCAGACCTGGGGTCCACTGTCATTTCCCTCCCTATGGCTCCCCCAACCAAGATTGCTTTTATCATTGAGCCAGCCGAAGGGCTTCCAGGTGTGGGGAAGGGCTTCCAGTGTGGGCCCTGCTGGGTTTGTCTGTTCGTTTAATGGCAGCACCTCTAAGATGGGGCCGTCAGAGAATGATCACTTAGCCAATAGGGAAACTGAGGCACTGGGTGCAGCTTGCTCAGGTTCACAGCTGGTATGGGAGGGAGCCAGGATTTGAACTTGAGAGAGTTGTGAATGAAGGCCACAGCTCTGCTGGGACAGGCAAACAGGGGCATGCTCTCTGTCTCTGTGTGGAGAAGGCACAGAGACATGGGGGAGGGAGGCCACACCACAGGTAAAATGGACCCCACTGACCCCAGATCACCATTTGTCCACTCTTCTTTCTGCAGGCACCTTTGCGTCTCCAATGGGGTGGCTTTACACCAAGTTCCTGGCCTCTGTGAGCTGTCTGATTTCGCTGTGGGTGGCTGGCTCTGGTAAGTCACTCATTCATTCATCAACCACTAATGACATGTCAAGGTCCTGTGGTCCACCATAGAACAGAACAAAGTCCTTGTGGGAATTGGGGGGGGGGCGCCTCGGAAGCAGCTGATGACAAATCACCATGACTGGTTATTTTCATTGACACTAATTCAAATTGAAAATCGAGGCTGTCCAGGAATTGAGTAGAAAATAATTAGAGTTATATGCCAAAGGTTATCAAAAAATGGTGGGAAAACGCAGCTCAGGACTGATGAGGGAGACTTGGGGGACAGGGTAGAGAGGGAGAGGGCATTGCACTTTAAAGCAGGGTACACAAGACAGTGGCATCAACTTGGAGGAAGGCCGGGGAGGGCACGCCAGTGTCTGCGGGTGCATTCTTAGTGAGGCCCCCAGGGAGAGCCTGCCTGGCATGGGGTGGGAGGACGTGTCACAGAGTCACTGAGTCAGAAGACCTTGCAGAGTCTGATCAGAGGAATTGAGTGAAGACCAGGGTGGCTCAGAGATCTGGAAAGAGAAAGAGTTTCTGGATCAATCTAGGTCAGCATGAAGACACATGAGAATTGACTAGAACGTATCTCATCCATGTGGCCAGGTGTGGCTTACACCTGTCAGCCTAGCACTTGGGAGACTGAAGCAGGAGGATTGTGAGTTTGAGGCCAGCCTGGGCTATATAGTGAGTCTGAGGCCAGCCTGAGGTAACTATGGAGATACTATAAAAATACAAATGGACACACAAATTTTACCCTAAGCCCAGACAAGGGCAGATTATTCTGTTTTTGTTTGTTTGTTTGTTTGTTTGTTTGTTTGTTTGTTTTTCTAGACAGGGTTTCTCTGTGTAGCCCTGGCTGTCCTGGAACTCACTCGGTAGACCAGGCTGGCCTCGAACTCAGAAATCCGCCTGCCTCTGCCTCCCAAGTGCTGGGATTAAAGGCGTGTGCCACCAACGCCCGGCAAGATTATTCTGTGTGATAGAGGAGAGGGGTCAGAGGATCAGAGTTTTGTTTGCTGTATAAAAACTTCCTGCATGGTGGACCACACCTGCTGGCATGCGTATTGTGACTTTGTCTGGACAGTGGCCATGTAGGGCTTGGGTCAAAAAGCTCTTGAGGGCCCCAAATAGTAGTTAGACAACTCAAGAATTAGTAAACCTCCACACTCACTGGCCGTCACACACACACATACACACACACCACATCTGAATTCCTGGCAGGAAGTTGATGGATAAGTGCCTGTCCTCTCCTCCTTCCCTCCTTCCTGCTCTTCCATTGGCTAAGCCTCTTGGGTACCAAAGGGCAATTGCCTGGTTTGTACAGACTGCAGGGTCAGCCTCTTGCCTCAGTGGGGAAAGAGATGTGGAGGTGGACAACACTATAGGTACCACCTCTTCCTCCCCGTGCTTTAAGATGGTGCTTCTGAGGGAGAGTGACGCGTGCACGTGAGTGTGTGTGTGTGTGTGTGTGTGTGTGTGTGTGTGTGTGTGTGAGACGTGCATGTGTATCATGATCCTGTTTGCACTAGCTTTCCTCTGACCCTGGTAGTGGGAGCCCCTGGCCATGTCTCCATTCTTCTGGCCATCCTGTCTCTGCAGGGAGCATCAAGGTCCTGGGTGAGCCCACCTGCTTCTCTGACTACATCCGCACTTCTACGTGTGAGTGGCCACTGGACAGCACTGTGAACTGCAGTTCTCAGCTCCGCCTGGACTACAGAATAGACTTCCATTTCTCAGTGTAAGTGGGGTAGGGAGGCAGGGAGGCAGCATCCAGAGGTCTGTCCAGGCCTTTGCTGTTCCAGGCAGGTGCCAGGATATGTTGTGCTGTATGCTGTGGCAGCTTACTGAGTGGTGTCTGAGGTGGAGCTAGTCTGGGATAACGCATCCTGTGGGATACTACAGTTGAGCCGAGCTTGAAGCTTGGTGGTGCAGATCTCCAGCAACTTGAGATAGTGAGGTAGGAGAATCACGAGTTCAAGGCACACCTGGGCAATTTAGCGAGCTTCTGTCTCAAAATAAAAAAGTGAAAGGCCCGAGGGTGTAGCTCAGTGGTAGAGTGCTTGTCTGATGGATGACCCTGAGTTCTGTTACCAGCCCTCCAACCCCCACCACCCCCTACAGGATTCAGAGGTCACTGTGGGACTCTGGATCACTGTCACTGTGTCCTGGGGCTACAATGTTGGACTGGACCAACATTCTTCTAATTTTTCCACCTAAAGTTAGCCAGACCTAGATCTACATCCTGTCTCAAAAAAAAAAAAAAAAATCACAAATACAGTTTGCAAGTTTAATTTTCAGGAACCCCATGTTAGGGAGAGTCGACCATGTGACAGCTTGACTGGTGGCCCCTGAGCACGCTTAGCCATGGGACAAGACTGTGGAATTTGTTGTAAAGGTGAAAGGCATGGAGTCCAGGGGTTGCTCTGGGACATTCCCTGTCATCTAGGTGCTCTGTGAGTACTGTGCCTAGGGCAGAACCAAGTCCACAGATTCAGTGCTCAATAGCACCCAGAGACACACAGACACTGCCCTAATGAATGCGGGATGACCCTCCACCCTCCTACTGCAAGTGAGCTGGGCTTTTGCATGTTGGCCCAGACCAGGCACTGACAAACTATGGACCTCAAGTCAATTGGCCACTACTTGTTTTGTGGTTTTTGTTTGTTTTTGGTTTTGTTTTTTTTTCTTGAGACAGGGTGTCTCTATATAGACCTAACTGTCTTGGAACATGCTATATAGACCAAACTGGACTCAGACTCACAGATATCTGCCTAGCTCTGCCTGTGCTGGAATTAAAGGTGTGCCCAACCACCACAGGCAGACTACTGCTTTTATGAATAAAGTTTTATTAGCATACACCATTGCATTCATTTGTGTCTTGTATGTGGCTGCTTTGGGGTGACATCAGCAGTTTGCTGCAGTGACAGAAACTATATTGTCTTCAAAAGCCTTCAACTTCCTGTCTGGCATTTTATAGAAACTGAGTTTGGGCCCTTGGTCTGGTCCATGAGATGTGAGTGGCCTGTCTAGGTGGTCCTTTGGCACAATTATATCTTGATGTGTACAGGGCAGGAGCCTGTAGGAGGTGTGCTGTGTGCTAGGGCTTATCACAGTCCCCTGTAAACCAAAGCATGCTGGGATACCATGAATGACTTAATGCTCAAGCCTGGGTGAGCTAAGTCATGAGACTGAGGACTACAGTCAGAATGGCAGTGTCCAGAAGTGTCCAGAATGAGGTAGGCAAGGTCTGTGGCCAGCAGGATGCTAACCTCAAGTCATTTCCCCACCTGGTCCTGATTGCTTTGGTCTTCCAGGTGGGGGTAACCTGGGAAGTTGTGGGAGTACCAGGGGTAACAGCTGGTAACTATGGGTGGTGGTTCCCTAATAGAGTTTCTCTGTCTGCAGAAACCTCACATGTATCCCCAAGAACAGCGCCAGCACCATGTGTGTGTGCCACATGGACATAGATGAGCCCGTCCAAACAGACACATACCAGATGGAACTGTGGGCTGAGCAGCGACAGCTGTGGCATGGCTCCTTCAGGCCCAGTGCCAATGGTAAGGCCGTGTGGGTGCCCCGTGTGGGAGGTGGGGTCCACACTGCCTGCAGGTCAGCTGCTGGTTGTCATGAGCCTTCAGTGTGGAAGGCTGCCCTTGCTCTACCTGGAGTCCCTGCAGCAATCTCCACCACAGGCTTGCTCCCACATAGTTCAGTTTAGTGTTTGTTTTTTGTATCATTGAGGATGGAACCCAGGACTTCCCAGATGCTAGACAAATGTTCTACCACTGAGCTAAATCTCTGCACAAGTGTGTTTATAACAGGAATTGAAAGCAACAGTTTGTTGCTGTGTGACCAAGGGCAAATCACTTTATTTATCTGAACCTCAATTTCCAAAAGAGACCGATTATTCTCATTTTGTAGATCAGAGAAGGCGGGCAGTTTGCCGTAGGTCACACAGCTTCTCAGTGCCAGAGGCAGAATTGAGAACCACATATCCGAGACAAGATCTCATGGTTTTCGGTCTGTGGTTAAAACTGCTGCTCAGGCCACTGGACACCTACGAGATACTAGAATTAACCCATGAATGAGTTTAAAATCATTGTCACATTGACCTAAACACACTCTGCTGTCGTGATCTCTTGGCTGTGATTACTTCAGAAGTGGTGGGCCTGGTGAGGCAGCACACTCCAGTAATCCCAGCGTTCAGTAGTCTAGAAAGCAGATCAGGAGTTTGAGATGAAGTTGTTGATAAGGACACCAAAACAAAGCCGATCTCAGGGCTCAAGCCCCTTACCCAGGCGCCCTTCCTCCCCAGTGAAGCCCCCAGCTCCAGACAACCTCACACTCCACACCAATGTCTCCAATGCATGGCTGCTGACATGGAGCAACCCGTACCCACCGAACATCTTCCTGCACAAAGACCTCTTCTACATGGTCAACATCTCCAGAGAGGATAACCCCGCAGAAGTGAGTGGGCACCATGGGTCCCTGCCATTGCCTGGGAACGGGGCTGGGAAGGCATGTCCCATCTTTGGAGTAGGGAACTTGGGAGAGGGTTTAGTGAACTAGAGAGCCTGCTCTTGGCCAGGCTCTGCCCCAGGCATGTCCATCCCCATTCCTGGCCCGGCATTTGCAGTGTGCAGTTGTGTTGGCTGGTGTTTCATCACTAAGACAAAGTGCCGAAAAAATCAGCTATAAGAGGAAACATCTATTTAGATGCATGGTTTCCTAGAGATCAGTCTTATGTGGTCTTATGGCCCCATTACTCTGAGCCTGGTGTTGAGGCAAGCATCATGGCAGAAGTATGGTGGAACAGAGCAGAGCTGCTCACCTCATGGTGGCCAGGAAGCAAAGAGGGGGGGCCACACACAAGCATACGCCCACTGTCATAATATCCCTGAGACCACACCCCCTGACTCCCTTTCCTCATACTAGGTTTCACCATTTCACAGTAGCTCCACTCTAGGGACCAAGCCTTTACCACATGGACCATAGGGAACATTCTGGATCCAGACCACAGCATCAGGAAGAGGACTTATCCCTGCCATCTTAACTCAGAAAGGGGGCTTTTGGGCCACATCTGCTTCTCAGCGGGGGACACATGGGATTATGGGTGGCAGAGTAGTCACTTCAAACTGGGCACACTCTTGGTCGCATTTGCTTTTGTGTGGTACTCATGGCGACCTGCCTTCAGTGCATAGATGGGAGTAGATCTGAGCTGAGTGTAGTGGCCCATGTCTGTAACCATGCCCATGCCTGTAACCATGCCCATGCCTGTAACCATGCCCATGCCTGTAACCATGCCCATGCCTGTAACCATGCCCATGTCTGTAACCATGCCCATGCCTGTAACCATGCCCAGGCCTGTAACCATGCCCAGGCCTATAACCACAGCTCTCAGGAGGACGGGAAGTTCTTGACTAGCCTGTGTTACATAGACTCTTGCAAACAACAACAATAACAAACAAGCAAAATCCCTCTACCCTTCTCCCCTCAAAACTTTTCTACCCTAAAGGTGTCACCAGATAGACAAAGGTAGGTGTCCGTAGTGGCTACCTGGCCCCTGCTTTAGAAACAGGTGGGGGTCATTTCCTGCTACTCATGTCTTCCTCTCCCTCCTAGCATTCCCACTGGTGGGATGACCGGAAACCAAAACGTAACCCCTCTGAAGTCACTTACGCTCATAAGCGTAGCCTTAGTTTATGATGTGTTCAAACCCAATTTAATCCACTTGTCCAGATAATAGTTGATACCAGTCATTGGAGAAGTCGGGGGAAGGCTGACAACCTCCATTTCATTCTCCTCTTAGCAGTGGTAGAGACGTGGAATGATCCTATTTCCAGCACTGAGGGAGCACCCAGGGCAGCAGCCAGGCTGGGAACAGACACACGTGCTTGCCAGCTCTGCATTCCTATGTCCTTGTCTTTCTTCAGTTCATAGTCTATAACGTGACCTACATGGAACCCAGGCTGAGCTTTCCGATCAACATCCTGAAGTCAGGGATGCACTATAGGGCACGTGTGAGGGTCTTGGTCCAGAGCTTCAATGGTACCTGGAGTGAGTGGAGTCCCAGCATCACTTGGTACAACCGTGAGTATCAGGGTCTTGGACTGTGAGGATCTCTTCAGCTATGTATATTCTCTTCTCAGAAATTTCCTCTGGCTGATCTCGGGGTTTTCGGTTCTGGGATGCCTCTAACGATACATCCCTGTGGCTATGGTGTAGAGTTCAGAGGGTGCAGTAACACGTAGGCCCACAATTTCTGTGATTGTCACTGTTGAGTGCCACAGTCTGACTGAGTCTTCTTTCTATACAGCATGCAATAACTACATAGCCAGGACTGTGGAAAGTTGTGTGAGGTTAACTCAGTGCTGAGGAGGAGAAGGGCTTATCTGGAGCAGGTGTGATGTACAGCACACATTTTTTTTTTCAGCAAGTAATGACAATCTGTGACTAAATGATCTTGGTCAGGAGAGCACATGAGAATTCTGGAGCAGTGTAGCTGTCGTGTCAAAAGCAGAAACACAAGAGATGGATCAGTGCCATGAGGCCCTGAGTTTAAATCCCCAGAGCCCACATAAAAGCCTTACACAGTAGTAGCACGGACACGCAATCCAGACAGAGAAATTAGGAGAAGCCAGTGGCCAGCTAGCCTGTGCAGATGGTGAACACAGAGCATCTGAAACAGTGTGAAAGGCTAGGATGGACACACATGTATGTGACTCATAAACTCCTGTGCTCAGATCCTAACACATGCATCTCAAACAAGAGATTAAAAATTGATGAAAACCCACAAATGTAAACAAAGAAACCAGGTAGATCCAGATGAAAACAAATGCCAGGAAGGAAAGGAGGCAGAGTGCAGGGGTGGAGGAGAGGGTGGGAGACGACAGTGTCAGAGAAACCTCAGAGTCCGTGAACAAGGAAGAGATTGCTGGGTCAGCCGGGCAGTGGTGGCGCACGCCTTTAATCCCAGCACTTGGGAGGCAGAGGCAGGCGGATTTCTGAGTTCGAGGCCAGCCTGGTCTACCGAGTGAGTTCCAGGACAGCGAGGGCTACACAGAGAAAGCTTGTCTCAAAAAACCAAAAAGAAAAAAAAAACAAACAAAAAAACACATGGTTCTCTTAGCATGTGAGAAAAGCCTATTTCTAGCCCTGCTGAAGAGAGGAGAACCCCAAGGAGCAACCAATTTAACTCAAGCCCTCCAGTGCACTTGACCTCTGAGCTTTGGGAAAACAAGAGGGACAACTTCAAGCTGTTGTGATCTGGACTTGAATCATAAGACAGTGAGGACAGGGACAGACAGGGACAGGTGTGATAAGGATTTAGGGTGTAAGGGAGAGTCAGGGAGACAACTGGGAGAGCTATCTGTAGACAGGAAACCAAGGGTCCCCAGGAACCCCGAGTACAGACAAGGACTGCACATGACACAGGGTGGCCTCCCAGTTCATGACTCTTTTTCTCCTTGCAGACTTCCAGCCGCCCCTGGTACAGCGCCTCCCACTTGGGGTCAGCATCTCCTGCCTCTGCATCCTGTTGTTTTGCCTGTCCTGTTACTTCAGCGTTATCAAGTGAGTTCCTGCTTTGACTGGTGTCTCTGGCTGGCCCTTCTGCAGTGCTAGATGTGGATGCCCTGCTTACCTCATCTGGCTGTCAAGAGGTCACAGTCACTGTGCTGGCTGAGAAAAGGCTGGAAGTCTGCCTCGCAGGGCAGGGCAGGGCAGGGCAGGGAAGGGCAGGGCAGGGCAGGGCAGGGCAGCTGTGGCTGGAGGCTTCTCCACAGTGGCTGTGCTCTGCAGAAAAGAGAGCCAGGTTGGGGGGGACAGTAATGGTGGGTGCTCTGGAGAGAAGGAGATGGCTTGAGGCTAGGGAGGGGTCGTGTAGGGCATAGAAGAGATGGAGCTGTCCCTCTGTCCCTCTCAGTGCCCATGGTATGGTCCGGGCACTGGGCATGTGGTGGGAGCAGAGGAACTTGAGATCCTGTGAGTGTAGTAGAGTGTGAGTGGGACCCAGCAGTGGTGCTTGCTGGCAGGTGGCTTTCCAGCTGCCCCATGACCTGAACTCCTCTGTTGGCTCAGAGTGACCATGAGAACAAGACCTCCAGAGCTGGGCAGGACTGGTAGAGAGGAAAGATTCACTTCTGGTGAGTTCTACCTTGGAATGTCAGGCCCAGAGCCATGTTCTTTGAGACGTGAGATTAGAAGTAACTTTGGATTAGTGCTATGGAGGTGGCCACACCTGGCCAAGTGCAGGGAATGCCAGGTCCTCTCCTCTCCTTGGCTTGCCACTCATGCTCTGGTCAGTCACCCGGAAGTAGGCACTGCTGCTCTGAAGTGGACTTTCTCTATGTCCTGTTGCCCTTTCCGTATCCCTCCTGATGTCCCTGTACCCACCAGCCTCAAAGGCATATGGCATGTTCTTCCCATGGAGTCTTGGCCATGTCCCTAGCCCTGAACTTTCTGTCCCTTGACCTTTTCTTTTTTTTCTTTTTTTTTTTTTTTTTTGTTTTTTGGTTTTTTGGTTATTTGGTTTTTCAAGACAGGGTTTCTCTGTGTAGCCCTGGCTGTCCTGGAACTCACTCTGTAGACCAGGCTGGCCTCGAACTCAGAAATCTACCTGCCTCTGCCTCCCAAGTGCTGGGATTAAAGGTGTGCGCCACCACCGCCCGGCCCCTTGACCTTTTCTAGGCTATTCCCTGCAACCCCCAACCTGCCCCTCTCCTACCATCCTCTCTACACTTCTATATTGTGGTCTTCTTGGTTTTTAATTGTTTTGGAACCCAGGGTCTCACGCCTGCCACCCTATCTCTAACCTCCTCTCTAGCCCTCTGTTTACTTTTGCTTGGAGACAGGGCCTTGCCAAGTTATCCAGGTTGGTCTCTAGCTCACCTCAGCTCAGAAAGGCCTGGAACTTTGACTCTTCCTGCCCAGTCTCCTGAGTGACTGGGATGATTCTGGGTCACCGTGCGTGGCTGTGGTCTTTGCATGTCCGCACTTGTCGTGGTGAATTCGTGTTACATGATCATGTCTGCATTTGCTTCTTGAAGGCAACACAGGGGCTTCTCCTCTGGCTGTTTTTCTGTCTTAGTCCCTATGGCCCTTGCACAGTGATTGGTGCTCAGAAGGTACTGTGGGAATATGGAGGAGTGAAAGCCATGGGGGCCAGTCAGTCCAGGAAGAAAGGGAAAGCCTGCTTCTCCATGGCCCTTGACCTCTCGGGCCTGTTAAAGCCAGCATGGTAGAGCGCTCCTCCTGCTACTAAGAAGGTACTCTTGAGTGAGTAGGATCCTTGCTGGACAGCTTAAGTCTCTCCTTGTGCTCTGGGGGGCAGAGGCAGCCTCCTCAGAGACTGCCATAATGAAGGTCTGCAAAACAGCCCTGCCAGTGTCACTCTCCCTGGTCTCCTCTCCCCACTGAGTATGGTGGTTGTGATGGACAGTTAGGACCAAGATTATTGCATATCCAAAATGGAATCAGTGTGGCCTTGCCAGCCAGAACACCTGGAAGAGCACCTTGGCCACTGTACATTTGGAGACCAACCCACTTCCTTTCCACCCTCAGGATTAAGAAGATATGGTGGGACCAGATTCCTACCCCAGCACGAAGTCCCTTAGTGGCCATCATCATTCAGGACACGCAGGTAAGAGGGTACAGGTGTTCCTCAGTGTGACTCCCTGCCATGGGTAGGGTGAGCTCGAGGAGCAAACAGCCAGAGACAAGCAGGGTGGTATACGGGTGGTAACAAACTACACACTGGACACTTGCAAAACCCATGCCCCCATCCATGTGGCCCCGGTATTACTTCTGCCATGTTCTGCTGGTCACAGCGAGTCCTATGGCCAGGCCAGAGTCAAGAATGTCACAGGCAAGCTAGAGTATCTAAGGACATTTGACATCTCTGATGTCCTTTCCGGGGAGGTGGGGGTGGGGTGGGGGGGGAAGAGGCTGAGGCTCCCAGAGCTCTGTGGGGCCTGTATGGACCTCAGCTGTCCAGGCACAGTTGCAATCTATGGAAACACCAAGCCTTCCGTAGCTGGGTTGGGCTGACAGGCAGCACCTCACTGATAAACTGTCTATTTTAGGTGCCCCTCTGGGAAAAGCAGACCCGAAGCCAGGAGTCAACCAAGTGCCCGTATGTATCTGAACTTGAACTTGGGTCGTAGTTTTTGTGGGTTTGTGTGAGAATGTGATAGTTACTCAGCTAGTGGCAATCAATTCCCTTTCCCTGGCCCCCACACAGCTGCCTTCTCTCTTCCTGGCCCCAAGGGTGGCGGGGTTGGGGCTGGGGAGGGGAGCAATCGTGGGTGGCTGAGTCTCCATTCTACAGTGAGAACAGGCTAAGTATTGATTTTAAAGTCAGAAGCCATGTCTATAACACCCCAATATCAACACAGAGTGGTTCCATGAAGGATTCTGAAGGATGAATAGGAGTTTTTTAAATGTGACAGAACTGAACCCTAAGCTTTACTTCTGCAGGCACTGGAAGAGTTGTCTATCCAAGCTGCTGCCCTGCTTGCTGGAGCACAGAGTGAAGGAGACAGAATCCCCGAAGGCTACCCAAACCAAGCCTCTCCAGAGTCCTGGAAAGGCAGGCTGGTGTCCTGTGGAGGTCAGCAGGACCGTCCTTTGGCCAGAGAATGTTAGTGTCAGTGTGGTGCGCTATATGGAGCTGTTTGAGGCCCCAGTAGAGAATGTGGAGGAGGAAGAAGACGAGATGGTCAAAGGGGACCTGAGCATGTCACCTGAGAACAGCGGAGGTGGCTTCCAGGAGAGTCAGGCAGACATCATGGCCCGGCTCACTGAGAACCTATTTTCAGACTTGTTGGAAGCTGAGAATGGGGGCATTGACCAGTCAGGCTTGGCAGAGTCAGGCTCCCATCTGCCGTCAGAAAGTGGGCAAGCTTCTATGTCCAGGGCCTGCTTCCCCATGGGGCCCAATGAGCCCACATGCCAGATTACAGGGCAGCCTTCACAACCAGGCCCTCCTTCAGGCAGCCCAGCCCAGAGTGCAACTAACCTGGCCTGCACGCAGGTCCCACTTGTCCTTGCAGACAATCCTGCCTACCGGAGTTTTAGTGACTTCAGCAGCTCGGCCCCAAATCCTGGAGAGCTGGCTTCAGAGCTGCCACAGGCTGGACATCCGGAAGAAGGGGACCCTCCAAGCCCGGTTGACCCCCATTCTTCAGGGCCATCAGTACAGCAAGTGGAAAGCTGGGAGCAGATCCTTCACATGAGTGTCCTACAACACAGGACAGCTGGCTCCACCCCAGCCCCTACCAGTGGCTACCAGGAGTTTCTGCAGGCAGTGAAGCAGGGTACTGCCCAGGACCCTGGCGTGCCTGGTATCAGGCCTTCTGGAGACACTGGTTACAAGGCTTTCTCGAGCCTTCTCAGCAGCAATGGTGTCTGCACGGACACAACAGCAGCAGAGACTGACAGTGGACATGGGGGCTACAAGCCCTTCCAGAACCCTGTTCCTAACCAGTCCCCTAGCTCCATGCCCTTATTCACCTTCGGACTGGACATGGAGCTGCCACCCAGTCCTCCGAACTCAGCTCCACCCAACAGCACCCCAGAATGCCTTGGTCTGGAGCTGGGGCTCAAAGGAGGTGACTGGCTGAAGGCCCCTCCTCCTGCGGATCAGGTGCCCAAGCCCTTTGGGGATGACCTGGGCCTTGGCATTGTGTACTCGTCCCTCACCTGCCACTTGTGTGGCCACCTGAAGCAACACCATAGCCAGGAGGAAGGTGGCCAGAGCCACATTGTTGCGAGCCCTGGCTGTGGTTGTTATGATGACAGATCACCATCCCTGGGGAGCCTCTTGGGGGCCTTGGAAAGCTGTCCTGGGGAAATGCCACCAGAAGCCAACCTCACCTCAGCACCCAAGATGTCCTCCAACTTGTCAGGGGAGGGCAAGGGCCCTGGTCACTCTCCTGTTCCCAGCCAGACTACTGAGGTGACTGTGGGCACCCTGGGCGTCGCTGTTTGTTAGGTGAGTGTGTGAGTATGCTGCTGTTACTGAGGTCTGTGCTGAGGGTTCCTCCGAGCCAGGGAAGTGCTTCCTGGGAGACAGCCCAGCTGGCAGGTTTCCCGGAAATCCAGAGAATGGTGAATTGAAGATGTGAACTTGGCCTGACCCTGGAAGCTCAGAGCCTGGCTGTCTCCCCTACCACTGGCCTGGGCTCTCCTCCCTCACAAGGGATTCAGAGACTCACTGTGCTTTGTCCCACGGCAGTGCTGATATTCGTGAGCCCTGGGCTCTCCTAGCTGGCATTGCCCTACCTGCTCAGGCCCATTTTGTCCACCAAATAGACCTGTCGCCCAAGGCTCGCAGCAGTCCTGGCATAGATGCTGGACTCTCCCAGCTGGAAGCTGGGCCTAGAAACCCACAGCTTGCCTGACAGTGGCTTGGAAGACCCTAAAAATTGGTGGAAATTTTAAGTTGAGGGAGGGCAAATATTGCCCCAAGGAGGCCATTCATTGAACAGCCAGGACTGGGACTAGAGGCAGAGCCTGCTGTCCCAGCTTCGCTCAGTTGTGGAAAGCAACAAGGACACAAACTTAATTGCCCAAAGTCACTGCAGTTACCCACATGTGACCAGAAGCCAGGGCTCATGAGATGTGGAAGTGGAGATCCCGATAAACAAATACAGCTGTTGGGTGGCAGGTCCCAGTGGACACCTCCGCTGGCAGCCAAGGCGAGACCACAAGGGAACTGTGGGGCTGGTTATGGTTGGTGGCCAGGTGGTAGGGATGGCAGATGGCAGATGGCAGACTGCAGTCTGATTGCATTCTAGAAGACGGGACCCGGCTCAGCACTGTCTGCTCATGTCCCCACCATTGTGACACCTAGTCTGTTTGCAAGGAGGACAGGACAGGTCACGTGGAGCTTTATGTCAATAAAGACTCTTTATCTTGTCAGTTCTTCTTTATTACACACATGCCAGGACCATGGCAGCTTTACAGTAACTCATGGAGGCCTCCTGGCAGCTCGTGCGCAACGGCTGAAATGTGCAGTGGGGGGATTGGGGCCCTGGACAGGGCCCCAGCAGTTGGTTTAAAGGGATGACTTGGGAATGGAGCAGAGATGTGGCTACTCTATCCTCATCGTCACCATCCAGCCTGCTGTCACAGATTCTGTCCATGTGTGCCTGCCTGCTCAGGGGAAGGAGTGGAGGACCTTTCTCCAGCTCCCACAGTCTTTAGTGAGGGCCATTTCCAGGTCAGGGGTCCTCTGTCTCACCCCTTTAGGCAGAGTTCTAAAGGTATTGGCTGCTGCTTAGCACAGGAGGACATGACACTGGCTGCTAAGTGTTGCTGAATGTGGCAAGGCATTGACATCAGAGGAGTTGGGGTGTAGCAACCTGCCAGGCCAGCGGACGACTCAAATATGATGTTTGAAAGGAAAGGACCAGAGACAGGTCACTCAGGGAGGCTGGAAGGAGAACACTTTTGAGATGAGCCCATGGTATCTCCAAAAAGCCAGGAAGAACTCAGAGCATGCAGCAGACAGCTCATGTCCAAAGTTTGAGGCGCAAGGATCCGATGTGGTCACAGCATCAGGTGTTAGGGTTCTGACATGACGGCTTAGTGTACAGCTGGACACTGGTGGACCTCAGTTCTGCCTGCTGAGAGGTGGCCCAGTAGAAGCCAGCCTCAGACTTTCACCTCTCAGAACAATCTTTTTAAAGACAAGGTCTCACTGTGGCTCAGACGAGCCTCTAACATCACTCGGTCTCCTGAGTGCTGGGATCACAGGTGTGTGTTAGTACGCCCGGCTTCCCAGAATAATCTTACCACACCCCCTAAGTAGGAGTTTCGAGGAAGTGGAGCCTTCCAAGTCTACCTCCTGTGAGTGTCCCTCCCCAGTGGCTGAAGAAGTCTGGCTTTAAAATCCCCATTGCTCATATTTGCATCCTGGAGGGAAATGACTCCCACAGGAATGAGCTGACTGTCCTAGGAAACTGTTCCCAGTTATGCCCTTAGAACTTCCTCTGTAAAGTACCTTTTAAAAACTCCCTTCACCTGGGCACGCTGGTACCTGTCTTTAATAGTGGTTGAGACCCAGAGAGTTTGAGGCTAGCCTAGGCTTTTATAGTGAGACCCTGTTTTGAAAAACCCAGCTTCCCAGTCTGGCACTTGAGCTTCAAGCTCTGACCTCTGGATTAGCCCAGGATTTCTTCACTGGTCCTCTCCCTTCCCTTACACTGCCTGTACCCGCTCACCTCATTTGCAAACCAGGAAGCTGCTAAGATCTCTGTGGGAACACTAGTTCCATTACCACCCCTTCCCATATCCTGGGTGCCAAAGTGAAAGGTACCAGTCTTAGGCACTTGGGATTCTCCACCCTGCTGTTACCTGGCCTCCTGCCTTGGCTTCATCCAGATCCTCCTGCCTGTAGTCATTTAACACTGAAGGTGCCAGCCTGTGCCCTCCTGGCTCCCGTACTCACTAGCTAAGGCTACCCATTGTGAGTTCCAGCCATCACTAGTCCCGCCTCTTCATCCTCTCTAAGTATTAATCAGGCAGCTTCTCCCTGAGAAGCAGTTGTTAAATTTTCTCAGATCATGAACACAAATCAAAATTTTATTTCAAATGTGCAGAAAGAGAATCGGGACACACGGAGAAATGTGTGTGCTAGTTATATTTCTCAACTGGCCAAAGACCCAGCGAAGCAGCCTACAGGAGAGGCCTACTTTGGCTCATGGTTCAGGGTGTACCTTCCACCATGTTGAGAATGGCATGGCGGCCTCAGTGGCTTTCTGCTGGTGAAAGAACTTGCAGTGGGCCTTGTCCACACCCTAGTGACAGGAACTGGAGGTGGCCATCACCTTCAAGGGCCACTGGTGGCCCTCCTCTGCTAGAAAGGCCCGGTATTCAAAAGGTTCCACCATCTTCCAGGAACAGTGTCACCAGCTGGGGACCAGATGTTCAAACACACAAGCCTGTGTGTGTACATTTTATATCCAAACCATAGGACACTGGCTCAAAACCTAATCTGAAGAAGGGGCTTTGTAAGCAAGTGACTGTGTACAGCGACTCTACCCCACAGACCCACAGAGCTGTGTGCTAAGATAGACACAGCTGAGTCTGCTTTCTGTGCTCTCACCCTGTACCGCGCACAAGTGAGTTATAAAGAAGAGAGGCTTGTTTCAGTCCATAGTTGTGAGGTCTAGAGGTGGAATCTAGAGATAGCCTTGCTGATGGAGTCCTCAGGTGAGTCAGGGCATCCCATAGGAGAACGTGTGTGTGTGTGTGTGTGTGTGTGTGTGTGTGTGTGTGTG
>JANHMN010000003.1:113595682-113736238 GCA_030674055.1 Rhabdomys pumilio
ATAGATAGATAGATAGATAGATAGATAGATAGATAGATAGATAGATAGATGGGGTGGAGAGTAATTGATGAAGGCATCTACTAGCAATCTCTGGTCTTTGACACATATTTGAACACTAGCTTATACCTACACATGCACACACACACACACACACACACACACACACACACACACAGCAGTTCTGTTCTTTGCAGCCACAAGACTGATGATTGAAGCAGAGACTGGTCTTTTGGGGGAAGGGACATAGAAACCTCAAGTTACCTATGTAGCCAAAGACAATCATGAGCTTGATCCTGGTGTCTCCACCTCCCGAGTGCTTGAGTATATGGACACATACGGCTGTGGTGACTGATGAGGTCCTGGGGACCTGTCCTAGTTTGCTGTGATAAAACACTGGCCAAAAGTAGCTTGGAGACGACAAGGCTATTTGGCTTTTACTTCCACATCACAGTTCATCACCAAGGGAAGCCAGGGCAGGAGCTCAGGTCAGAAATCTGGAGGAAGGAACTGAAGCCAAAGTTGTGGAGGACACTCTTCTTGGCTTGCTCCTCATGCATTGCTCACCCTGCTTTCTTTTGCAACCCAGGACCAGCCACCCAGGGGTGGCACCACCTACAGTGGGCTGGGCCCTCCCACATCAATCACTAATCGAGAACACTCTGCACGAACATGCCTACAGGGCAGTCTGATAGAGGCAAATTCCTCCATTGAGGGTCCTTCTTCCCAAGTAACTTTAGTTTCTGTCACATTGACAAACAAACAAAAACAACCCCCCCACAAAAAAAAAACCAAAACCAAAACCAAAAACCAACCCAGAGTCTCATGAAATTATCATTCATTAACATTGAATTCATGTAACAGAAAGTGTACCATTTTAACCATTAAAAACAGAGACTCCAGAGTTGGTGACATGGCTCAGTCAGTAAAGTGCTGACTGGAGGAGCCTGAAGACCTGAGGTCTTGTCCCCTGCACTCATGCAAAAACATCTGGATACAGTAGCAGGCACCTGTAATCCAGCTCTGGGGATGCAGAGACAGGAGACTTCCTGGTACTTGCTGGTTGGCCAGTTTAATTGAATTGGGGAGCTCCAGGTTCAGTGAGAAACCCTATCTCAAAATAGAAGGTGGAGAGGGACAATGAAGACATTAACATTGACCTTAGGCTTCCACATGCGAGTGTGCACGCACACACACATACACACACACACACACACACACACACATGCATGCACATGCACACACACACAGGCATGCACACACATACATGCATGCACACACATGCACACATGCACAATGCACACACATGCATGTGCACACACGCACATGCTGTCTGGCAGGATTTAGTATACTTACCGTGAACTTCCCATCACTGTAGAACTCCAGGACAGCTCAGCAGCAGCTCTCCTCCAGACACGCCACCACCCACCCGCCCCAGCAACCAAAGCATCATTTTTTTCAGGCTCATCCCCATGGTTTTTCCCTCTGAGGCTTTGGAAACAGAATGGAATTGTTCTCTCCATGCGCACATCCATCTGTTATCATTTATTAGTTATTTTTGCTTGAGACAGGGTCTCCCTGTGTAGTCTAGGCAACTCTGGAGCTCTCTCTTTTTAATATACCATTTGAGAATATCACACATACATACTCATAGTATATTTTGATCACACTCATCTTCAACTCCTTCCCCTGACTCCTCTCATATTTACCCCTCACCCTCACCCCTACCCAACTTCATGTTCTCTCTCTCTCTTTTATAAGAACCCATGAAGTCCACTTTAGGCTGCCCATACATTCATGGGTGTGGGACCATGCATTGGGACATGCAGCCACACCTTCAAAGAAAACTGCCCCCCCTCAGATGTCATCAATAGCTCCTCAGCTAGGGGTAGGGGTTCCTAAGCCCTTCCAATCCTAGCTGGTTTGCTGACTGGCTCTGGCTTACACTGTCTTCTGTAGGCAGTCACAGCTGCTGTGACTTCACAAGAGCAGTGGTCCCATCATGCCCTAGAGACACGGTTCACTCTGGTTCTCCCTAATCTCTTGGCTCTTACAATTTTTCCTCCCCCTCATCCTCAATGGTCCCTAAACCCTGAAGAGGAGGTGCAGCATAAATGGCCCATGCGGCTGAGCGCCCCACTGACAAGCTCTGCACTTTAATCAATTGTGAGTCTTTGCATTAACCACCGTCCACTGCTACAAAGAAACTCCTCTGATGCGGCCTGAGGGCTGCACCAGCAGAGAGATATGAATTCAGAGTCAGCTCGAAACTGCATTCATTTAGCAACATGATAGTAGTGAGTTCACCCTGGAGGCCTGGAGCTCTGCATTTCCTGGTCAGCCTCACAGATGTGCACCCCCACACCAGGCCTGTTCAGACTTGTAATAGAGGAACATTTTAAACAAATAAAAAGCATAGTTCCTGTTCACTTCTTAGTAATCTCCTCAATGGTGGGTTGAGATCCATTTTTTTAAATTCTGTCCTGGGCCCTAGTCCCTGGCCAGACTGGCACAGGTGTACAGTAAAAAATAAATAAAATAAAATAAAATAAAAATGGAAACAAGGACCCTCCAGTTCATCCCTGGACAAGACACAAACATTCTTGTCACTGTTTGTTGATTGGCTAGTTGACTTACATTGTTGGAAACCCATCCTCATTAGACAACACTTGGATTGTGTGTGAAGGACTGTGGTGGGGAGGGTTAGAAGGGACTTTAGCAGAACCAATCACTTTCCACACTAACAATTAATTAAACACAGAACTAAACTGACAGTTACTTGGGTACCCGGTAAAACCATCCCCAGGCTGAATCTGCTTCAGACACTTCACGGCAAAGGTATGGGCAGACAGAACAGAGCAGGTATGTGCACATTGACTTTCTCATGAGGCTAACAATATTTCACATCTCCAGAGGATCGTCTGGGGGTTTCTGTGAGTGGATTCTTGCAAAGCCTCCAGGGCAGCTCTGGCCCTTTAAATACGCCACTAACTGAGGCTGGTGAGGAGGCCCAGTGGGGGACAGGGCTCCAAGCCTGCTGACCTGGGACCCAAATGGTGGTAGGAAAGAACCAACTCCCACCAGGTGTTCTCTGGCTTCTAAAAATGCACCATGAACATGGGTGCGCGTGCATGCGCGCACACACACACACACACACACACACACACACACACACACAGCTAACGAGGATGGTACATGTGGGGTACTTGCTTCTTCCTGGGGCTAAGAGAATGGCCTCATCACCCTTCAGCTCAGATGTCACCACCTTCAGGAGGCTCCTGGGCCTTGGTCAAATGTCTCTTTTCCGGGTCTTCCAAGCCTGTAGTTCTGTATTAGTCCCAGAAGGAACCCAGCACTATGTGGATGCTCCTTCAATGAAAGTCAGTACACCACACCACCAGCCCATCCAACTGGGCATAGTCCTCTCCTAGGCATCAAAGCTCTGGCCTTGTCCTCATCTAGTCTACCAACAGGGAAGAAATGCCAACTCCCCAAGAAGTGCCTCCCTGTGGTTCTGTGTCGCTGACTCACTTTAATGTTGACTATCATGTGACAGTCAACCACAACACAGGTTGTTAGGTTCTCTTTTGTCAATTACCAATTCACAGCACAGCCCAATTATGACCAGGAACTTGGTTGTTTTGGTCTCCTGGTGACATGCATTCCTGCTATCTGGCCTTGCAATAGTTTGTATATGCTCAGCCCAGGGAATGGCACTGTTAGAAGGTGTGGCCTTGTTGGAGTAGGTGTGTCACTGTGGACATGGGCTTAAGACCCTCATCTTAGCTGACTGGAAGCTAGTCTTCCACTAGCAGCCTTCAAATGAAGATGTAGAACCCTCAGCTCCTCTTGCACCATGCCTGCCTGGATGCTGCCATGTTCCTACCTTGATGACTATGGACTGAACCTCTGAATCTGTAAGCCAGCATCAATTAAATGTTGTCCTTATAAGAGTTGCCTTGGTCATGATGTCTGTTCACAGCAGTAAAACCCTAAGACAGGTCTCTTTCTTTTTCCTGGTTAACCATGGCTCTACCCTTGCCCTAAACTTCTATAGGACCAGGCCTGGGTTTATTCACCCTGATCCGTCTCCAGAGTGTGAGCGACAGCTACAGTAACTGCTTGTTGGTTGACAGTTCTCAGTAAATATTCTTCTGAGAGTCTGACCTTTTTGATGTGGGGAAACCACGGTAGCCAGCGCTTTCAGTAAAGCAGGGCCTCTGTGAGGAAGGGAGTATCTGCTGAAACTCACCACAGTTGCCTGGAAGCAGAGTCACCACATCCCCTCCTCCCTGTGGGCACTCATTCTCAGGAGACTCAGTGTCTGTGAATCATGGCAGAGCATAGGGAGAGTAAGTAGCCCTGGGAGGGAGGGAGGCATAGAGAGAGGAAGGGAGGGAGGAAGGGAGGGAGGAAAGGAGAGAAGAAGGGAAAGAAGGAGGGAGGGAGGGAGGGAGGGAGGGAGGGAGGGAGGGAGGGAGGGAAGGACGGGAATACTGAGATGCTTACAAACCTGTGCATACATGCTCATGGACCTATCTGTAACATACTTGGTATTATTCATCTCTAGGATTATTATATGCTTGGAAGGGATTGATGGAGGCTCAGGGTCCTTGGGTGACATGGGGAGCTCGAAATAGTGCTTGTCTCTGTACAGTACATGCCACTCACTTCTGCCCAGATCTCAGGGGTGACTGGGAAGCCTGTGACGGTGTGCTCAGTGTGCTCAACTGTGCTATGTGGCTTCTGAGAGAGGACTGTGCATGTGCATGTGTGTGGATAGGACACAGGTGATGTTGATATCGTCACTTGATACACAGCAGAGTCAACCTTGAGTGCAGAGAAAACATGTGGGAAGTGGGGGCTCGCTCAGGTTTGACCATTGTCCATGCATGCCCTCCCAAGCTAGATTCTGCTTGTGATATGTTCTGATTCATTCTCAGCACCTAGCATAGCATGGGGCATACAGTAGGTGCTCTATAAATATCTGTTGGTATGTAAAAATGTACATGGGGGAAGTTAGAGGCAATGGGTTGATGAACTCCAGGAGGGGGGACAAGGAAGGGGAGCAACTTGTGGAATGTAAATAAATATAATAATTATAATATAAAAAATAATTTAAAATGCACACACATGCCCCTCTGCACATTGCCACTTTCTTGTACATGTGTGAGCCAGGGTGGATGGAGCATCTGCATTTTTTATGTAGGCATGTGGACCAGGACATGTGAGCCTGTGCATCTCTGCTGGCCTGTTAATCATGTGTGATGAGCCTCATGCTCTGTAGGGATCTATGTCTGTGAACTCTGGATATGTATACATGTATATAGAGAGATACATGTATGGATATACGTATACATGTATACAGAGAGATATGTGATGTCTGTGAGATATGTTCTCTATATGCATGGGGTTTGCATGAGCATCTGTGAGACAGAGTAAAGGAGAGCTCCGGTCCCTGACATGGCAAACTCCAGCTTGTCCCTCTCTGGCTTAGTGTCTTTCTTCTTGAATAACTCTCCTGAGTCACCTTAGACTCCAGGAACAACAGAACTGACTGACAAACATCCTCATGTCAAGAAACTGAAACCACCCAAAGGAGAGACAACTGGTTCAGAACAAACCACTCCAGGTGATGGAATTATCTATGGTGAGAGACTGCACCTGAGCCACATCGAGCATCTGGGGGAACCCTCAGAGCACCCTCAGAAAAATGACAGCAATAAGGACTCTCTACAAGACTGTCCTGGAAGACTAGAACTGAGACTGTGGCTGCCCCAGGCCACCTGGCCCAGGCTGACCAATCACACAAGACTCCTGCCCTGTCCCCATTTCTCCCTCTTTTTAAACATAAAGCTCATGTCAGGGTCCCAAGACAAAGATGGACTCACATAGCTGCTTCTTTTCTCATGTTAATTGTGCTTCCCCGAAACCTGTTTGCAGTGACCCCCATGTAAGACTGAGGGACCCTGCCCCCAGTTGGTTTTGACTAGTAAATAAAGTTGCCTTAAACAGCTCAATGGTTGGGCTACTTCCGAACCTCCATGTGTCTGATTCAGGCCCCTGCAATATCCCTGAGTTATTACTTCCTAAAATCAATACTCCATCTCTGCTGCCCTAGACCTAGATCTGTAGTTCTCTTGGGCTGTGATCTCTGGCACCTACATCTATGCTTTCTGCACCTCTTGGGTGTGATCTGTCCTCTTCTTCCCTGGCATGGCAGCTGTCCCTCTTCCTGCTCCTCTTCATTTCCTTGCCTGGGAATCCTAAAAGTCCTGCCTCTGTCTTCCTGTCCAGTCATTGTTCACCAGCAACTTTATTTATCAATCAAAACCCACTGGAGGCAGGGTCCCTCAGTCTTATATGCAGGATACTGCAAACAGGTTTTCGGGAAGCTTAGTTAGCATGAGAACAGAAGCTGTTATATTCTGAGAGAAGACCTTTTCTCTCAGATATATATTGAACAGTTTTAACAGTTATGTAAACTATAAGGTATGATGTATACTAATATCCAGTCTATCAACTTTGGCAATTTAGACACATTATTCTAGCATTTATCCTAACTTAAAGAGTTTTCAATTCTATCCATGAATTATGTTTTGATTTTAACTTGCATTACCATCTGAAAACCATCCTTTCAAATCTAGATCATTTTCTTTAATGCCAAACAACGTAAGTTTGATTATAAGACTATAACTAGTCTTCAACCCTGTCAGAGATCCAAGAATGAATTAAATATTACCTGAATATATAGGAAGCACAAAAAC
The DNA here is from genome assembly GCA_030674055.1 of Rhabdomys pumilio. Classification (NCBI taxonomy): domain Eukaryota; kingdom Metazoa; phylum Chordata; class Mammalia; order Rodentia; family Muridae; genus Rhabdomys; species Rhabdomys pumilio. The sequence continues at coordinate 113,602,447 of JANHMN010000003.1, forward strand.
ATAGTTTCCAAAACTTAAACAATTTATAGAGAGAGCTGACTGCCTGGACAGTCCCCTATATTCCTCATGTCTTCAGCCTTCTAAGGCCCAGAACCATCTGACAGACCTTAAGTGAAGCAGAAATTATGAAGGACTAGCTTACCTTGTCTTGGCAGAGCTAAGTTGCCAACTATCCCACATTATGTGTCCTTTCCTGGTCCCCCTTCTTACTTGTTCCTCCTCACATGGATGAGTCTCTCTTCTCTGCTTGTTGCCACTACTCATGTCTTTGTTAGGGAGGAGTGGTGGAGGTCTGAGTCCATTGGCATTGGTGGGGATGGAGATTTATCCTATTCTGGTGACAATGTAGTGGCTAGCAGATACAACTCAGAAGCCAAATAGCAGGCCCCAAATCCCTGCTTCATGTCTTCATATGTGGGTGACATAGGTGAGTTAAATTCTCTGGGCCTTAGTCTCTTCATTTGTGAGGTGAGTCCATTGTAATATGTGTCTTCCAGAGCTGTTTGCAGAAGGGATGACTAAGATAGCAGTACCAGGCATACAGTAAGTGCTCACTGCATGCTCTCTGCTCTTGTCACTTGGGTGTTGCACTACCATATTCACATTTTGAATACTAGCTAAAAATTTTTCTTTATTATGATCATGTGCCACTGAATAGTGGCAGAGGTCAGAGGATGGTTTCCTGAAGTCAGCTCTCCTCTTCTGCAGTGGGTTCCAGGCATGGACTCAAGTCACCAAGTGCTTATTTGTGGAGCAGATCAGTTTTTCTTTCTTCCTTGTCTCCTCATCCTCCTATTCTTTTTAGCATCTGGCTCCATTTCCCCAAAGTAGGACTCTGAGCTGAGTCCATGTGGGGAGGTACTTCTTGTACACTTCCATGTGGAGAGCTGAGTCTGTTCTTCCACTAATGGTTATAAAACTGGAAGATCCAGGAACATTTGGAAATTGAAAAGTGGCCAAGCTGCTGAGAAGGGAACCCAAAGGTATTCATCCTCCACTGACTCTTGTTATTCTCCTGACTTAGCTCTGTGCCCTGGACTGTGAGGCTGGCTCCTGCGCACCAGGCCTTGAGGTCAAGGGAATGAACAAGGGGAGCTTGGTACATTCATAACAAGATGGGGCAGTATGAACATGGAGGTGGACAGACATCCAGACATCCTTATGTGGGGACCAGCAAAGCTTCCCAGGGGAGGTGGTGTCTAAGTGGAAACACAAAGAAGAAATCATCTTCCAGGAGATGGCAGGGTCATCCATTGGGCAGAGGCACAGTCCATGCAAAGGCCAAGGAATCTGACTACTAAAGAGGACATAGAATGCCAAGGGGATTAGCAGCAAGGAGCTGGTGGCCACACATGGGGCTGGGAACTAGAAGGGTCTTATCTCCTGAAGGCCAGCCTGACTCAGATCTGGCAGGAGCAGCTGTCTCCCAGATGGGTGTTAAGTGGGGATGGGGCAGGGCAGAAAGCCTTAGACAATTATGTTCATTCCACAAGTATTCAGTGAGCACCTTTGGTGCCAGGTGCTACTCTGGGTACACTTCTACATGGGACAGAAAAGGCCCCTTTCACATGAAGTGGAGTCAGGTGCAGTCAGGGCTGTCACAGGGATGCAGTGTGGCTCCAATGACCTTGGTGCCAGGCAGATCTGGCAGAAGATTTGGAGAAACACCTAGATCTCAGGCAGTAGCTGGGAAAACCATGATGATGAAGGGACTTTTGACCACAGGATGAATGAAGTGAACAAGCCACACAAGCACCTAGCTTCAAGAGGGGAGGGACAGCAGCAGCCTTGTGTAGGAGCCTAGAGAAACAAAAACAAGGAGAGGGAAGAGGGGCTGGGGACCCCGGGAGGGATGCACGCTCAGGGTGCAGATGCATAGCAGTCTTTGGAAGCTCAGCCACAGACATACACTAATCCCATATCTGCTGTAGAAATGCCACTAGCTGCAGTGAGAACAGTACATTTTGGTAGATGAGGTCCAGAGGTCAAAGATAGCCCATTTCTGTCACCTAGGCAGACATGCTGATGTCTTAGCTCAGCTGTTGGCTATGGTTTAGGGCATGTACTGTAGATAAATAGAACCAGCAATAATTCTTAACAAGTGAGGCTATCGTGGTGACAGAAAGCAGGCATCAAAGACAGTGCCACGAGCATTCTGAGGCCAGTTCCGCCCTCCCTCAGTACCCTTTAGTCTGGTCCCAGGAGCAGGTAAAGTACTGGTCCCTGATCACAGAACCTAGCCACACCTCCACTGTTCCTCCAGCCTTCCAGCTGTTCTAACACCATCATGCTTACTCTGGGGGAGACTCTAGAATCTGTGGTCCTTAGCCTGGGGGAAGTTTGGGTGCCCAGGAGACCTTCAGATATTTGGAGACACTTCTGTTTCTCACAACTTACGAGGGAGCACAGCCAAGGTAGGATAGACCTGAGGATGCGTAGGATAGCTTCATGGTGAAGGTTGGCTGGCAGACCTGCCTAGGTGGAGTGGCCTATCCACATGGCACTACCAAGGGTACAGAGGCTGAGTCCTACAGCCACCAGCAGATCCTCTCAGGGACCACTGAGGACTTTGGCCCTTTTAAAAGGGAAGCAAATCTGTGGCCAGGAGTCAGTGGGCAGCCGTAGTGACAGGTTTACTCCACAACACAGGCTGGTTTCTGGAAAACTGAACTCGGGCATTCTTTTGTGTCTCTTCTCCCTTTCATCAGGCCTGGCCCTCTTTGGCTGATAATCCTTAGCCCAGATCTTCCTCCTCCTCACTAGAATCACCATCCATAGCTACCGAGTCCCATTCCTGTGGGAGGCCACTCCCAGCTCTAGCCTTGCCACTTCCTCTCATTCTCATAGCCACAGGTCCACCCACACCAGGCCCTCATCATTCCCAGAACTGGCCATTGCAGCCACACATCTATGCCTGGGGCTTGTCCAGGAGCTGAGTCTGGCTGGGCTCAGCCTCTGCCCTCTGGCCCTCTGTAGCATTCTTCCCAGATAGTCCCCAACCCCCATCTTTGCCATCTCCCATTTCTTTCTCCTCAGTCAATTTGCTGTCACCTCCCAATTTCTCAACAGTATCACCATCTCCTCCTTTCTGTATAGACTGCAGGGCTGCTGTACCCACAGACCCCACCCTTCCCATGGGCAGCCCACTTTCCACTTTCTCTTTGTGAATCTTATCACCCCTCATTGACTTACAAGTAGAAAGCCTGGGTCCACGATGGAATGTTTGGAGTACCCCCCTCCAACTTTTCAACTGCTCATTGTTCTTCCAAGGGACTGTCCAGTGCTTCTGTCTGTATGGCCTGCCTCAGATTCTTTGAATTGATGCAGTCATAACTAGCAGTGGCTTCTCTTCCACTCCTGTTGCCTTTCATACAAACTGCCACCATAGAGGGTAACTCAAGTGAACAATGCCAAATGTCCACAGGCCCACGTAAATCTTCCTTTGGCAAACAGACCTCACCTTGTAAAAGGTGAAGAAATAGTTCAGATTTCTTATTCCTCCTTTGGGACAACCTGCATGCATGGTCTACTATTTCCCAGGAGTCCCAAAGGGTTCGGCTCTAGCTACCTAAAGCAGTTACCTATTTCTTAAAGTGCTTTGATTAGCTGCCCTACCCTTCCCAGGTACTCCACAGCTCCTTTAGTAAAGACCTGATCTCCAGATGATTGAATCATGAAGCTTCTGACCTAGTCAACGAATTACACCAAGACTTGACTGGACTTCTGGTAACTTTTGAGGATGAGCTGGCAGGAGGTAGAGGGTCATTGCGCACATGTTTTGAAATATCTACTGTCTTAGTTTCTGTTCTATTGCTGTGAAAAGACACCACGATTAAGGCAACTCTTAGAAAAGAAAGCATTTAATTGTGGGTTTGCTTACAATTTCAAAGGATCAGTACATGATTACCATGGCAGAAAGCAGGCAGGCCTGGTGCTGGAGCAGTGTCTGAGAGCTTTACATCCTGATCCACACACAACACACAGAGAAAGACACTGGGCCTGGTGTGGGATTTTGAAACCTGAAAATCCACCCCCAGTGACACATTTCCTCCAACAAAACCACACCTCCAAATCCTTCTCATCCTTCTCAAATAGTTCCATTCTCTGGTGATTAAGGACTCAAATAGGAGCTTCTGGGAGCTGTTTTCTTTCAGACCACCACTCCTATTTTGCCTTCTCCATTCCACCATGAGATATAAGCAGTTCTTTTCTCCCCTGCTCTCTCTGCCATGAAGCTCTGCCTCACTGAAGGCCCACAGCAATGGAATGGAGCCAAGCAATTCAGGTAACCTTTGAGCCAAAACAAGCTCTTTCTCCTTTAGGACGGCTCAGACACGATCTGCTCAGTGCCATGTGGCTCTCCATGGTTCAGGGCTTTAACTAACTCATCCAGTCCCTTATGAAATCCAAAGCTGCAGAAACCATCTGATAGAGAAGATGATCTCCTAAGGAACGCTGCTATAGAAGGATAGGAGACACTTCCCTGGAACAAACCACAAGAAAGGAGAAATCTAGGGACCCAAGATGAAGTCTAGACTGCACAACATGTAACCGATATTGGGCGCCCTCTACTAACTCACCCAGTTAGCCTCATGTGTTTGTTTTATGGGCCTATTCATCAGTAGTCAAACAGAAAGGAAGTAGGACTAAATGGCAGTACTGTGTTATGAATGAGCAGAGGAACACAGTCATCCTGCTGTCTTCCCCCACCCCTGGCTTATATCAAACTCTGAAACAACAAGTGCCTCCGAACTTTGAAAACCTCTTCCCACAGTAGACTCTTCAGTGGGCCGGCATTCCTAGATGCTGGTTTATTTGGTGAATGTTTGGTAAATTTATCCAGAATTAAAATTTAAGTAGAGTAGTGGATCTGAGCCTTGAGAAAGTCAGAAGACAGATGTAACTCGCACAAACACCATCGAGGTCTTACTCCAGCTCAGGCTGGTCTAGAAGTCGCTCATCACCCAGGCTGTCCTTGAACTTAGCACGATCCTTCTGCCTCAGCTTCCCAAGTGCTATAGGTGTGAGCAACTACAGCTGACTTTTTTTTTTCTCAACAGTCTTTGTTTCCCATATAACTTAAATGACAAATGCATAAGCCAGATGTGGCAGCACACACCTTTAATCCAGCACTTGGGAGGCAGAGGTGGGTGGATCTCTGAGTCTGAGGCCAGTCTGGTCTACAGAGTTCAGAACAGTCACAGCTACAAGAGAACCCTGCCTCAAAAAACAAAACAAGAACAACAAAAAGCACAACCTAACTATATGTTGTCTATAAGACACATAGATTTAGCCGGGCGGTGGTGGCAGCACACACCTTTAATCCCAACACTTGGGAGGCAGAGGCAGGCGGATTTCTGAGTTCGAGACCAGCCTGGTCTACAGAGTGAGTTCCAGGACAGCCAGGACTACTCAGAGAAACCCTGTCTCAAAAAAAAAAAAAAAAAAAAACAAACCACATAGATTTTAAAGTGAAAGAATTTAAGGGAACATTTTATGCAAAGAAAACCCAAGAGCACTGAGTAGTTGCACTATGAATAAGCTTAAGAAAAAAATTTCAAAAAATAAACAAGGTTACATGTAAACTCTTAAATGTATAATATCCATAAGCATACTCACCCAATATTAGAACCCAAGGATTATACCATAATAGTTTGCAGTTTCAGTGCCGCTCTTCCAATAACAGAGAGATCAGCGAGGCAGAAAATGTTGAGGAAAGGAACTTGGAATGATATAAAAAGCCAGTTGGAGCAACAGACAGACATAGCACCCCATCAATGTCAACCATGGCCAAAGAGAGCAGAAGGGATGCTCTACAAGGCAGATCTTATGTTAAGCCACAACCAAGGCTTCAGGAATGAGGATGGCCCTGTAGACGCATACATTTGAATCATGAGTCACCAGGGAATAGAGCTGTTTGAGAAGGATCAGAAGAATTAGGAGGTGTGGCCTTGTTGCAGGAAGTGCATCACTGCTAGGTGGGCTGTGGGTTTTCAAAAGCCCATGCTGTTCTCAGTTAGCTCTCTCTCTGCCTGTGCTTTCAGATCAGATGTGAGCTCTCAGCTGCTCAGGTTCCATGCCTACCCCTCCCATGCTCCCCACCGATGTAGTTATAGACTCACCCTCTGGAGCTTTCAGCCCCAATGACCTCTGCTGTAAGTTGCCTTGGTAGTCAGTCATGTCTCTTCACAGCAATGGAAAAGTAACTAGACAGTAGACTTAGGAAGATTGAAACGTCCAGGTGTGCTGGTACCCACTTTACTTCCAGCAATGGGGAGGCAGAGGCAGGTAGATCTCTGTGAGTTAGAGTCCAGCCTGATCTACAGAGCAAGTTCCAGGACAGCCAGGACTCAGGACTACAAAGAGAAACCCTGTCTCAAAAACAAAAGAAAAAAAGAAAAAAGGAAAAAAAAAAAAAAAGAAATTACTTTGTCTTTTCTGACCACAGTGGAAAAAAATCTGGATAGCAGCAGCAAAAAGGAAAAGTGGCAAGTATACAGCTGCATGGAAGTTACAAATCACACTTTTAATCAGCCAGCAGGTCGCAGAAGGACTCACAAACAGACCAGAAAGCAAGAATGAACACAATGTTTGGACTTGAGAGTCCCCCAAGGCCCATCTACTCAGGGCTTGGCCTTCAGCCTCTGATGCTACAGGGAGGTGGCAGAGTTTGTAGGAGGTAGGACCTGGTGGGAGGAAGTTAGGTTTCAGCCTCTCTGCTCGGCCACAATGAGATAAACAGGCTTCTTCCTTCACACGCTTCTATTACAACACATTCCCCTGCTAAAGTGCAAAAGCAACTGGACGGTGAGAGTTCTGAAACTTTGAGTCAAAATAAACCTTTCTTCTTTTTATATTGGTTCTCTGGTGTTTTGTCATAGTGCTGGAAAGCCAGAACCTCCCCAGACCAAAACTTTCGGGACATATTGAAAACTAAGAGAATTATGGCTGCAAATACACTCATTAAAATAATAGCATAGACAAAGAACCTAACTGTATTCTTTTACATGATTGTTGGGGGTGTCTCAAACACTGGAATCGTGGTCTTTCTTTCTTTCTTTTTCTTTTTTTTTTTTTTTTTTTTTGGTTTTTCGAGACAGGGTTTTTCTATATAGCCTTGGCTGTCCTGGAACTCGCTCAGTAGACCAGGCTGACCTCAAACTCAGAAATCTGCCTGCCGCTGGGCAGTGGTGTCGCACGCCTTTAATCCCAGCACTTGGGAGGCAGAAGCAGGCAGATTTCTGAGTTCGAGGACAGCCAGGACTACACAGAGAAACTCTGTCTCAAAAAACCAAAAAAAAAAAAAAAGAAAAGGAAAAAGAAATCCACCTGACTCTGCCTCCCAAGTGCTGGGGTTAAAGGTGTGCGACACCACTGCCCAGCCCAAACTTTTTTTTTCCCCATGAGACTCGAAAACAGAGCTTCACGGGATTCAAACTCTCACGGGACAGGGTGCGTGCTGGCGGACACCCAAGCACTGCGCCACGGCGCACTCGCTGTGGCCTTTCATTTTAATTGTTTTAATTGTGTGCATACATTTGTGCAGCTGCTCGAAGAGGGCCTGGATGTCAGATTCCTTAGCAACTGAAATTATAGGCAGTCCCAAGCTGTCTAGCATGGGCACTGGGAACCGAACTCTACTCCTCTGCAAGAATGGTATACCCTAGCTGCTGAATCGTCTCTCCAGCCCCTTAACTATACTCCTTAAGGAACTAGAAAAGAAATTGAAACCCAATGGTTGCATAAGAGATTAACTAATACTTTTTAGAATGGAGATAAAAACTGGAAAAACAGCAGAAGAGAATCAAAAAACCAAGTTTTTTCTTTGTTTGTTTGTTTTGTTTTGTTTTTTGCTTTTTTGTTGTTGTTGTTGTTGTTTTTGTTTTTGGACAAAAATTGGGAAAGCATAACAAACCTTTAACTAGACGAAGCAAAAAAGACAGAAAATTAAAATAAGATCAGAAATGGAAAAATGTGTGCCCCCTCTCATACATAAAGCTTCTGTGAGGGCCCATCACTAAAACTGAGTCAAAAAGAAACCCTTAATGGACAAGAGAATAACACATAGGGAGCTGAACTGGTAACCCACAAAACTCCCAGCAAAGACCAAGTTCAGCCTTTGCTGGGGGATTCTGCCAAACACTGGAAGGATTAGTTTTACTGCTACTCATACTCTTCCACAAAATAGAAGAGGGAAAAATATGATTCCTAACTCACTGTGTTGCCAACTCAAGACAAGGGCACCACAGGGAAAGTTAAAATAATAAAAGCAAAAAACTACAGGGTAACGGTCCTCATGAACACAGACATAAAATCTGCATCAAGGTGCTGGAAAAAAAAAAAAAGGAGTCTCAAGTTAAACAGACTGTGTAACTCATGGCTGCTGTGGCTTAGGTGTGGGTCTTGGTTGCAAGGTGCCTTGCTTTGTGAAGCGACTGGCTCCTGAGGGCTCTGAGCTCATCAACAGGGCATCCACTCATGGACTGACAATCGGACGGTACTATTGGGAAGTGGTAGAAACCTGCACGTGGAGCCTGCTCGGAGTAAGTGGATCGCTAGGAGTATGCTTTGACAAATCCACCCACTCTCTCATCCCTTTCTATCTCCCTCTATTTCCTGGCCCACGTGAGGTGAGCAGCCTTGTTCTACAACACCCCCTCTGCCATGATGCTCTGCCTCACTGTGGCCCCAAAGTAACAGACCAAGTACACTGACAGCGCTGCAACCTTCAGCCCCAAATCTTCCCTCTTTCTCCACTGTCTATCAAGAATTTGCCAGTGATGGCTGACTCTGTAGAGCTCTGTCTAGGACGCAAGGGTAGCTCAGTATAATGTTAACCACTGAGGTCCACATCGATAGAACCTAGCGGAACGAACACCACGTGGGCATCTGTTCTAATGCAAAGCAGGAATGCAAGGGACTTCCCTCAGCCTGATAAAGGCCATAAGCAAAAGACTCACAGCTAAGATCACACTCATAACCCCAAAAAAACCTTAAAGTTTCCCCTAAGGTCAGGACCAAGGTCACCCACTTTACCACCTCTATTCAATCTTGCACCAAAAGTTTTAACCAGACAATTCAGTGGGAAAAAGAAATAAATCAAAAACAAAACAGTGCCCCGCCCCCCAAAACAAAAAACAAAGGTAATACTACCTTTGTTAACAATGTCATGATCCTAAATACAACAAGTCTAGAAGTCTATAGAGCAATCACTAGACACGATGAATAGTTTAGCCAAGCAATGGTGTACAGTTGCCAGCTTGCTTCTGCCCATGTGTGCCTATGTGTGCCCATGTGTGCCCATGTGTGCCCATGGGGGCATGGAAGGCCAATGCCTCAATGGTAAAGGTTTAAGAATAGAGAAAACCAAGGGATGCCAGTTGTGTTCCGTGAACACTGCAGAATACCCTGAAAAGAATTTAAGGAGACTCAGGTAAGTCCCGGGACATCTCATGCCCATGGACTCAAACAGTTAACATTACTAAAATGGAAGCCTGTCTAGAAGTAATCTGTGGACTAAATGTAATCCCTCTCAAATCTTAATGCCCCTTTTGTTTTTAGTGGAGAAGCTGTGTTTGCAAGTGGGTAAGGATGGCTGAAACCTTCTCTGGGAAAATAACCAATTGGAGAACATAAACTCCCCGTTTCAGAACCTACCACAGATCTTCAAAGTTCAAACTGAGTGCTGCCACTCTGGGGTTGACCTGAAGACATCTGAGGACAGCTGGGACCTCATGCCTGTGGGCGACTGATTTTCAGTCAGAACACCAAGTACTTGCTGTGCAAGCAAGAGACCTGGGGCTCAACACCCTAGAACCTGTGTGATGACTGGTGGGCATGTAATTCCAGGCTTAGAAGTGGGAGACAGATCTCAGAGCAAGCTAACTAGTATGACTAGCCATAGAGGCAAGCCCTGGGTTTGACTGAGACCCAGCCTTGATGAATAAGGTGGAGTGACTTCCCCCTACCCCACAAGGTAGAGTGACTGGGAAGACTTTTGACACCACTTAAGGCCTTCAGACACCCATACACACAACACACACACACAGGAAAAGGAGGAAAAAAAAAATCAGGATCAGCAAGTGTACTATGCCCTGGGTGTACCCTTGCTGACGGGTACACAACACAGTGCAGCCACTGTGGGAAATGGCTGGCCAGCTCTACGTTAAAAAGAGTTGTGATACAGCCTGGCAGTTTAGCTCCAGGTATACCTATGGGAGACCCGAGGATTCTTGTTTACACAAAGGCTATATCATCCGAAATCAAGGGGGTAGGAAAGACCACCATCCACCCAATGTCCACCCACGTACAAAAGCATGCTTGGTGTAGTACTTCTGTGTTTCGGAATATTATTCAGCAGGGAAAAGGAATGAGGTACCAATACACACTACAACACAGCTGAGCCTAACACTGTTCTGAGTGGAAGAGGCTAGATAAAAAAGATATAGCGTTGTTACCTTATGTGACATTCCCAGAACAGAAAAGTGAGCTGGGAGACCTGGCAGGCATATCACAGTGCACCTGTGAGCTCAGATGGGGCCGACATTAAGCACAAGGGCTCTATTTAGGTAACAGAGTGTCCTGCCAACTTAGCTGCAGTCATGGGTGTCCAATTCATTAAGTTTACTGAAAAAAATCACTGACGTGTACATTTACACTGCCCAAAATATATGTTAGGCAAATTTCTCCTCAATAAAGTGATTTCTAAAAAAAAAAAAAAAAAAAAAAAAAAATTAAAAAGAGGAAGTGGGTTAGAGAGGGCTGATCCTGTTAGGTCTTCTCAGAAGACCCCTGGACAGAAGAGCAGAGTGGCCACCACTTCCTCCACTTGGTCAGTTTTGCTATTTGTAGTGCTGGGGAGGGTGTGAGGGCCTCAGAGATCTCTCCAGGGCTAACAGCTACTCATTGGTGACTTTTACAGAGCCAGAGGGACCCTCCCCTTAGCACACGCCACTTTAGAGGCCAATAGTCCTTCACCCAGCTGGACACGACCAGCTCTCAATCATCCACTTAAGAACCAGAGGACTAAGCAGCCCTGGCCGTATTCTCCACCCCCGTGTCTCCCAGAGTATTGTCCCCTGACTTGAGTCAGTATCTTAATTTGTAGCCAGGCTGCTCTTGAACTTGGCATCCTCCTACATCAGTATTCTGAGTGCTGAGGTCTCTATGCTATTCTTTTGCAGACATAAATTGGATCGAGTTTCTCCTCCACCAACTCCGTGGGAATTCTCATGTCCATCCAAATCAAATCTGAGTCTAGAGGTGAGCATGCTGTGTGACTCTGTGATCCTCCACACTCTCTGTTCTTTCCTGTCCAAGTGTCTTGGCACCTGTGCATCCTGCCTCGCACGATGACGGTATGCTGTCAGTCTGTCTGTCTTCTCTGCTAGGAATGGGCTCCATGAGGGCCGTTGTTTGTACACCTTTCTGTGGCACTGCCTTAGGACCCAAGGGCCCACTTCATGGGAAAGGATGGAGGGAAGGAAGAAGGGGCTGTCTGAGTCTGCAGAGGAGGGAATGAGTAGGCAGGGGGTGGGACCCTGAGCCACCTCCTGCTAACTCACACTCAGAAACAGTGAGTTGGACGGAGGGCAGCTCTGGAGTTCAAATCCCAGTTCTGCCACTGGCTAGGGTGTGACCTTAGGCGAGTTCTGTAACTTCCTTGATTCATCTGCAACACAGGGAACACGAAAATGCTGGTGGCAAGGCAATGTTCAGTGGTCAGCCCTCTGGAAGGGGGAGGGGGAATGTGTCCCTGTGACAGCATGCAGTTTAGCTCACTGACACTAGGAACTCTGCAGATTACTAACTCGTCCACCATCCTGCCTTTGAGCTTTCTCAGACTCTAGGCTAAGACCTTAGAGGGTTCACTATAAAGATTGTGACAAGAAGAGAGGAAATCAGAGAAAGGGGGGAAATTAGGAGGAAGGATGGGTGGGGGTGGGGAGTTGGGGGGAAAGAAAGCAGGGGGAGGGTGGGGGCAGGTGGTGGGGAGAGAAGAAAGAAAAGCCAGCTTCATCTTGCAGTCTCAGGGAAGCCTGGACACTCTTGGATCAACCGTGAGAGTCCTTGTAGAAAGTCCCCCAAACACAGCTAGGAAAAGGAAAGATCAAGACAGCCACAAAAAACAAAATGCTTTCTCTTAATCCAGTCAGTCATGTGGACGGCTGCCAAGCCTTTCCAAAAATACTGGTCAGAAAACACTAGTCAGGGAGGAGGCAGTGTATACATCTGAGCCAATCAGGGCCAAGGAGACAGCTCAAAGTAGTCCCCATCCTTCCTACAAACCTTGGTCTGGCCTGCACTCCTCTTCGGTTCAAACACCAGCTCTAATGCCTCACAGCTAAGGAGCTGGTTTGCTCCCCTGAGTCTCAGTCTCTTCATCTGTGAAATGGGAACAGGCCTGCCTATCACTCAGGGTCCGTGGGCAAATGACATTGGGGCACCTGCACAATGTAGGGAGGTGATGATTCTGTCTGGCCCTCCCTCTCTGGGGTAGCTTGGCAGACACTGCCTGGCTTTTGTCTTCTGGCTCCCAAACATCTATTTATCACCTTCTCTTGACCTCTCACTTGCTTCAAGGCAAGAACAGTCTTAAGAGTTTCTTCTCTACTCCACTGGTCAGAGAGGACTGCTGTCCACACACCGGCTTCGTTGTGTTTCAGGAATGGGAGTACTCAGTGGCTCTGTGCTTTCCTGGTTGCTAAGAGCAACTGTGGATCCCTCTTAGCCCCTGCTTTTTCTCCTAGGGCAGAGGACCCTGAGGCTGGCAAAGCGAAAGTCTCTCCCATGGGTCCCCAGCTGGGAATTGTGTAGCCCCTGTGGAAGACTTAGAAGGTTCATGACAGGAAGGGCACTGAAGACATGCCCTCTCCAGAAGTGGGAAGTGAGTGACGATGACTGGAGAAACTCATGGGCCTGGCCGTCTCCTTTGCTGACTGTGGATGAGTACTTACTACTCATGGTATGCTTAAATTGTTGAAACACAGACAAAGCTTGCTTCCAGGTCCCTGGGAGTAGGGAGTAGATGCTACAGCCCCGTGAGAACCTAGGCACTGTCTTGAGAGTGGCCCTAGATAGAGCACTGGGTTGGACCAGCATACCTCTCATCAATGGAGTCTTCAATGAGTTGTTTCCCATCAAAGGTTGACTAAACATTGGCCTCACGGGTACAGGCATGGGGTTCGAGCAACAATGGCCAGAATGTCAGTCAGCATAGGACAGACATCATCTTATAAACCAGCTTGTGAGCTCTGAAGAGATGAGTCTTGGAGGCAAGTCTCAGAGGATTCTAAAAGCTGCCCTAAGCTATGGGAGACACCCTTGGACTGACAGGGGAAGAGGTGGAGGCAGGAGGTCATCTATGGTTTGACAGGAATGCTGGACGGCCTCAGCACGGTCAGAAAATGAGTGGAAACCTCACCGCTTGGAATTAGTTTGAACTTTCAACAATAAAGTCCTTTTTATGAAAAAGAAAGAAAGAAAGAAAGAAAGAAAGAGAGAAAGAAAGAAAGAAAGAAAGAGAGAAAGAAGACAAGAAAGGAAGAAAGAAAGGAGAAAAAGAAAAAAAAGAATTTCTTTTCTCTAGTTCTTGGATTTCCATCTGTGTGTGGCTGCCTTGCCCACCTGGCTAAACACATGGACACAGAAAGGCTCTTAGAAGGTGCGTCAGGGTTCTCTCCTCCAGGGTACCAGGGAAGGTCCTCCTTCCCACAATGGACTGGGGTATGGATTGTCACAGGCAGTGCTTAAGGCAGAAAGTCTGAGTGCCTGGGTCATTCTGAAGGCAGGCAAGGGACAGACAAAATGGACCACTTAGCCACCTGCAGAAGAGTGGTCATGGGGTGGGCGTCCACCTCCAGGCTCTCCTGTCTGAGCTGAGGGACTCTATGTAACTGTCAAGGGCTTCAGGTGGGATGTGCTTCTGTCACACCTCCATATAAATTTCTACATTTGTGAGAAGTGGTGAGTCCCACTTCACTGCCTGCCTCCTGGGACATGACTGCGGAGGCCTTTGGGATGACGTCATCTGTCTGCAAGATGTTACCCTTCAGGCCCAAATATCGTGTTAAGGGTGACCTTTGGGGAGTCGTGGGTGCCTGCCTGTAGGCATCTTAGTTTTTCTTGCCCCTTCTGGAGGATCTGGCTGGGCGGGGCGGGGCGCCATTTACCACATCCCCTTCTCCACCCCTTGCCTGGCCTCAGATAGACACCGCAGTCTCTGCTGGTGGCCCTGTGCTTCAGCCGAGCGCAGCTGTCTGCCCACTTCTCCTGTGGTGTGCCTCGTGGTCACTTGCCTGTCTGACCGCAAGTCTGTCCATCCCTGGGGCAGCCAACTGGCCTCAGTCCCTGCCCCAGCAGTGCCCTGTCTCTGTCTGACTGCCTCAGCCCTACTGTCTCCCTCTGTGTAGGCTCTTCCCAGCTGTCCGGCTGGTCCTCAGCCTCAGGACTATCTTAGTGGTGACTCCTCTAGATTCTGGACTTGCACCTGACTGAACTTTTGCCCACCTCAAACCCACACATCCCGCCACCACTCTGAGTCCTGCTGTGACTCCCACGCCCGGGAGCCTACCCAATTGCCCTAGCCTGTGGAATGGCTTTCTGAGGAAGACCCTGAAGGAGTAGGTAAGTAGATCTAGCCCTGGTTTTCCAGGAGCCTGGGGTCCTTTTCTGTCTTTTGCATAACACTACGGTGGGACACAGGCACAGAACACTCCGCAGTTAGTCTGGGAGGGTCAGGGCTGGAATTCTTTGTTCAGCTGACTAAGAATGACTGGGGTCCTTGGTGTGTGCTTGTAGAATGTTGGAGAGTTATGGAGGCAGGAGCGTAGCTAGCATGATCCCTTGCCTGTGCAAAACTGCCTGCAAGAAGTGGTGAGAAGAAAAAAGCGGGACTCTGGATGGTAGACAGTCTGCCAGGCAGTGATAGGCAGTAGGCAGGGATGCTGGGAAGCTTCCAGGGGGCTGTTCTGTAGAGAGGGCATCAGATACAGCCAGTCAGTACGGTTTAGGATTAGATATTTTAACTCCATCTAATCCTTCCAGGCAAGTGGGGGGCCTACTTCACAGATACAGAAACAAGGCTCCACAGGAGAAGCAGAACTTTCCTTATGGGACTTGTCATGATATGGCAAGGTGGGCAGTCCAACCAAGTGTTACCACCCAGGGCATGGGTCAGACGATAAGAGGTAACACCTCTTCTATGGGAGGAGAGGGGATCCTGGAGGTTGTTAGAAGTCTAGTATGATAGGATAGAAAAGGAGAAGATAGCAGATAGGTTAATGGCATAGGAGATAATGTCTGTGATTAGGACTTGTCAAGGGGACCACAGAAAGGGTCATAGAGACATTAGAGGGTCACAAGTAGTTCCTAAGAGAATGTCCGTGCTCCCCAAGGAAGTTAGAGCACATGGTAGCCTTTCTAAGTCTAGCTGGTGAACCGGGGCAAGCCTCTCTGCTTCTTTGAGTCTCCTGGGTCCTCACTTCCTCCATCTGTAAAATGGGAGTCGAAATGGCTCTTTGTGAGACTGTTTTTGAGAACTCCAGGACATCAGAGTGTCAAGACTGATTTCAGGAGCTCTCACTTCCAGGCCCCGTGACCTGTGGAGGAGAAGGGCTAACCACTGAGAACCACCGAGAATACAAGAAAGGCTACAACAGCCCTATTTGCAGAATTGTAGGTACTCCGGGACCTCCTAGAATCCTGAGTCCAAGTGAGGCCAATGACTCCATGCAACTCAGTGCATAGATGGCAATACTGGGTGGGCTCTGTGGGGACAAACATGTCCTTGGGTTAAGAGTGACGGAGAGAATCAGAACAGAAGTTGGAACTCAGCCTGTATGGCAGGATGCCATCCCATAGGAAAACTCACAGCCCTGGAACACTGTCTAAGTTCATTCCTCAGATGGCACTTAGTCACATGATCCACACAGTGGGGTGTTTTCTGCAGTAGCCCTGCCCTGGGGCTTAGTGTCCAGTCCTCAGTGGCCCTCATAGAGAGAATGATAGAATCCCTGACTGACAGGGGAGACTGGTCCCTTCCTCAAGGCCTCAAACATTCCCAGGCAACTTCAGGCTTCTTTGGCTTGAGAGAGAGAGAGGCAATTGTTGGCGCCATAAAGGGTTTCTGGCACTGGGAGGCAGGGGCTTCCAGAAAGAAGAGCAGTGTGGAAGATGGAAGAGAGGCAGACAGGCCACCTGCTGGGGAAGTGATTTCCTTACTTCCAGGGCCTAGCAGCATCAGGTAGGCATGAGAAGACATGGTATACTTTCTTACAAAGCAAGGAGGGGGCATTGTCTCTTGTTTCCACAGGCCTCTGTGTATGAGGTGTGGGGGGCAGACATAGCTAGTTAATGTCCTCAATGTGGGGAGGGTTGCAGGTACCCATTCATGGCTAAGCAGGGCAACAGCTGGTTTTCTTTAAATACTGAGTATTGGGCTTGCTGCTGCTACTGCTGCCTAATGACAGTTCATGAGGGGGATCTCTCCATACAACCCAATCTGGCTCAAATCTGTGACTCTCCTGCCTCAGCCTCCTGAGGGCTGGGATTATAGGTGTGCACCACCGTCCTGTCCCACAGTGGCTCTCATGGTGCTGTTTCACATGCAAGTGAGGATGGTGAGATTCAGAAAGAAAAGGTGGTTTTCAGGGGCCATGCAGAGAGCCATTTAGAGGGGAAGAGAAGGAAGCCCTGAGGAAGGTGGTCTCACCCTGGCAGCCTTTTCTTCAAAAGTTAGTCTATAGCCCCAGAAACATGAAGTAGGGGGCAGCAGGGAGAGGCCCCACCCACAGCCTGCAGCTTGCAGGTGTCACCTCCCTTCCCCCACCACTCTAGCTCGGAACGAAGGGACTTTTCATGACAACTCAAACATGAGCTCTGAGTAAGCTTGGAACTTCTGAACCAACCTGAGAATATTCCCTGTCGGGGCCCCTTAAGGACATCTGTACCTAAGGCCCCCAGGGAGGATCAAAACACTAGAACTGTCCCCAGGAGGAGGGACAAGTGCAGGCCACGTGCTCTGGCTCCCTCTCAAGCCACAGACTTCTACACGGAGAGACTACCCACCCACAAAGGCTCTGGGCCTCTCTGGGCATCTGTTTCTTGATCTGCTAAGTTGATTTGGTGTGACAACCAAGACTGGAGTCTCCCATTCTCTTCAGTGCTGATTAAAGGCTCATGCTTCAGTTAGGCCAGGGTGGGCTGCTGAGAACAGGGTGGGGGCGGGGTGGTGGTAATCCGGCATGTGTTGGCTTGGCTCCAACTTTCTGTAGCTTCAAGCAGCCATGCTTAAAACAGCCCTTGTCTGGGAACCCTGGAGAGAGGCTACAGCTGGGCAAGAATGCAAGAATGCAAGAATGCAAGAATGCAAGAATGCTCATTTGCACAGGCAGGATGGGCTGCTGTTGCTGTGGAGATTGTTCAGGATAGAGGAGGTTCTGGCCCATGGAGACTGCATATACATAGCCACTGGGGCAGTTCAGCTGCCACTCCACTAAGCCATGAGTTTGATGTCCTCAGCCGTAACCCAAACCACCACAAGGAGAAAAACAAGGCACCAGGAAGCACACAGCTGCAGTGCTCCTGCACCCTGTGCCTGCACTCAGCTGCAGTGCAGCAGCAGCACCTGCCTCCTTGCTCTTTGCACACAGCAGCCGAGCAGATGTGTAGAGTTGAGCAGAAAGATGCCCTTGGCCAGTGAGAATTAGAGCATTCTTCTGGCCCAGGCCTGCTAGTCTCATTCATCCACTTAGAAACTGCTCGGCTGAGAACCTGCAGTGTGCCATCTCTGAACATGCCCCCTCATGTCACTAACCTGAAGACAGTCCTCTCTAGCAGACCCTTGGAGCCAGGATTGCTGCCCCTGGGGGTGTGGGGAGGGTGCCTCCTGAGGATAGTCAAAGCTGTTGAGAAACATGAGTCTCCAGGGACTGCTCAGTGGCTCTTCCATCCACAGAAACCTCATTCATCAGCCCCCTCATTAGCAATGCATTCTGCACCCATTGCGTGTGGGGCGGGGGGGGGGGGGATGTTTCGGTGAACACAGATGGTGATTTATCAACCTCTGGGACCTGATTCACCCAGACAAGGATGGGTCATAAAAACAAGACAGAGACAATCACCATCTCTTATGTAAGGGACCACAGAGTGGACCCACTTCAGATGAAATAGACAATCTCCCTGGAGGGTGATGTTGAACTCTGAGGACCAGGATGCAGAGAAACTGGGGGAGAGTTTGGGCAGAACAGCTACTTGTGCCAAGATCCTGAGATAGGGAACATTATCCTGCAGAAACTGAGAAGCCTTCAGTGTCTTCACTGAATTAAATTCAGCTCACTGAATTTAAGAAACAGGAACCAAAGAGAGCCACTTAACTCTGAAGTACACAGGATGCATGGATTCATCACTAAAGAAAGGGGTCCTTGTCATTTCGTCATTTGTGCAACCTGTGTGTGCCCCTGCTGTATTCGAGGTAGTGCTTAGCCACAGGGGGCTCAGCAAGAGATGAGCACCTGTGGTTCCTGCTGGGCTGCTGTTTAGAAGGTGAATGGAAACATCCGGGAGCTATGGGCTGTGGTGGAGGGACAGACCCCAAAGGAAGATGTGACTCACCCTCCTTGGAGAGATCAAAGACAGCCTTGACATTTGAACTTAAGTTTGAAGACCCAGTAGGAGGTTGACAGTCAGCTAGGGAGCACAGAAAGTTCCCATGGCTGAAAGACCAGGTGTGAGGGGTGGAAGCCAGGTAAAGGCAAACACAAAGCCCAAAGCGCGTCTGTGGCAGTCTGGTGTACCTGGAGCTCAGAGCAAGCAGGGAGGGAGCAAAGGGGGATGGACATTAGGCTTTTCTCAGCAAGTCTAGGTGGGGCTATCAGAATGAAGTGGAGGGAGAGAGGGCTGGAGGATGCAGCCAGAGGCCAAGGCCCATGAAGAGTGTCAGCAGGTGGGGCAGTTCATGCCTGGGGGATCTAGAAGCCCTCCCTTCTGGTTCCCCCTCGGGAAGTCCCTGAACAGATACACTTCTCCTTCTGGTGACCTGCCAGCTCTTGTTCGTGGCTCTTCTGGGGAGTCCCTCTGTGCCTGCCTCATTTCTTCTCTGTCCGGGTAGGAGTGGGACATTTTACTTTCAAAAGCTTCTCAGTCTTTCGCTTTCAACCCCGTGGCTCCCACCTGGTCTATACTGAGGTGACCATAGTGTGGATGGATCAAGTAGATTACACTCCTTGATCATTCGTGGAGGAAGGGTGGGGAAGCCAAGAACTCACGGTCTTCCAGGGAGATAGGTAGAATGTATCTGTGAATACGCTTGGATAGGTCATAGAGCCTTGCAGTAGAGGTGCTGGGACCCACGTGGCATGTTTTTAAAACAGCTCATGCCTCTACTCCATGTGGACCCCAAAGAGTGCAGAGAAACCGTAACAAGGACCGACTGCACATTCTTCCCTGCATTCAGAATTGTCTTTTCTCTTCTGTGTATCAGGTGTGCTGAGCAGTGTACACGCACGTGTGGAGACCCGAGGTCACTGCAGAGTGTCTTCCTCCATTACTCTCCATCTTGTTTGTTGAGACAGGGTTCTCACTGAACCTGGAGCTCACCACAGGGCCTGGGCTGGCAGCCGCTCTCTGCCTCCCAACACTGGGTTGCAGATGCATAGTCCCACTGCTGGCTACTTAGGTGGATGCTGAGGATTTGAACTCGGGGCCTTGCACTTGTTCAGCAAGCACTGTACTCAACGAGCCACTTCATCTTCCCTCCTGATGGACAAAGTTTCTTAATGAAATCCAACACATCCCTCTTTTTTTTTCCCCTTTTGTTCCTGAGTTAGAAGTACATTTAGGAAGCGTGGCTGGTACCAAGGCCACGAGAGCATCATCTCACTTTTTTTCTGGATGATTTATTATTTTACTTTTTTTTTTATCAAGCCTGTAGTATGTCCTAAATTAATTTTTATTTTCTGACAGGACAGGGTGATTGAAGCTAGGGCTTCGTGCATGCCAGGCACGTTCTCTACTCTTGAACTATGGCCCTGGCCCCAGGAATTGGCTTTTATGCTCTGTGTGAAGTAGGGATCAAAGGTTACTTTTTCTGTATGATTATGCCGTCTTTGTTGTTGTTCTGATTTTTTTATTTGTTTCTTTGTTTGAGACAGGACCTCTCTATGTGATCCTGACTGTCCTGGAGTTTGCCACATAGACCAGACTAGCCTTGAACTCAGAGATTCTCCTGCCTCTGCCTCCCTGGTACTGTTATTAAAGGCATGTGCCACCACATCTCCCTTTCCTACTGTTTTGAGATAGTTGTCTTGGGGTTGGGGATTTAGCTCAGTGGTAGAACACTTGCCAAGCAAGTGCAAGGCCCTGGTTTGGTCCTCAGTTCCAGGAGAGGGAGAGGGAGAGGGAGAGAGAGAGAGAGAGAGAGAGAGAGAGAGAGAGAGAGAGAGAGAGATATCTTACTGTGTAGCTCAGGCTAACCTAGAACTTTCTATTCTCCTGCCTCAGCCTCCCCAAGTACAGGGTTTGTAGGTAACATAAAGCCCCATGCCAGGCTGGGTCGTCATTTTAAATGCCAGGCCTCCTCTCCCAAATGCAAGAGCAATTTTGTTGACAGGTCAGCAGTTACAAGCTAGCTTATATGTAGAATCTCCTTCTTTCCCATCGGGCAGTTGGGTTTCCTTGCACCAACTCTTTATGCTCATCATTCCATAAGCCTCAGTCTTCTTTAAATGATGCCACAGATATTGAAATCATCTTCTCAGTTTCCCCAGGGAAACCTGGAAACTGCTGGAGACTATGTGCATGCTGAAACTTCCTTGAAACCACCCATGAGCACTGTCTGTCTGGCCTCTTATCTTTTATTCCTCTTAGCCATCTTTGTGATTCTGGCATCCTTTGAGCCATTCTTGGGGCACTGCCCTTTTGATGTTAATGTAAGTTACACCATTTTGAATATTTTCTTGCATTTTTATTTATCTCCTTGAGTTGAGGGAGGTAACATATCATGTATGTGGAAGACAGAGGCAACTTTCAAGAGTCAATCCTCTCCTACCTTGTGAGTCTGTCGTAGAGTTTCTAGTTGTGATGAAGCAAAAGCAACTTATAAAGTAAAGGATTTGTTTTATCTTACAGTGTGTAGTTTATCATCCAGGGAAGTCAGAGGAACCCAAGGCAGGACCCTGGGGGTGGGAACTGATGCAGAGGCCATGGAGGAGTGTAACTTCCTGGCTATGATCCATCTGGCAGCTGCTGCTGTCCTTGGTAGGCATCCCATGGTCCTGGCATCTCTATTGGGGTCTCCACTGCAACTGGCCTGCACTTTCACCAATAGTGTCTTCTGAGCTTTCCTCATGGTCTTTGATCCTGCCACAAGGTGCCAAGCCTCAGCTTCTCTCCATGATCCCTGTATGCCTTCAAATCCACTATCACCTGGAAAACTCTTACACATTACCAAATTCAGCTGCCAGCACGAGGTTTCAGCTTTAGGCACCTCTGAACATGGCTTCTGTGTATAGACAGACTCTGAGAAACATTTCCTACAGGATTTTACTTCAATGATGCTGGTATCTTCTTTTCTTTCTGTTTAGCTTTTGTTTGTTTATTTTGAGACAGGGTCTCTCTGGGTAGTCTTGGCTGTCCTGGAACTCAACCAGTAGACCAGGTTGGCCTTGAACTCAGAGATCTGCCTGCCTTTGCTTCCCAAGCACTGAGATTAAAGGTGTGTACCACCACCTGGCTGCTGGTATCTTCTTAATCACAGACGATTCATCATTCCCAGTTGACCAGAATCACAGATTCCTCATTCAAAATACTGAAATGCTTCTGCAGAGTCTTTCAGGGACTCTCAAACTTCTCTCTGAGCCTCACAAGGCAGCCTCCACTATCTTCCAAGTTCCCATGACCCATAAGCTCTGACCACTCAATGGCTTCTCTAGCCCAAAGTTCAGGAGTTTTCCCATAATCCTCCCTGTCCTCAGGGGTCGGGGGAAATCCAAGGTCAGGTCTGTCACAGCTATAACTTATAACCAGGTACCAATTTCGGTCTTAGGGTTTCTATTGCTGGGATAAGACACCATGACCAAGAACAACTTGGGGAGGAGGGGGTTTGTTTCAGCTTATATGTCTTAGGTCGTGCTCCTAAAATGAGGGAAGCCAGAGTAGGAGCCCAAGGAGAAGTAAGGAATGCTGCTTACCGGCTTGATCTCCCGCTTGCTCAGTCTGCTTTTTCGTACCACCTGTACAGCGGTGCCTTCCTCACTGTGGTTGGGCCCACCCCCCATCAACCACCAATCAAGAAAATGCCCTGCAGACCTGCCTACAAGCAATCTGGATGGAGGCATCTTCTTAATTGAGATCACTGAGACACTAATCAGATGAAACTAGCTAGTAACAAGTTAACAAAAATATCAATCAAAAACCCCAAACTAGCCAGCACAGGGTTTCAGGGATCGAACTCAGGTGGTCTGGCTTGACAGGAAACATCTTTACCTGTTGAGCCATGCCACCGGCCTAAAATGACATAATTTCATGTTTCCCTTGGTATATGGGAATGGGCTTTTGTACATTTTATCATGATTACCTCACTTCTCAAGCTGAATTCCAGACGTAGGAAGAAAGAGCTGACTGTAAATGTAGTTTATCACTTCACCAAATGCAGCCAGACTTCTCCCTCCCTCCCTCCCTCCCTCTCTCCCTCCCTCCCTTCATTTCTTTTCTTTCTCCCCTTTAAATGGTAAATAAAGTTACATAATGATCACAGGCTGACCTGAGAGCCAGCCGGGACTGCAGTTTCTCTCTCTCTCTCTCTCTCTCTCTCTCTCTCTCTCTCTCTCTGTGTGTGTGTGTGTCTGTCCCTTTTCTTTGTTTTTAAATATTGTCTTGTGAGAGTCTAGCTTGTCTCTGCTTTTTCAATGGTTTTGGTTTCTGCCTTTGGAAATATTGTAAAAAGAAAAAGAAAAAAAAAAGGTGTGATGATAAGCAGAGTTCCAGGCTTGAGGTTCAGTGAGAGTGTGTGTGTGTGTGTGTGTGTGTGTGTGTGTGTGTGTGTGTGCTTGTATGTGTATATCTCTGTGTCTGTATGAGTGTGTGTATGTGTGTCAGTGTCTGTGTATGTTGTGCATGCATTTGTGAAGGCTAGAGATCACCCTTGATTTCTTCTTCAATCGCTCTCCATCTTATGTTTTAAGACTAATCATGGAACTCCCTAGTTTGGCTAGGCTGGTTGGCTGGTGGGCTCCATGGACCCTGCTGTCTCAGCCTCCCTAGCCCGGAAGTATGCATTGCCTCACCCAGCTTCTCCATTGGGGTGGGCAACAGGCACCTTACTGAATGAGCTATCTACCACCTCTCTACTGTCACCACCTTAAGACAGCACAATGCTGTTCCAGACAGACAGGGCAAGCATCGGAGTTCTAGCCCTCCTCCACACTGCTTGAGCAAAGGTCTAGGTCACTCAAACAGCAATGCTCTGCTTCTCCTTTTCAGTCTTATCCCTTTCTGAGATGGAGTGGAGCCAAGCAGCATTTGCCTCTCTGTGGCTGTTTTATTTCGCTTCTTAGCATGACGTCTTCAAGTTTCATCCACATTGCAACATATGACAGGAGTTCCTTCTTTTCAAGCAGGCTGAATAACACCCCATTTGTGCTTACAGCACATTTTGTCTGTGAGTGGACTAAGACTGCTTACACATGTTGTGTATTGTAAGTCTCAGGGCAGTAAACACAGTGTGAAAGCACATCACTGAGCTGCCGCTCTAACTTACTTCGGATATAGACCTGCTAGTTCTAGTTTTAATTACATTTTTTTCACTCTTGTATAACCCTGCCAAATATAGAGTCATGTTGCAACTTCTCCACACCTTTACCAATACGTGTCACTTTATTCTAGTTTTCAATAGTGGTCTTTGCGTCTGGTGTAAAGTAACTCCTTATTGGGGCTTCGATTTTCATTCCAGTGATAGTGAGATGCATCTTTGTGCTTGCTGGCCATTGTTAGTTCCTTTGGAGAAAAGGCCATAGTCCATTTTAACATGGGACTCGGATGCAGTTACTGAGTTGCAGTGGGTTTTTTTTTTTTTTGTATATGCTGAGTCCTAAGCGCTTGCCTGACAGCTGGTTGGGGGAGCATTCCTCTCTAGCTGCTTGAAGTTTGTCTGGTTTTGTTTTGGTCACCTGTGCTCTCTCCTGGGACATCTATAGTTTTAGGTCTCCAGCCATCTCCAGCTTATTCCTGAGTGTGGTTAAGACAGGAGACCAGCCTAATCCTGACACATAAAGATGTGGCCCTCCCTAGGGTCATTTCTTTGATTTTTTTTCTTTGTTTGTCCCAGGCTGGCCTCAAACTTACTCTGTAGCCTAGGATGACCTGCAACTCCTGACGCTCCTGTGTCCATCTCCAAAATGCCGAGATTACACACATGTGCACTGCTTCTTGAAGTTCGGTCCCTCCACCTCAATGGTCCTGGTGACCTTGGAGAAGATCATTTGATCACTTCCTGCGGGCTTGTTTGAGAGATCTCTGCTCTTTCCCATTGTACTCCAGGTTTACATCCAATCCTAGTACCAATTATACTTGTGATTTAGTTTTTTTTTCAAAGACTTGTTTACTTTTATTTTATGTGTATGGGTGTTTGCCTGCATGTATGTCGGTGCATGAGAGTGGGGTGTCTGTGGAATCTAGAAGAGAACATAGGATCCCATGTGACTAGAGTTACAGAGGGTTGTGAGACCCCATGAGGGTGCTGGGAACCGAACTCAGGTCCTGTGAAGAACAGTCAGTGCTCTTAACCTCTGAGCTATCTCTCCAGCCTGTTGATCACTGTAATTTAAAATGTGTATTGAAACCAAGAAAGCCTCCAGCTTTGCATCCTCTTCTCTGGACTGTCACCTATTCAGGATCCTTCAAGATCCCAGATGAATTCTAGGATAAATTTTTCTATTTCTACAAGAAACACTATTGGCATTTCGGTAGAAATTATTTAACTTTATAGTTACTCTGTGCAATATTGACATATTAACAATATTGCCTTTCATCCCATGAAGGCAAAATAAAATCTTTTTATTTATTTGTGACTTTCTCAAGTTCTTTCAATAACGTGTTAAACATTGCTCCAAGTAAAGTGTTTTATTGCTTTGATGCTACTATAAATGGAATTGTCTTATTTGTTTTATTTTAAGGTTTTTATTATTTTTAATTATGTACAGGTCTGTGTCTGCATGTGGATACATACACAGGAGTGCAGAGGTCTGAGGAGTCCAGAGGCATTGGGTCCCCTGGAGCTGCAGGTGGTTGTGAGCCATCTAATGTGGGTGCTGAGAATGTAGAGTCCTCTGGGAAGGCAGCAAATGCTCTTAGCCACTGAGACATCTCTCCAGCTCCTTAACTTCCCTTTTGATTATTGTTTGTGGTTATCAGTTCAAACCCAGGCTGTGTGATCTCAAATGGGTGGCTTAACTGTTCTGAGTCCCAGACTGTAAGTGCCAATGATAAAGGTACCATTCTGTCAGAACCCTTGGGAAATTAACTTGGTGCTTATAAACAACTGCAACAGTCGCAGGCACAGGGTAGGTGGTACATGTTCCTGTCTTAATTACATTGTGTATGTGTGTGCATGCCCGTGTGTGTGTGTGTGTGTGTGTGTGTGTGTGTGTGTGTGTCTGTCTGTCTGTCTGTCTGTCTGTCTGTCTGTAAGTATCTGCTTAGGACAGCTGATTCTAAGCTTCTCCTATGCTGGTGAGTGTGAGTGTGAGCATGGTGTGGCTGGTCCTGAGGGAAGTTGCTGTCTACGAAACTATTTTCCAGACCACTTGTATCGTCACCTTTCCCTGGCCATGAATGACAGTTCCTGTGTATCAATCAGACTCTGAATGAGTTTCTAGCCAAGCTGAGAAAATGTGCGTTGTAAGCAGTGTGGTTTTATTTGCATTTCTTTGCTCCTGAGAGGTTAGGTTCTTAGAGGTCTCTGGGGCCTTCACGTGTTCCTGCTAACCTTCTCCACTTCCTTATGAGTTCCTGAAGTGTGGTTAGCTAGTCTGCTTTATCCCAACCCCAGTCCTGGGGCCTGATAAACACTCTGATATGTCCCCATGCAATAATGCATTCAGCATTCACAACCAACTTCAGCAAAGGCCTTTGACCTGCACTGATAGCAGAGAACACAGAATCAGAGAGGCTAGGTAATTTGCCCAAGGTGGGCAGATGGGATGTAACAGACTTCAGGCCCTCTGCTTCCCACTGTGAAGGGTTTGCGGAAGCCCTTGGAGCTTCTCACGAGCCTTGCGTGCATCCCAGGAGAGAAGTCAGGGTAAAGTGACCAGCATGACCAGAAGACCCCTTTGGGTGCCAAGAGTATGGGGAAAGGAGTGACAGGAACAACTTAAGCACCGACGTCACTGTTCCCTTGGTGCAGCAGCCCTAAGTGTGTCCTCAGGTCCCAGAGCAAGAGTGTGAAGGAGCTGTCTATGCTGAGTGCCAGCCTCTCCATTTGGTGCTTGCCTATCTTCGACTCTTCTGATACTTCTGGCTCCTACTTTTAAAGATAGACAGAGGGGACCAACCCCCAACTCCTGGAATATCAGGAAGGTGGCATGACTGTTTTGTTTTTGTTTTTGTTTTTTTTTTCTGTCAGCTGTTATCTCATGGTGGCGGGCTAGCTTTTCAGCAAGTTGGTTGTGATTGGCTTAAGAAACTTTTATGTGGGCCCATGAGATGGTTCAGTAGGTAGAGGTGCTAAGCTGGACGACCTGAATTTAATATCTGGGACCCACACAATAGAAGGAGAGAACCAACTCTTGGAGGTTGTCATCTGACCTCCTTATGTGTGTTGTGGCGCGTGCACACGCACAATGTAACTAAAACAGGACCGTGTACCATCCACCCTGTGCCTGTGACTGTTGCAGTTGTTTATAAGCACCAAGTTAATTTCCCAAGGGTTCTGACAGAATGGTACCTTTATCATTGGTACTTACAGTCTGAGACTCAGAGCAGTTAAGCCGCCCATTTGAGATCACACAGCCTGGGTTTGAACTGAGGCTGTGCCAGCTCCATAGTATGCTTACCTAGCATGCTGCCCACTGCCGCGTGGCTTCATCCTGGTTACCTGTTGATGCTAATAACGCACTATTTTCTTTCGACACAAGTTTATTAGAGTAAAACAATGGTCAGCAAGTGAAAGATAGTAAGTAGAGAGTGCGCCATGAAAACCCTGAAGGTGATAAGTGAAGGGCGGAGGTTCTAGAACATTCTAGCCCAGCTGTCTAGAGCAGATGGACCACAACAGTGGCATGTTAGGATAGGAAGGACTGTGGTTCAGAGAAAGGACTCAGTGTTTGGGATAGGGTGACTGTGCTGCTTAGGTTTGTCAACTTGACACAGCTAGAGTCATTTGGAAAGAAAAAAACCCTCAATTTAGAGAACTCCTCCATCAGATTGATTGTAGGCAACCTGCAGGATATTTTATTGATTAATGATTGGTGTGGAAGGGCCCAGCACACCATGGGCAGTGTTACTCCTCAGCTGGTGGCCCTGGGTTCTGTAAGAAAGCAGGCCGGGTAAGCCATGGGGGAGCAAGCCAGTAAGCAGCACTCCTCCATTGCCTCTGCATCAGCTCCTGCCTCTGAGTTCCTGCCCTAACTTCTTTCAGTGATGGAGTGTGACCCGAGAGTTGTAAACTGAAATAAACCCTTTCTGCACAAGTTGCTTTTGATCATGGTGTTTATCACAGCACCAGAAAGAAAGCAAAGGAGAACAGTTGCTGGAGCTCAGATGGAGTGGGCATGACTTACACCTGACACCTGGCTCCCCACCGGCTGCTCTTAGTTCTGAGGTTCAGGAGTAGAATGTATCCATTTCAGAGATGGCAACTGAGGCCGGTTGAGATCAGAGATTAGCTGAATACTGAGCTCCTCCTCCACTTTGCTATGCCAGGCAAAAACATACAGGAATATAACTAACACAGTATCGGGGAGAGGGGTCTTTGGGCTCATGTAAATGAAAGCTTTACATATGGGCATCAGAAATAACCTGATTTGTGTTTCTTAATGTAGCTTGAATCTGAAGTGTCTCCTATAGGCTCATGTCTCCTATAGGTTCAACGCTTGTTCCTATGTTTGGGGGTGGAGCCTGGATAAAGGAAGTAGGTCTCTGGGGGTGGGCCTTTGAGGGTGATGCCCACCCTGTTTTCTGCCTTGCTCCCTTTCTTTGTGGGCCATCATGATGGGAACTGCCTCTGTCAAGAACTCGTATCATCATTCCACCACACCTGGGACAGTCTGAACTTCCTGAAACCATGAGCCAAGGTACGTCTCTAAGAGACGATCAAGGAAGGTATCTGCAGGTTCCTGGTAGGCTCCCAGAAAAGATCAGTGTCAGGAATCTAGAGATGAGGCTGGCTGGCTGCCACCTGCTTCTCTGTGCTTGTGTCTTGCCCTGTCTGGTCACTGCGGCAGGGCTTGGCCTCATCTGTGGACCATGCAGAGGGGCTGCAGTTTAGGGAGCACATCATAGGAGGGCTGCCAGTTCAGGCCAGCAGAGCAGCTGATGTCTCCCTGTGGGTTGTGTAGAGCTGTGGAATGGAGTGGAAGAGAAGAGCTTGCTCCCCCATGGCTTTGTCTTGACAAAGGACAGAAGGAGTTCTACTTTCCCTCTGGCTAAGATGTGACACAGAGCTCTGCTCTGCTGGGGCTTCCGTCACAGGTTTGACGCCTTAGAAAGGAACAGGCTTGGAGCAAGCCTCCTGTAGTCAGAACTCACCTCTTCAGTTAATATCAGGGGCGGGGGAGAGGGCTTTGCTCAGGCGGATGCTGCAACAAAGCACCCGACACTGGGAAATGAGAAGGACGTTTATTCAGCTGAGGGTCTGGCATCTGGGGAGACCAAGGACATGGGCACAATCACAGCGTGGTGGAGAGCTATATAGGGAGGCACAGTTGATGTGCCAGCTTGGACCGCTCTTCCTTCCTTTCCTTCCATATCCTCCTCCATGCTTGCCTTTCTTTTTCAATGCTGGGGGCAGAAACCAGGAACTCACATATGATTAGGCAAATGCCAGAACACTGAGAGTGTTCCCGCCATGATCTATTTAAAACTCACTAATGCCATTACAGGCTCTGCCCTCATGACCTCAGCTAATCCTGATTCCCTTCGTTCTATGAAAGGAAACACACAAAGTTTGTGAGGGACACGAGCCATACCACAGAGCTTGTGAAGGCAGGGGCCACCCAAGATCAGTGTTACTCAAAGCAGGTTGAGCAGATATTTTCCATAATGTTTTACTCTAATGCCTATGTTTTAGTAATGACTATAATTACAATAGTTACAAGACTGAAACAGGAAGTTCGAAAGGTCATGATCAGCCTTGGTTACCTAGTTAAGACTCCATCTCAAAAGGAGAAGGGTGGAAAAGGGGGAAATACACCCCTGTGGAAAAACTGTACAACCATGAGCATTAATTTTTAGAATGGGGTTGGAATAAAATGTTTAAGGCCATTTATAGAAAAACAATAAATAAGTAATTTCGAAAGAGAAGCATTTTGGAAGCCCCTTGGGCACCAAGAGCACTGCTCTTGCTGTTCTGTTCCAGAACCTTCTGGACTCTGTTCTAGCTCAGTCAGCCCTGCACACACTGTGTGTCAGAGCCTAAGCCCAGCTTTCTCTGCACACCACTTACTTGAACTATCACAAAGCTCTACACAGGCCTTCATTGCTTCATTTTATGAGGCCCAGAGATAGCAAGAGGCTGGCCTGGAGCCACACAGCTGGCCATGTGAACCTTGGTCCTTCATACTGCTTCTTTGATGATGGTCTGGTAGGCTACTCAATGTTGCTGGACTTTGGGGAACTGGAGATGAAATGTAGTCTTATTGTAATCCTTGCTCCACACTGGAGGAGCTGGCCAACATGAGGCTCCTGAGCAGATGGTCTCCCTGAGCTCGCACTTCTATAGGCAAAGGGCAGGAGGAGCCTGGTGTCCACCTATGCTTACCCTTCTGTCCACAGCCTCATTACCCCAGTGATTCTACAGGGGCTCTTGTCCACCTCAGCCAGTGAGGGGCTCTCAGAAACTTTGGTGCCCTGGCTTTTCTAGTGGGCCATTGTAGAACACTCTCTGGCTCCCCCATGGGCCAACTTCATCTTTAACATTCAACAGGGGTCTTCTTTGTGAGCTTTGGACTAGTTCTGTTGATGTGGTGGGGACAGACCCTGGGTGGGGAAGCCACTCAGAACATGGCCCCAGCTGGTTCACATATACCACACACTTTTCTTGCAGGTCTGGGACACAGCATGCCACGGGGCCTGGCTGCTCTCTTACTCCTGTTGATTCTCCATGGAGGTAAGTCTTAGCACCATGACCTCAGGACAGGTGGGGGCCAACTCCTCCCACAAAGATCAACAGAGCGCCCATGGTGTGTAGGCCCCTGGTCATGGCTGCTGGCCAACAACCCACAATCCACAGCCTCTGTCTATTTAACACCAAAGCTGAATGAATGCCTCATTTTCTGTTGACCAGAGCCCATGGAGCCAAAGAACTCCAGTAAACAGCAAGGCTCTCCACCATCATGGGAAGGAAGTCCTGGTCTTGGTCTAACCTTCATTCCTCTTTGTGCAAGATTCTCACTTGAGTCATGAACCCCCAGCAGGCTGGAGGAGAAGGGGGAGGTAGAGATAGAGAAGCCAGAATTCCGTTGGCAGTCCCTAAGGAAAGGTGTCAGAACTGCAGGCCAAGAGTCCTGTTTAGGGCATTCTCCTCCAAAGCCAGGATTCCAGGAGAGCTTCACCTCAAGAGCTAGGAGATGAGAGGCTGTGCAGGCTGCCCAGGGTGAGGGGAACTTGACTCTGCAGACTCAGCAACTTTGCTCTGGGTTTTACCGAAATATCCAGTGCTTTAGTTCCCATAGGAAACAGCCGTGACTCTTGATTTCCTTTTCTGTTTGCAATACCCTGCCTGTTCTGGAAACCCCTGTCATTCCTGCATTGGGGAGAGGGGGTTGGGGATTAGATATCAGGCACTTGTCACTGAGACTAGAATGTCATCTCTTGTTCCTCTTGTGGAACCTGGCTGTGTTGCCATCAGTGGAGAGACAGAAGTTTAAGGAGGACACAGACCGTGTGGCCACCTGTGTGTGGCTGCCTGACTCTTAGGTCTGCCTCTGTCCCATGGCACTAAGACAAAATGTAAGGAGCAGATACATTGGCAGGGTGATGGCTTTGGTGATGTGCTCGTCATTTCAGCATTAGGACCCATGGAAGGGACCGGTGCAACTGAGAATGCCTGTTATCCCTGCATTGGGGGTGTGGTGGTGGAGGCAGATCCTATGAGGGACAGTGGTCTTAGAACCAAATATGGGGCCTGGTTCCACATCAGAAGAACCTTATCAACATGACTGACTATTCTTGAAATGTTGGAACTCACACAAAGAATTCTAGATGACAAGAATCCCTGTGTCCCAGGCTGAATCCCAGCCTGTGACTCTGCCCAAGCTTGCCCTCAGCCTCACATAACCTGCCAAGGCCTTTCCACTGTGTGTCACCCACAAGGGCCTCTCTCTGTTATCCCTCCAGGTTGGAGCTGCCTGGACCTCACCTGCTACACTGACTACCTGTGGACCATCACCTGCGTCCTGGAGACACGGAGCCTCAGCCCCAGCATACTCAGTCTCACCTGGTGAGTAGCCATGTCTCCAGGCCCTGAGTAGCTGCTCAGAGGAAGGCAGGATGTGGAGGGGCTGCCTACTGAGCCCTGTGCTGAGCCACCCAGGGGCATGCGCAGCAGGAAGCTTAGCTACAAACAAGGGCCCATCCCTTCCAACAGCAATGCCAGTCACCGAGACCGTGAACTGTGAGCCAGGTCCCTACCTTATAGAGGACCAAGCTCACAGAACTCACTTGGAACACACAAACAGGAAGCTGTAGTCTGACTTGCTTTCCCTTGTAGACCTTCCCGGGTTAGCAGCCCTAGGGTGGCCAGTTCCCAGTGACCCTCTAAGCACTGAGTAGGCATTGTGTTCTCACCATGAATAATCTTGAAATTATTGCTACTGTGTTCTGGTGGAGGACTCTGACGTTCAGAAAGGTTTAGTCATCAGCTCAGATTCTCATAGCCAGTGTGCTCATGATCCCGCACGGTGTTTGAGGATGGAGACCACTTGTCCTTCAGACGTTCATCCACTTTATACAAAGTAGGAGTCTGAGGACCAAAACAAGACTCAATACTGCAGGGTGGGGAGACAGGGATTCTCAGCTGGGCTGGCCAGGGCATCCACAGCAGCAGGCATAGCACGCGCAAAGGTCATGGAGGAGCAAACGCTGCGAGCGTAAGCTTATGGTGCCAGCTGACTGTGACCTGAGCAGAATAAGCCAGAGTGAGGGAAAATAATAGACACAGAAGTTTTAGTAATTGTGCAGGAGCCATCTGTGCTGCACGGGGAAGGGCAGCTGGTGGCAGGGAGCTTTGAAGGCCCCTCTAGCTGCTATACTGATGACGCTCAGAGATAGTGGAGGAGGGAGCAATACCTTCAGACAGCCATTAGATGCTCCAGGCTGGAGGCATGCTTGGAGAAGATTGTTCAATAAGGAGTCTTGGAGGATGGGTGGTCATGTTCAGGAAGGAAGAAAACAAACGTCCATGGACTTCTATATATACTCTAAAACCCATCCTTTTTTGCCCACTGAGACTTAAAAAGCCAAAGCATTTCCCACTGCCCCACCTGACCAGTGTCCCCGAAGATCTGTCAGAGCAGAGAACTAAGCTTTACTCACCTCTAAGCACAGAGCTGTGGGTGTTCAGTAGTGGAGGGCAGAAAGGAGGGAAAACCTGCCTGAGACAGGGACAGGTTCAGGCCCAAATTCCCAAAGCTGAGAGCAGCTACCCTGGGCAAGATAGTGAGCATCTGATCCTCTGAAGTATGCAAGCTGTGTCTGGCTAAACTCAGAGCATGCTGGATGCTGTAGAGAGGGGACTGTCCCTGGGAGAGTGGCTGCTTGGACCATGACTCTCAGCCCTACCTCCAGCCCCTCTCAGCCTCATGCCTTCAATTACTGTCCTTCCCTGGGCACTGAGCTCCACTGTCCCCAGCCATGACTGTCTACTCTGTCCCCGAAGGCAAGATGAATACGAGGAACTTCAGGACAAGGAAACCTCCTGCAGCCTGCACAGGTCTGGCCACAACACCACGCATATATGGTACACGTGCCACATGCGCTTGTCTCAGTTCCTGTCCGATGAAGTCTTCATTGTCAACATGATGGACCAGCCTGGCAACAGCTCCCAAGAGTGTGGCAGCTTTGTCCTGGCTGAGAGCAGTGAGTACCACGAGCCCAAAGCAGATGGAGACTAGGACCTTTCTCTGACTTCAGAGCAAGCCCTTCTCGTTCAGTTGAAATCTATTGTCTTTGGCCCGTCCTTTTGAGATGTGCAGCTTTTAACTCATGAGGAATATTAGACGTTTAGAAAGGTATAGGCAGGAGCCCACTCAGCCCTCTCTATCCGACCCTGAACAAGGTTTAGCTTGTAAAGACCCTTTACACGTGACCCCCTAGGATTTTGCTCCCAGTATGAGCACCAGTCAGCTAACATGGAATCCTCCCAGCTAGATGGGAAGGGCCTAAGGTTAGAAAGGCCCAAGGATGGACCTGGCTGTAGCTGTCCACAGAGCCTAGGCTGGGCAGAGAAGGGATCTGGGGCTGGCAGCAGCTTTGGTGCATGGCAGCCTGTGTATCTGTATACACATATACACATATGAATATTATATGTTTACATGTATGCATCTCTGAGTGGTATGGGGCCCCTTCTTTAGGAGAGAAATTGAAAGCAACAGAGTCCTGTGGGCACCTTGCTCAGGAATTTTCTGCATTAGGCACTAATATTAAACCTTAAGAAACTTCCCTCAGCCATCTGGATTTTCAGAGTTTTGCCGTTTTACTTTTTCTTTCTACCAAGAAAGCACAGAGGATCTTGGTCTGTACGCCTGTCCCCAGCTGGGCTGGGCTGGGCCTGAGTCCTGCCTCTTCCTTTAAGCCTGGGAGTTGTTCTTTCCTTCCCCACTGTCCTCAGTCCTGGGTCACTGTTTCAGTCAACTGAAGTGACTGGATCAAGTCCAAGTAGACAGGGGGGCTGTGGCCAGGGAGGGCTTTGTACAAAGTCATCCAGCAGCCTTTGGGGACTGTCAGGAGGGACTCTGCTGCCTTCATATTCTTACCCTGCTTTACCTTTCTGGGTCTTCCTCCAAGTCAAGCCAGCTCCCCCCTTGAATGTGACCGTGACCTTCTCAGGACGATATGATGTCTCCTGGGACTCAGTTTATGAAGAACCCTCCAACTACGTGCTGAGGGGCAAGCTACAATATGAGCTGCAATACCGGAACCTCAGAGACCCCTATGCTGTGGTGAGGTGGCAGGGCTTTGGGGTGGGAGCTACAGGGGTATCCATTCAGGCAGGTCTCAGCATAGTGACACAAGGAATAGGGTTTAGCATTCTCTCCCAGCATGTAACCCTCTCCTTCCTTCTCCCTGGGCCAGGGAACCCCTCACTGCATCCCCACTATGGTCCACCTCAGTTACAGTGGGGCAAGTTTGGGAGCATTCCACTTACTTTGAATGTGAAGGCTACTTAAGAGTTCACAGCGCTGGGCAATGGTGGCACATCCTTTAATCCCAGCACTTGGGAGGCAGAGGCAGGAGGATTTCTGAGTTTGAGGCCAGCCTGGTCTACAGAGTGAGTTCCAGGACAGCCGGGGCTACTCAGAGAAACCCTGTCTCAAAAAAAAAAAAAAAAGTGCACAATTGGAAGTTTCCAGAATGACTCACTGTTTAGACAGTGCTAGAATAGTCCTGGTTGAAGATTTCCATAAAGGGCATCATCTAGAATGTTCCCAGGGAGACATGTACAGGTCCACTGTTAAGCATGTCCCATGTCATTTGAGACAGGGAGCCCAGGGGCTCACTGTCTGTGAAACTTCTAGTTAAGGATATGTAGGGTGTCTATGGTTGCTCCCAAGACGTTGATGGTTGGTGGCCAAGCTATTGCCATAGAGAGGAAGCTCTTTTTCTAGGTAGCTCTAGTCAGGGATGTATGCTCCTTGTGGGGCCTGCCTTGTGTGACTCCAGTGGAAGGACTCTGTGCTCTACTGGTGACCCGAGTGACTACAGCGTATCCTGTTCCCTATGTCCTGGCAGAGGCCGGTGACCAAGCTGATCTCAGTGGACTCAAGAAACGTCTCTCTTCTCCCAGAAGAGTTCCACAAAGATTCTAGCTACCAGCTGCAGGTGCGGGCAGCACCTCAGCCAGGCACTTCATTCAGGGGGACCTGGAGTGAGTGGAGTGACCCTGTCATTTTTCAGACCCAGGCTCAGGGTAAGTGTGATGCGGTTACGACACCCTACTTCTGGTACTAAATCTTGTCCTACTGTTGCTTTGCAAGCCCTGAGATTCCCAGCATGGCTGGGAGGTTTATGCTCAGTTATACTTCCCCAGTTGCAACCACTTGTCATTGTGAGGGGAGCTGCTTCTTCTGGTGGTGCATTTGACTCCTAACTCTGAAGAGAAAGCCACTGCCCCATTTTACAGAAGAATAAAGGCTTGGGGAGATGATAACACTTAACTAAAATAAGAATAAAATACCTGATTTAATCAATTTAATAGAGTAAAGGGATGTTTTAGCTTATGGTTTCAGAAGGTTTGGTTCATGATTGCAAAGCCCTGTTGCACTGTGGGAGCTTACATCATGGTGATCAGGACATAAAGATGGAGAAAGGGCTGGGATGCCAATATCCTTTCAGTGTGTCTCTAATGGCCTAACCTCCTCCCACTAGACCCTGACTTTGAAATGTCCCACTACCTTCCAGTAGCATCCCAGGCTGGGACCATACCTCTAACACAGGAGCCTTTGGTGGATGGGTCATTTCACACCCAAATTCCAAAGGGAGAGATAAGAACCCAGCTTCCTTCTAGCCCTCCACCCCACCCCACCATCCCCAGCACACCCACCCAGGTACTTCTGGGAGACTTTTCTGTTGGACCCACGGTTTGCTCTCTGTGCAGAGCCCGAGGCAGGCTGGGACCCTCACATGCTGCTGCTCCCGGCTGTCTTGATCCTTGTCCTGGTTTTCATGGGTCTGAAGATCCACCCGCTTTGGAGGTGAGGCCAGGGGCTCAGGGAGGCAGAGAAGGGGTCAGCCTGGGTCACAGCCTCTCCCACCAAGACCTACTCTGGTCAGGGGACTTGGTGAGAGCACTGACACTAATGAATAGTGTGTGTTCCATGTGCTAGACACTGTGCTGAACTTCCACCCCAGGTCCACGGCTGCCCTGTGAGCTTGGCACACTCCAGACACCCTAACTCTTCAAATGGGGAAAATTGAAGCACAGAGCACTCAAGCTACTTGTCTAAAGTCACACAACTATGTAGTTGTAGCGAGGGTGGGGTGGAAACTTTGTGTTCTCTGTGGTGACTTTGGCCGTGACTTTGTTCAGGGAATGAACTTTGAGGCCGTGGGGCTAAGCATCCATTCCCTCCCCACCGTCCATTTCAGCTGGAAGGGGGTGGTGCTGCGATCTGCCTTACATACAGGGCCGCTGCTCTGTGTGCCGTTGAGAGGACCGTGGCAGGCTATGTGCAGAGTCCTTTGATAAGTGACAGAGTGGGCCTCTGCACACACTGGTGACTGTCTTCCCTGCCAATGAGATGCTCAAAGGTGGGCACAGAGGATCTGTAAGGGAGATATCAGGGTGGCAGTAACTGCTGATGGTGACAGCCTAGGCTTCTGTCAGTCCCAACCCATCATGGTGAACGAGGAGGAAGTCGAGGCCCCAGTGGGTAGCATGTGCCCAGGCCACAATAGTTGGCAGAGGCAGGAACTTGAACATCTGCAGGAAGCTTGGGGGTAAGGGTGACTGTTGTTTCCGTTTTACTGATGGGTGAGCAAAAAGGTGCCTGGCAGTAGAAGCTGTTGCTTCTGTGGGAGAAAGGCCAGACCTCCTACTTGCTGCTATAAGGGCTCTGCCCACTCCCTTTCTTTGCAGGCTATGGAAGAAGGTATGGGCACCAGTGCCCACCCCTGAGAGTTTCTTCCAGCCCCTGTACAGGGAGCACAGCGGAAACTTCAAGGTGAGCCACTTTAGATGCACCTTCTGGATTGTTTGCCCTTTAGAGCCTTACCAACCCTCACCCTAACCCCAACACCACTCTGTGAGCCCAGAGCACTCACGTCCAACCTGCCCTAGAACCAGTTCCCGGCTTCCCTGTTCTGCAAGGTGTGGGGTTGCTCTTAGACTTACACATCATAATGTATTTCCAGCTTAGAGTTACAGTGCAAGTGGGCAAACTGGGTGGCTCTGGAAGCATGACCTGGGTGCCTGGGGTTTCCTACGTGGACCTTGTTCTGTGGTGGGAACCAAATCCTGCCTGAGAAGGACTGTCCTCCGCCACAACACATCCCAAGTACAGCTGCCACTACTGTCATTCACAAACCCAACAGGGCAGGAGGCACTGAAGAGAGCGTGTGGTATCAGGATAGGGAGCCTACAGCACACCATGAAGGTCAGAGATGTAGAGCACCCAAGGGACACCTGCTGTGCACCTGACCTGAAGCCTTACCTTAAAAGTAGCTCCTGCTGTGGGTTCCCAGCAACCCTCAGTCTCTAGGAGGAGATCTAGGCTCAGAGTGGCCAGTGGGCATTTCAGAGCAGGGCACACATCCCTTCCTCACCCCTGAAGCTCAGCACTGCTGCCCGCTGGTACTGTTAATCTTGTATGACCAGCACTGTCAACAAACATTACCTGACTTAATCCTCAAGACACTGGGTTCTTTCTGTAGATGTGTGAAGT
This sequence comes from Rhabdomys pumilio, assembly GCA_030674055.1. Classification (NCBI taxonomy): domain Eukaryota; kingdom Metazoa; phylum Chordata; class Mammalia; order Rodentia; family Muridae; genus Rhabdomys; species Rhabdomys pumilio. The sequence goes on from JANHMN010000003.1 coordinate 113,640,261, forward strand.
GACACAGAGAGGGTAAGGGTCTAGCTCAAGGCTATACATCAAAGGAGTGACTCTAGGTCAGGGGTAGGCGAATGTAGTGGTTCTGAGATTTTTTTTTTTTTTTGAGGGGACATTTTCAGAACAGGGGTCCTACTCTACAGGGTGATTTCTGCCAATGCAATAAAGTCTCTCTTATAAGCATTACCCCGGCAGGGCTGCTGTCTCCAGTCCAGCATGCCCAAAGGCCTCTTTCTATGTGGCTTGTTACTAATTCATTCCATCTATAAATATTTATGGTATACCTACTGTGTGTCAGGTACTGAGGACACAGTTGTGAGCAGGGCTCACTTCTGGCTGAGTGTTTACTCTAGTGGGGACACACAAGCACAACTAGAAGTGTCAAGAGACAGAGTAGAGGCTAGGCCACTTAGACCTCAGGCCCTCCCTGCACACGTCCTCAAGACCTTAGGATCCTGGTCCCAGCACCCAGCTGTCCTTGGCTGGGCACTGGTAACTAGTGTGAATATGAGACCGTGGACAGCCAGTCCTTATTGAGGGTGGGGACACGGGCTCTGAAAAAGGATAGTATTGAGAACCCACTGGGCAGGGGTTCACAGACAACATGGTCCTCTCTGTCTCTGTCTCTGTCTCTGTCTCTGTCTCTGTCTCTGTCTCTCTCTCTCTCTCTGTGTGTGTGTGTGTGTGTGTGTGTGTGCGCACTGTTTTCTTGTTCCTCTGCTTTTCCCATCTTTGGCTTGTCTCTGTGTTCCTGTACCAACCTGTCTTTGGCTTTATCTGTTCACACCCAACCTCGTCGATCCCAGCCAGTGACTGTGTGTTTCTTTCTCATAGAAATGGGTTAATACCCCTTTCACAGCCTCCAGCGTGGAGCTGGTGCCACAGAGTCCCTTAACAACATCAGTCTTACACGTGTCATCATATCCAGCCAAGGGGAAGAAGTTCCCGGGGCTGCCGGGGCTGGAAGAACAGCCAGAGTGTGACGGAGTGTCTGAGCCTAGTCACTGGTGCATCATCCCCTTGGCAGCTGGCCAAGGGGTCTCAGCCTACAGTGAGGAGGGAGACCGGCCGTATGGTCTGGTGTCCATTGACACGGTGACTGTGGGGGATGCAGAGGGCCTGTGTGTCTGGCCCTGTAGCTATGAGGATGACGGCTATCCAGCCATGAACCTGGATGCTGGCCAAGAGTCTGGCCCTAATGCAGAGGATCTGCTCTTGGTCACAGATCCTGCTTTTCTGTCTTGCGGCTGTGTCTCAGGTAGTGGCCTCAGGCTAGGAGGCTCCCCAGGCAGCCTACTGGACAGGTTGAGGTTGCCATTTGCCAAGGAAGAGGACTGGACAGCAGGCCCACCCTGGAGAACTGGGTCCCCAGGAGGGGGCCCTGAGAGTGAAGCAGGTTCACCCCCTGGACTGGACATGGACACATTTGACAGTGGCTTTGCAGGTTCAGACTGTGGCAGCCCTGTGGAGACTGATGAAGGACCCCCTCGAAGCTATCTTCGCCAGTGGGTGGTCAGGACCCCTCCACCTGTGGACAGTGGAGCCCAGAGTAGCTAGCATACAATAACCAGCTGTAATGAGAAGAGGCCAGAAGCCTGTGATCTCCTGGCAGGCCTCTAGCCTGACATTTACAATGTGAATGTGTAGATGTGTGTGTGTGTGTGTGTGTGTGTGTGTGTGTGTGTGTGTGTGTGTGTGTGTGTGTGCGTGTGCGTGTGTGTGCGTGCATGTGCGTGCATGTGTGTATGTGTGTGTGTGTATGTGTGAGCACATCGAGGTTGAGGTGTGGTCCGTTGCTATGTATTGCAATCAATGCTAAATTCTGTACCCAAAGTTCTTAGGCCTACGAATGAATTCTCACCCAAACTTTTGTTGTGTAAACCTTGTTCCTTAATTTAAAATATTGGTTAAGTAAAATTGGCTACAGCCAGTTACTGGAGGGATTAGAGGTGGGTGGGTTTTGAGTTACCTGGTTGGGGGTAGAGGAGGAGGAGAGAGGAGAGACCAAGAAGAGAAGGAAGAAGGAGAGAAGAGGAGATGAACCATGAGCATGTGACCAGGAGAAACAGAAGGTATCTGGGGTACACTGCCCAGGAGGTGGCCAGGCCAGCAGTTAGAAGAGTAGATTAGGGGTGACCCCCAGTAGTTGTCAAAGAAAAATAAAATAACCATAGCCAAGTTTCATTTATTTGTACACTAGGCAGGGATAAGTTTAAATTGGTTGTACTACACATCCATTTGTGAGCAATACCTGTGCATGTCCAGTGTTCGCTGTCACGCCTGTATGTGTGTGCCCGAGCTCACGTGTGTATGCACCCGAGCTCACGTGTGTATGAATGAGTGTAGGTGCCTCTTAGACAGGAGCCTCTGACTTCTCCCCTGTAGACATGTGGGGTGGTCACACTCAGTGTCAAGAGATTGGTCCAGATTGCTGCCCCGAGGGCACTATCACCAAGCTCAACCCTACCAGGGGGCATCTCTAGGACCTATGAAGTCCTGACTATCTTTTCTCCCCAGGCAGGGGGTGGAGTGAGCCTACAGTACCCATTGGAATGAGAAGATTTTGGGGGAACCTAGGGATGTAAGCTGTAAACCCCAGCTCTGGTTGCTCCAGGCTATGCAGCCTGGAGAAGGCACTCTGAACTCTATACTGACTTTGCTTGGCAGGACATTAGGAATGACATGGGTGCCCTGGGTCAGCCCTACACAGTCTCATTCAGCTTCCTGCCTTTTGTGGCTTCTAGGATCCACGTACATACTCTGGGGTGGAAGGATATAGAAAAATCAGCCTACACCCACAGCCTGGCTACCTGTGGGGCATCCTCCTGCCAAGAGCACTTGGCAGGTTTCCAGGATGTGACATGCACAGCCTGCTCTCTCAGAAGCAGCCCCACCAGCCAAATTGAGTTTTCTCTGCCCTTCCTTCCTTCCTTCCTTCCTTCCTTCCTTCCTTCCTTCCTTCCTTCCTTCATTCCTTTCTTCCTTCCTTCCTTCTTTCTTTTGTTTGTTTTCTGGCTTCTGCTGCCCATTAAAAAGAAAGTTCCCGGGAGACAGTGGTGGCGCACGCCTCTAATCCTAGCATTTGGGAGATGGATCTCGATGAGTGCAAGGCCAATCTGGCATACAGAGTGAGTTCCAGCACAACCTGTGTCAACAAACAAACAAACAAACATACAAACAACAACAAAAATTAAAAACCAAAAAAACCCCCAGAATCCTAAACTACTACCAAAAAGAAACACCAACAACAAGACCAAACAAAACAAACAAACAAGCAAACAATCAGAAGGAGGAGGAAGGGAAGGGAGAGGAGGAAGAGGACAATTTTTTTAAGTACCCAGGAAATATTTATCAATTATGAGGCATGGGGAGAGGGTACAGAACACAGTATCTATAGAACTCTCTGTTTTGACACCCACAGAGGGCAGGGGATTCAAAGGAACCATCAAGAACCAACTCTGGTTCTGTAGCCAGTACCTGTTTTTCCTGTCTACCCTAGATGCCATTGTTATCCTAGGGCTTTAGTGGAGGTTCCCTTGCATCCAGTGATTCTTTCAAGCATGATGCATGTTGTGTGAGGGACACTAAGGTATGCTGGGAGGTAGTGGAGAACTCCCCAGTCACCAGGGTACGATAGGAGCTCAAGGGTGCCAGAATTGCTTAGACCTTGCTGTCTTTTTCTTCTCTTCCTCCTTTATTTCTGTTTTCCTCTTCCCTTCCTTTGTCCTTCTCTTCTCAAATGATCTGTTCTCTCTGCAAGGGTGCACCAGAGATGTGCTGTGGTATTTGCAGAACCAGGCAGGGTTGAGGCAACAGAGAGCCTGACCCTGCTCTGGACCCAGTGGGAAGTCTCTATAGTGGCTGGAACTCTAGGGTGCAGAGTCTTCCCTCAATGGCCCAGGGAGAAAGGCTGTCTATCTGTCCAGTCTGCAGAGCTGGACTGGAAAGAAGTTAGCAGCAGTCTGCTCGTTTGCAAGGCAGGGTAGCTGGTGGAATCACCAAGGGAATGCATGTATGTTCTCTGTATCTGACTCATGGCTAGAAAGTTCTGGAACACTGGTAGTTTCAACAGTGAGACTGAGCCTAGGACCAGGGTATGAGAGGCTCAGACCAGCAAAACCCACAGCTCTTTCCTGCACGTGTACACAGCCCCACCCGGCTGCACCCCAGGTACTTAGACCAAAGTGTGCTGTGGTTTTCACATACTCTGGGAGTCACAGACTGCAGGTGTTCTTGGCCGCTCTCCAGGGAACCAGTTCAGCCCCTCGGCAGAGAGAGCTCCTGACTGGGGTGTGGGCAGGAAGAGCATTCAGGGCTGAGGTTCTGACCCTCACCAGCTCTAGTTTGAAGGGGCACCTCTCGTGAACAAACATGGATGTGAAGTTGAAGGCAAGAGCTGGGCTACCTAGTAGTGGGTGACAGGATGGTGAAAGGCTTGAAGGGAGACAGCTGGATGGCAGACAGAGATACCGCACGAGAGTGGCCGGCTAGATGCAGCCTGTGGTGCTAGTTGCTCTGTCTGCTCTCAGTTTTACCCCCATCACCCCTCACAACAGGTGCTTAATAAAGTCTTAATGAAGCCTGGATGGTAGCCTGTCTCATTTCCAGGATCTCAGAACTAGATGACTGTAGTCAGTAGCTGGTGAGGGGCGTCTTCTGGATGGAAGGAGCTGGACAGCTGCTGCTGGGCACCCAGGGCACAATGTGAGTGGGGAGGCTTTAGGAAGTAGGTGGTGTTTGTCAGGCACTGGGAAATGAATAGGATGTGTGATGTGCATCTCTGTTCCAGTGAGGGCCTACAGCAGCCATGACCAACTGAGGGCAGTGGGTCCCCGTCACATAAGGCCAGTGAGAGTCGCTAGTTAGCTGCTCTGAGAGGAAGAAGGCTTCACATCACACTCTGCAAACATGCATGGCCAATGCTTGTCCAGGCTTTGCCCATCTTGGCTTTGAGGGGATGTGGCTATCCCTTGGGCAGGATGAGCTGGACCTGTCTGAGACCTATCACCAAAACAACCAAAGAGGCAAACCTCTTAGCAAACACATGTGGGCGTTTGCCACTTTGCTAGCTCTGGGAGACACTAGACTCCCCCAACACATGCTGCTATGTAGTCAAGGCATACGTGTGACCTGATGAGAGCTTCATGTTTTAGTTTTTCTCTGTGGTGGTGCCGCGGCTAGAACCCTGGACCTCACAGGTGCAGCGGGCGTGTCCTCTACCACTGAGCTACTGTCCCTAGACGCTCTTTTACTTTTCCTGTTTTGAGTCAGGGTCTAAGTTGCCCAGGTTAGTATTGAAATATTGAGCCTCCTGCTCCAGCTTCCAAATCCCCAGGCCTGTTTCATCCGTTCCTCTGGGATTACATGTAGAGCCACTAGGAGGAGCCATTCCTGGGGCTTCTGGGAGCCTGGAGCAGGGGTGCGGGGGTGGGGGGGGCGGAGAACAGTTGGCCTGTGGTAAAGACAACATAGCGAAGCTGACAAGTAGAAACCTTGGGGCTCCTGGATCAAGCCATGCCTGGCTGAGGCCTCAAAGTGTAGTGGTCATTGTACACCCTTCTAGGCATGCAAACTTCCCAGCCCCATGGGGTCAGAGGACATGCAATCAGAAGCAGAACTTTCTAACTTTCTGATGGAAAACTCATCTGGGATCACAGTGCCTCCCGGTCATCATCCTGTGCTGTGGGCACCAGTGGTGACTGCTCTGGCCAGATTGGGTTCTCTCTGCCTGAGAAGAGAACTGAGTTTTCTGCCCCTGTGCCGGTATGAACTATGCCAGTATGAACAAGAGCCAGAAATGAACTCTTGGTCACTTGCTGTGGCAAAGGTGTGATAGTTACGCAGCACACCTCACCTCATTCTGACCCAATGGACCAGTTGATACATTTCCAATTTGTAAGCTGTAAGCTGGTTTGAGGTGGATTCCTGTCACTTGTGGCAGAAAGTGCCCCAGTATTATCCTAACAAGTCAAAATGAAGACAACTCTCATCCTAAGGACCACAGTGAGAGGAGAGGATGCAGCAGGGGCATGGCTCACAGTACAGTACAGAGCTCATGTGGTATTCAAGCAGGGGCAGAGTTGCTTAGAGCTGTTTGTTTCTGGCCTCACACTGAGCTGCCTCTGACAGTAGGCTTTGGAGACAGTGTGTGTTTGTGTATGTGTGAGTGTGTGTGTTCCTAGCACTCCTCTGCCCTCCCAGAGAGCTCTTGAAAGCTTCGATCACCTCTGCCAGGAACCCAGCAACCTGACCCCAATGTCTCCTATGCATTCCCACTGTGATGTGGTCTGGGGTCTCCAGGGTCTCATGCGGGAAGGAGTCAAATAAAAACCATCTTTCACCTTGGAAACAGAAGCCCCAGGGAGAGACTGCCTGCTCAAGTCCACTAAGCCCGCTGCAAGCCATGCTCCTCTTGGCCTCCCCAAGTGGATGGAAAGATCTCCCTGCTTGTGTCTGGGGACATGGCTGCCACCTAGCAGGCAGCACAGCCCAGAGGGCCCATCCAGCCCCAGACACACCCACCACAGGAAGCAGGTGAAGAACTCCCAGGGAATGAGGAGGCAGCCAGTGAGTAGCCTTGCCTCTTTGTGGTGGCAGCTTTTTGTGCAGGTGAAACTAGAAGTGGAGATCCCTGATGACAAACTAGAGACAACATGCCTTGACCAGAGCATGTGGGTCACAATCCCTTTGGGGATCACATATCAAAAATCTGCATATCAGCTATTTGTACTACAGTTCATAATTACAAGGTAGCAATGGAATCCTTTTCTGGCGGAGGGGGTGATGGGGTGGGGTAGGGTCACTACAACATGAGGCGCTGTATTAAAAGGTCTCAGCATTAGGAAAGCTGAGACCCACTGGTCTAGAGCCATCCATGTGCTCAAAGGTAGGTATGAAGGACAGGGTCCAGTTTGCACATTGCCTCAGTGTGACTAACTGTGGTGGTGGGCCCTTATTCTCAGCTGCAGCATACACCTGCCTGGCTTTGCTCCCTAACCAATGTGGATTAACAAAACCCTCCTTGGAGTTTGGTACCATGTCTGTCCCTATTGGTGGGGCAAGGACTGAAGTAGCTGTGAAGGAGCCCAGATGGGGCAGGGCGCCGAACAGATGCTCAGCTATGAGAAGTGAAGGAAGGATCGGCAGAGAGGAGGACTGCCTTCACAGGACCTGCAGAGACAGAGAGGGAGCAGAGGTCCCAGGAAGCTTGTGAAGGAGGCCAGAATTACTCACCTCTGCAGCTCCAACTGTGTGACAACCTGAGGGGCACGCCTCCACTAATTTGGACATTTTTCTTTCCCAACTTGATAGTCCTAGACAGGAACACAAGTGCTCTTCAGTGAGCATGGTGCTGACTCCCTGTCCCTTCACCTCAGGTGGTGGAGAGGAAGCTCTGAGGCAGGCAGCCTAGCCGGAGAGCCAGTACGCTGGCCCTACCATTAGCTTCCGACTTTGGAAGAGCTGTTTTAACCTCTTGGTCCTTGGTTTCCTCATGCATGAACTAGGCACTAGGCACACAAGTCATGTGTGCTTCTCAGGGCTGCTGTGACATCACTTCTCTGTAGGGTCCAGATGGTGTCTGATGTACAAACAGGTGTTCACAGTAATAGCATTTTTACAGGAAGTCACCTGGGCCTGGGAGGTTCCACAGCTTGCTGCTGCCCCCTGCTGCTGGGCAGGAGTCAGTGACAGCTTTCCTGCTTGCAGCCATCCAGAGAAGAGAACAAAGGGATATTTGTGGATGCTAAGCAGAAGACAAAGTGGCAGTTTAATTCAGCAAGGCCTGAACTCTAGTCTCGAGCAAACAGGGACTACTTTGGGTGTCGGGGGGTGGGTGGGTAAGACACACATGCACACACACACATTTACACAGCTGGAGAACTGGTGCAGTCAGAGCCCAGGGAAAGGATGGAGAGCCAGGGAGATCAGAAGGTAAGAGGCACTCCACCAAAGGTTGCACACACTGCTTTAGTCCTAGGTAGAGCCAGCTGAGATGGAGAGGACTCTAACAGTACTTGATGACTGTGAGCTGAGCTTGGAGAGGGAAGGGGCTAGCCCCCCATAACAGGCTGCAGGGTGAAGACCCTGCATGAAGCATGCTCCAGAGGTGGGGGTGGAGGCCAGTAGCCTAGTGAGCTTGCTTAGTGAGGACAAGTGTAAGCTCAGGCTCAGTGCTGGAGGCTGGGCTGCTGGCTTGAGTAGCTCTGTGTATCCCCAGGGATATTATGGAGGGAAAGTGAGCTGCCCAATGGGCATCTTTCACATTAAATGGCATGAAGGCCTGTGCTTCTCAGGGTCTGCCCACATGCGTGTAGTAGAGGCCTGAGCCATGTGCTGTTCCATGTCTAAGAGAACCATCTGTGTGTTGTTTGCCTAAAGAAATGGAAAGAAAGAAGAAGGGCTGTTGTGTGAGATATTTATTAAAGCAGCAGTGCGATCCGGCTAGCTATCTGGACCATCGCCATGTTTCTACACTAGAAGCAGCCAGAGGCACCAGGAGCACCAGCCCTAGATCCACGAGACATAAGCGTGGCAGCTGCCTCCGCCCATCAGCTTCATGGAGTCCATGCCCCAAAGCACGGCCCCTGGTTCAACTCTGTCACCCTCATAGTGCTCAGCTAAGCTCCAGACAATATCCGCCATGCTCGTGGTACCTGGTAGAATGAAAACTCTTAAAGTATAGAGATTATCCAATCGATTTATATATATTTGCAAATGCTCAATACACAAGATGCCCACACAATTATAATTGTTACCCACTATCTAACCTTTTGATATGTTTAATGACTTGAAACTGCTCTAGACCCATACGCCTTCCTCCATGTTGCTTTTCCAACTCCCTCTCCTCTCCCTCCCCATTCCCTCTCCCAACTCTAGGCCCCACCCACCTCTTCTACTGCCCAATCACTGAGCTCCACTGCAACTACCATAGGCAGGAAAAGTCCTGCAACAAGGAGCAGACTGTGGGTAAGCATGGGACAGAGTGTGCAGCCGAGGACATGCTGTTCTGTGTAGTGTGGCACGCCCGGGGCCCAGCACAACCTCCCACAGTCCTTGGTAAGAAGCAGAAGTGATGACCCAAGGTGAGGCGGAGCCATCACCCGCACTGCTCTGGGGGTGGGGATGGACAGCAGCCCTGGACAGCCTCTCCGTGGAGTCTTTGTTACCTGGAGTACTCAGCAGCCCAGGAGCACCTGGTTTCAAACTGGAGGCCTCCTGCCTCCTGTCTTCCCCAGGGACTCTCTGGAGTCCTATTGACCCACCAGCATGCTGTGGTTTCTGGAGATCTTTGTGCAGAGTCTGGAAGGGCTGTTACTGCCTGTTTGGGTGGCTAGTTGGTGGGTGGTCAGGCAGATGGATGGAGGGCTCAGTGGATGACAGATGAAAGCTCATGTGGGAGAAGGGGTATACTGAGGACTGGTGGCTGTAACAAAGACAGGAGGGGGCTTTGGGAATGACAAACGTCCACATAAACCTTGAATCTGCTTGGGCTGTACCCTGAGTCCTCATGTCCCCTCCCCAAATGGCTCATGTAGGAAGCCTTGGGGTAGAGGGGCATTGCTGAGCTCTGGGTTCATGCTTGGTGCCCTTCAGTTCCTTTAGGCCTCCCATCTCTGCTGAACAAAGGAGGCTCTGAGATCTGAGACAGAACTTGGCTGCTGGCTTCCAGCCTTCTATACAGTGTGTAACAGGCAGGCTCTGCTGATAAGCACAGTATCTGCCCTGCCCAACTACTTCCCAAAACATTCCCAAGGCTTTACACTGCTGACACTCACACGCCGTTACAGCTTGGCCATGCTGGGTGCTCTGTTTTGGGTCTCTCTTCACCCCTTTTCATAGGGTGTGGCTCACAGTGACATATAGGATGAGACGCAAGGTGGGTCAGGCCACCAAATGCCATGTCTCTTCAGTAGGAAAGGTGGATAGGAAGTGGCCCAGGACTGAGGCCCAGGCCAGCTGTGAGTGGTCTCTGTGGGACCCTTGACTGTCATTCTGAAGGCAAATCTTAGCAAGACTTGCCTGCATTTTTCAACAAAATGAAAACCTAAGGTCCCCTACCCAAGGTGAAAACTCAAGAAGGGGAGTTCTTTGGGAAAGAACAATCATTAGGAAATACACAAAACACATTTCATCTCACTTTAATTAAAAAATAAATAAATACATGCCAGGGGCTTGTATCTAATGGAAAGAGAGCAAAATAAAACAAAAACAAAAGCAAAACCTATAGGCCTTGCTTTTGGCAGGAGGGGTCCCCTTGGGAGACCTGGGCTCAGTCCAGGTCAAGTTGGGATGCCCTACCTTAAGAGGAGCAGATTCTGCCAGGTACTCCTGCGATGTGTCTTCACAAAGCCCTTCCTCTGAGTCTGAATGGTGTGATGGGTTTCAGGTGACTCAAGGCTTGGTCATCAGCTCTGCTCCCCAAATAAACATCCACCCTTGCAGATACTGCTGATGCAGGAGCCTGAGTTCAGGGCAGGACAAGGGTGGGCCTGCAGGAAGGCTGGGCACCTGGGAGCAGGAGCAGCATAGGGTGGAGGGGACTGAAGTCACTTGCTAGTTGCTACACCTGGGCTAGGCTGGGCTGAGCTGTGGGAAAAGCTGTGTGAAGGATAGGGCTCATGGCACAGTCCAGGCAGAGCAATAAAACATAGGCAGAGGCTCCTCCGCTGGCCTGGGGCAGCATCTATAAATGGATCCACTTGTTCCAGTTAATATCATGGGGGAAGACACGGCCCAGACGGATGGTACAGTCCAGCGTAGGTTCATAAAAGGTGACAGTGCTCTCGTGGCAGGAGAGTGCGTCAGCCTCACTGGCCTGACCCAGGCCCTCCACCACGGGCCTGGAGAAGAGTGAGACACTCGCTGGTTTCCGCAGCATCCGCTTCTGGATACAGCCGAGGGACTCGAGGCCCTGCAGATATAGACAGGTGGGGTTACAAAGGGGCCCTGCTTGCTCGGGGATCTGGTTTTGCTGCATTTATAAAATGTACATAGCTGTTCCCAGGCAGAAGATGGCCAAACATGGCCTTGTTGGAGGAAGGACTTAGCAGGAAGGTTTATATCAAGTTGGGTGGGAAAAGTATGGCAGGTATGGGTGCCACAGTGACCCCTGGAGGACAGGTGCTCTTCAGCCAACAATGGCTGCGGTGGCTTCCCACTGGGAAGTTCAGGGAACAGCACACTAATGTCAAGTTCCTAGTGTGTTAGGAAGCTGGAGGCCAGAGCATCATGGGAATGGGAGCTCAGGGCAGCTGTCAGCCCAGGCTGGGAAGCAGCTGCTTGAGTAGTGGTCACATGGTCCTCAGCTTCCCATGCCACCTCCATTTATTTACCCAGGACTTCTGAGGATCTGTGAGCATGTAACCCTGAGTGTGAGTCAGCAGGACAACAGTAGGCAGGTAGGACAGGGACACAAGGGACAGGGAGCTTGCTGCAGGGATGGGCTGTAGTAGGCAAGGGAGAAGGGGATCAAGAGCCAGGCAGGGCCTCAAGGACAGTAGCAGACCCCTTTGCCAATGGCCCAAAGACACTGAAGGTTAAGCTGAGGTAGTGAGACCTGAGGTGTGTCCCTCCGTAAACTTGACCCTGCCCTGTATGCCTCCCATCACAGCTGGGCTGAGATGCCTTGGGTCCTACCCGGAGCAGCTCAAGCACAGCAACAGGCTGTAGGACCCCCTGGTAGTACTGTAGCAGGCAGCTCTCAGGGACACCAGGCCTTGACATGATGTGGTACAGCACGGCTTCCATCATGCCTTTGCACACGGGCATGTTCAGGCGTCCATCCACACCACGCCATGGGCGACCGACAAAACACACTCTTTCACAGCCACTGTAAGATAGACATTTGATGTTAGGGAGGCGAGGACATGAGCTCAGGGAGGCCCAGAACTTGGCCACTATCTGCCCATTGCTCTCCAGTCTCTACTTGCTCCCTGGCAGGACACCGGGATCCCCTCAGTGTCTCATTCACAGATATCCCCACACAGCAGCTCTGCCTCTGGCACAAAGCTGCCAGAGCTGATGGGTTGGATGGGGCAGGCTTTGCTGGCTCTGGTGGCCATGGCTGAGATGGAAGGCTCATCTGCTTTGGGAGTAGATCCAGGGGACAAAGCCTTGGTGGGTCAAGGACACACACATGGAGGGAGGGGTTCTGTGGGCCCTGACTGGGGAGGGCCACTGAAGATGCCTCTTCAAGGCAGAAGAATGCAATCCTTCTGGTATGTCATCTCTCAGCTACAGGACTGAGGGGCTGCCCTGGGCAGGCAGTTCTGACTTCTGCCTAATGTGGTCATAGGCTGGTTGTGAAGGCCCTCTCTTCATCTAAGATGGTATAAGGATGCAGTGGACTGTGGGAGATCCAGGGGAGTGTGAAAGCCCTTGGCTGGGAACGTCTGTTTAGGGCAAGCTACCCAGGCTTGCACCCTATGGAGCTTCATACAGTGACTGATGCTAGGTGGAAGTCGTCTACTAGTCTGAAAGCTGAGGCCACACTACTTCATGCCCCTCCCTGCAAAGACCTCCATTTACCTCTCCCATGCCGCCTGGGCCATGTTGCTCTCTGTAAGTCCTGTGAGAGAGGAAAAGGTGGCAGGCTCTTAGAATGCAAAGTCGGAGGCCATGTCCCTTGCCCCTCTCCCCTCATCAACGTGCACCAAAGTACATAAGCAATGACAAAAAACAAAAAACCAAACTTCTACCCAGAGTATAGTACTGGAGTAGTGGAGGCCAGGGCACCACAGATATTGCCAGTACCCAAGAGACCCTGGTCCAGGGAAGTCAGCAAGTGCCTCATTTCCAGTCAAGAGCCTTGACCACAGGGCGAGTGTATATAAAGCTCTCAGGCAACAATAGCCCATAGGAACAGCAGTAGATCTCAGGGGAATGCCCTGCCATGGCCAAGGCTCTGAGGCTTCTAGGAGTAAATTTGCTTTGTCCAGAGAAACTCCCCGTGGTCACTCCACCAAGTCTGATAATTGCACTGCTTGGCCTTGTAGGCACACCTGCTGAGGGCAGGCAGCCTCTGCCTCTGAGCACATGCCTGAGGCCTACTCTGACTAGATCAAGCCTTGGGAGGCAGGTAGTAGGCTGAGGTAGTAGGCGGGAGCAGTCAAATGAGGGACATAGAATGGGAGAGGTGTTAAGATCAGTACCTCTGGGGTCTTCAGAGCCTTCTGGAAGCTGGAACTCACAGCCCAGCTGCTCTAGGCCTGAGACTCCAACATTCTCTTGGTTCTCCTGCCTGGGGACCCCTACACCCACATCCTCAGGAGCTGCAAGCTGAGCTGAGGCCTGGGCCTCTGTCTGCTCTTCTGCTCCAGGCCTAGGGCTAGCAGCCACGCGGACATCCTGTAGTGTGGGCTTCTTGGCAGGGAGCCTTGTGGCTTCCTCAGCATCAGTCTCAGGGCTCTGAATAGAGCAGTAGGGACGCTTTTTAGTGCTATGGGAGCTGGCTGGAGGCCCTGCTGCCCCCTCAGAGGTGTGGTCTTCGATGGAAGAACCCTCAGGGAGTCTGGATTGGCCATCATCCCCTGAGGCCTTGGTGTCTGTTTCCATGTCTCTCAGACGCATTGAAGGCAGAAGCCAGGGCTGGGCAGAGGCCATAGCCACTAAGCGCACAGTGTTGCCTCCAACTTCCATGACTTGTTGCTGATCCAAGAGGTCCTAGAAAAAAGGGACAGAGGGTATGTTGGGAAAGACATGTTTTACCAGGTAGGTGGAGTGGATAGCACTCCAGCTAGGGTCAAGTATTCTGAGCAGGCAGTAAGCTCAGGTCCAAAGGGATAATCCTACCATCTGCCCTGGAGATGCAAGCTGCAGGGGCCTACGTGGGCTCTTTCTATAACTACTGTGTTACTCACAACACAGCCTGATGTCTGAAATCAGAATAGCTCCAACTGATACGACTCTATGACTCTCCTGCCTTGTGTGTCCTCATGTGGGTCCTGACAGTCCCAAAGGCAGTCACTGTTTCAACATAATGACAAGACTTCCTTGTGTTTAGGTCACACCTGACCCCATTGTCTGTTTCTGTGTAGGTAGTGTCCCCCAAATTATCAGCACTCCTTTTCTCCTATAAACCCCTCAAATTCATTGACAGACAGCGCATAGGCCTTGCACCCTGACTGGGGTGCTAAAGGCAGCAGAAAATGCCTGGCTTACAACCCTCTAGTGGTCAGCAGGCTCTTTCTCCACAGCCTGAGAATATCTGAAGGCTCACAGTTAGTTTCCAAGGTTACAATCAGAGAAAGAACACTTTAAACCATGGAAACAGTATTCCCTATGCTAAGTGCTTCTCAAAGTCACATGCTGGCCTTCATTCTGGCTTGGTTTCCTGCAATGGCCCTTGGAGGCTACATGGTCTCAGTCTTACAAAAAAAGCCTCCAAATCAGACCAGGGATCTGCAACCTATTCCCAGAAGCTGCTCATAGTGAGTAGAATGATATTCTTTGGGTCCAAGGGTTACATAGCCCTTTTTAAGGGACTAGGCAGATAGCGAGATAAGTCCAGGGAGTATGGGAAGCCTGTGAGTTGGGGTGAGGGGCAATTGATAGAAGAGCCACGGAGGATGTGGCCTATCCCAAGGAGGGATAGCCACTCTAGGGCTCAGCTAGGTCCTAGATCTGGGGGCTAATGGAATTTAGGGGGACATGTCCTGGCTTAAATACTAGCAATTAATTTAATTAAAGGGAAACCGCAGGCAGGAACCACTTTTGCATTGTGCATCTATTTTAGAGTGGAGTGGTCACTTCTGTAACTGTATGCCTGGAGCTCAGCTTACCTGGATATAGTCCAGGAACGTCCTGGTGCGTCTGTCCGCTATCTTCTCCAAGGTAGAAAACTGTCTGCTCAGCTTCTCCTTGTCAATCCCAAAGCAGTCAGCAGCTGCCACAGCTTGCAGGATCTCTAGGGAGGCAGCCACATCCTCAGGGCTGTAGCCAGACTGTGCCATCTGGTGGGCAAACTCTTCTGGGCAGCGGGTGTGCAGCTGTGGATCCACCAGGCTGGTAAAAGAGGCAGGGAGGCAGGAAGGGCCAGTCTGGAGCTCTTCCAGCGGTGTGGCTGTGAACCCTGAGACTATGAGGGAAGAGAAAAATCAGTAAACAGAAATCCTTCTTGGGACCAACACATATGGTTGTCTGAGGCAAGACCTGCTCTAGCACTAGTTTACTGCTCCCTACGGAGTCACAGGGTCACCTTCTGGGGACATACTGGGCCCTCGCAGGCTGACTCTTGGTATCTAACTATAGACCAGACTGCAGCTGTCCTGAGCCCTTCCTAAATCTTTTGTCTTCCCTACCTCTAAACCCCAGTGGTGCCCCAGGCTCCATCCATGTAGTCAGGCTTCTGCTCAATACCAGGAGGGCTTCTTAGCTGAGAGAACAACCTATAGGTCAGCACAGTACTTTTGCTTGCTTCAAACTTCAGACAAAATAGAGTTCTGACTGTGGGTAAAAAGGGACAGCAAACACTATCCACCTTGACCATACAAAGGACAACTGGCTGCAGTGTGGAGAAGGGCAGGGCCTTTCCAATCCCATCTCTGCCAGCAAAGAGAAAAGGTTTATGCTATCTAGAGCTTCCTAAGTGATCAGCACCTGCAAAGGAGGTGGGTGGTGGCAATGGAGATCAAGTCTCACCTTTGACAGCAAAGAGATAAAGGACAAGATTCAACAGTGTCATAAACTATGGGATTCAAGGTTCTGAAGGTGTCACAAATGAGATTAGAGGCATGAAGCATGAACACGAGGTGACTGCTATAGATAGCAATGCCACTCTTCAGAGCTCCAGGGTTGTGTTCCTGGCTATGGTGCCAGGAATCCCAGGGCTATCCCGTATCTGAGTTGTGGCAGGACACTCACCAGTGGGCCCAAGCTGGGTGGGTGCAGGGGTATTGCGCAGTCGGAATTTAACCTGGCAGGAATTGACCACGATGCTGTCATTGGGGTTCAGGTTGCGTGTGCTGACCATGCCAGGCACTGTGTAGTAACCCCTCATTAGCAGGTACTTGGTGTGTGAGGCCTGATGGGCCTTTACTTCTACACCCTGGCGCTTGGTCCCTGAACTTTCATCTAGGTCTTCTTCCTCCTCGTCATCATCCAAGCCACCATCTTTCCCCAAGCTGCAGAAGAAAAGACAAATATGTGCCTGGCCTTGGACCTGGCCCATCTGCCACACGGCCATCACCAAGTGGCAATTGTTGTCACAGACAACACTCATTTGAGGGGCCCCCCTTTTCTGTCACTACCCAAAGCCTCTACCTCCCCATGAAGGCTCTGCCTGACTCTGCCGTAGTCAAGGATCTTGGGTTCATATTTCCTTCCGTGTGGCACTTCCTGTGACTCTTTGGAAGGTACCAACAGAAAACTCTCTGGACACTGCCCTGCAGCTCCTAGTCCCAAATTGGACAGGTCTGCAACCCATGTGATGGATGGATCCCTACAGCTCACTGGCCAGCCAGTGTAGTTGAATTGATGAGAATTTTGAGATGGTCTCAGAAATGAGAAGAGAGGGAAAGGCCTCTGATTCAACTTCTGGGTTCTATACCTCTGTTCTCATGTATACACTCCCACGAAGATATGTATATATACTATATGCTCAGACCAGATGGCTGAGCAGGTAAGCTAGGCAGTCCCACAACAATGAGAGAAAATGATCATGCCTAATGTCTCAAGAATCTGCGAGTTCTCAAACTGTGAGCAGAGCCACATGCACGGTGCTGCTCTGGGCTCTGACCTCTTCATGACCTCACTCTCCACCATGGAGCTGTCCACCACCACGATCTGCTCTGGGATTCTGACATCCACAGAAAGGAGGCCCAAGGAGAAGAGGGCCAGGGCTGTCACACAGTGTCCTCCAGGGCTGTCCAAAGAAAACGCCACCATGTCACTTGAAGGGTCACTGTTATCCAGGTCCTTGAAAGAAAAATGATCAGGCTGGTCTAGCATGCCATTGGCCCGTAGTCTGTCGTAGAACTGGAAGGATTCGGTGCAGATGGTGGTGGGAAATCGCCAGGTGAAAAGCCTGCAGACAAGGCAGAAAGAAGGTGCCACTGAAGAGCTGCTGCTGACGCCTGTGCTAGCCACTATGTGGAAGACACTGTACTCAAAACAGCCTGCACTCTCATGCCTGAAGCACTCCTGCCCACTGTAATGGGAGACAGTGCTGTCGCCCAATGCAGTCTAGATGTCTCTCCCCCACTCATCTTGTAATTCCAAGGTGGGGCCAGTCTTTTCATCTAAGCTAAAGGCCTTGCAGTGCCTTGTGCCAACAGCTGCTGACCCAGGGAGGAACCGCCTTTTGTGACGGTTGACAGGACACATGTGTCCAATCTCACTGTCTACAGATGTAAGCAGAAGCCAATTCTCTGACAAGAGCCCAGAGAATAAGGACCCCAGAAGCAAAGGAGTCCAAAGGTCATAAGGAAAGACCTGGGGGTAAGAAGATCTGCAATGGGAGAAGCCAGAAGAACTAGCGGTGGAGCTGTCATGTCTAAACGTGGCCCCTGCTAACTTGAGGCTGGCATGATATGCTGAGTGAGGGACTTCCCACACTTGCAATCAGGGACTGGCAGAACAGAGGTTCTGAGGGCACCCAGCCCAGCCCTGCAGGGTGCAGGTGGTGTAAAGGGCTCTGAGATGATGGGGGAGGGATAAGACTAGCCCACTGGGCAGGTGCACTGCTACCTGGATTGCTTACAAACTCCTAACTTTCCTCCACTTGCTCCATGGCAGCACTCCTGCATGGGAGAGACAGGCAGAAAGAGAATCCTCTCCTGGGCTCAGCTCTCTGCTCTTGAGGACATACTCACTTGTAGTATGACTGGGAGAGCTGGTAGGACATGGGCACAAAGGGCACGGCACGGTTCTTCTTGGGACCTTGGGAGTGGCTGACACGGCGTCGGTTGACCAGGCTCCTCTTTTGGCACTCCATGAAGGCCCGCACCAGCACAGGCTCCCGGAACTCCCGGTAGAGGCGGAAGATCTGAAACAGCACACGGAAGGGTGAGGTGCTAAAGGGGAGCCAGCCACGGCAGCATGGAAACTGCAAGGGGCCACTCACACAGCAAGACTGGCTCAGCAAACTAGTCTGCATGTCTCCAAGGGGCTCTGAGGTAGTGATCCTGGTGTTTCTTAGTGACAGTGTACACTGAGCCTCCAGAGTTAAGTGATGCTCCAAAGTCTTGCTCTGAGGCAAGAGTGAAACCAAGAAAGCAAAGTGACCTCACTGCTGAGGGGCTGGGTGGTTATTTGGGGCTTGTGTCACATGGAGGTATCTCCTGGAAGAAGTCATCTGAGGTCTACACTGATTCTTCTAGGCAGTTTGACTGCCAGACCTGGGTGTACAGTTAGACCCGAGGGAATAACGGCATGGGCTGCATGGGGCAGAGAATGAGGTTCCAATTTTTTTCACCTTACAAAAGTGGGCAGAAGCTAGGCGTGGTGGCACATGCCTTTAATCCCAGCACTCAGGAGGCAGAGGCAGGTGGACGACTGTGAGTTCATGGCCAGCCTGTTTACATAGTAAGTTCCAGGACAGCCAGGACTGTTACATAGTGAGACCGTCTCAAAAAAAAAAAAAAAAAAAAAAAAACACACACACACACACACACACACACAAAAGTGGAGAGACAGTTGCAGGCAGCACTGGGGCTCAGCCTTCTATGGCCTCTGCTCTTGACCACTTGCAGGTACAGCCTTCAGATCCCTGCCACTGTGTGCTGGACCACACTGACCAGGACGGTTGCCCACTTGCAGGTACAGCCTTCAGATCCCTGCCACTGTGTGCTGGACCACACTGACCAGGACGGTTGGGTTGCCCACTTGGATTCTGAGAGCCTAGGTTGCCACAGAGAAGGATCTCTGTAGCTATCTGAGAACCTGGGTTGCAGGGGAGCCTAAGAGGTATTGTATGAGCCCCTGATGTCATTGATGGCCCTTAAGTCCTCAGTGCTAGCTTCTGGGAGGCACAGAAGCATTCTGCCTGCTCTGGGGGATGGGTGGTAAGGCACTTGTTCTCATGTGACTTCCTAAGCATCTGGGGTACAGAGCCGATCTTAGATACCTTCCATCTGAGCCTAGAAGTACCCGGAGATGGAGGTGAAGAGCAGCTGGTAGCTGTTTACTTTCTTCTTTGGGGCAGCTCACTGGCCTGGACTCTCTGCTGAGGTACCTTTGCTTTCTTTTTAAGTAAGTATGAGCCCAACAAAGAACTGGTGCAGCCATGGTTGTGTACTTGGGACTTTTGCCTCACTGCCTACTCTCTCTGTAGTTCAGACTTATACAGGGTTTAGTGTTCTCCAGCTGCAGAACACCCATGAGGCCAAGGGACACGTTACACCAATCACCAGGTTCTCACTTGGAACTGTGAACACTCTGGGTATCAAAAGGCACAAGAAAGTAAGTGCTACCTGGGAACAAGTGAGTGCTGGATGGCACTCTCAGATACAGAGGCCCTTGGTGTCCTTGTGGGAAAGTGTACCAGGTGACTTAAAGTGGGAGAGGTCAAACGATACTTAGGGATCACTGAGGCGTGTCCACTGCTGCTCAATGTCCAGGCCAGGGCAGGGCTCTGGTATCAAAAAACACCTTCCTGTCAAGCATGGTGGTGCACACTTTTAATTTCAGGACTTGAAAGGCAGATTTTTGTGAGGCAGGACTATATAGTGAGACCATCTCAAAAAATGGGCCAGAGAGAAGTCATAGGTTGAGAGCACTGGCTGTTGTTCCAGAGGACATGGGCTCAGTTCCCAGTGTGCACACTGCAGCTCACAGTTGTCTGCAGGTCTGATCCCATGGGACAGGACTCCCTCTGGCTCCTGTGGCATTGTACTCCACGTGGCTCACAGA
The DNA here is from genome assembly GCA_030674055.1 of Rhabdomys pumilio. Classification (NCBI taxonomy): domain Eukaryota; kingdom Metazoa; phylum Chordata; class Mammalia; order Rodentia; family Muridae; genus Rhabdomys; species Rhabdomys pumilio. The sequence goes on from JANHMN010000003.1 coordinate 113,660,106, forward strand.
CAGACATGCTGTCAAACACTCATACACAAAAATAGACAAATCTTAGAACAACAACAAAACCCCAAACCAGGCATCCACCTTCTCCAGTTCTGTGGCACAGGCCTTACTTAGAAGGTGTCTGTAGCCCCAGCAGGGCATGTACCAGCTTAAAAGGAGCCTATGAGAGCTAGTGTTAAATGTCAATTTTATAGAATCTAGAATCACCTGGCAGACCTCGAGCATGCCCACGAGGGATTATCTTGATTACATTAACTGAGGTAGGAAGACTTGCCCACTGTGGGTGGCTCTACCCCTTGGCTGGGAACCATGGAGAAAGGGACCCAAGCAGCAAACTCAGCAAGCACTCATTGCTGTCTTTTGACTACAGGTAACATGTGCTTCAAGCTCTTGCTTTCTCAACTTCTCTAGCACAAGATTTTCTCTTTTGAGTTGCTTCCCAGAATACTTCATCATAACAATAGGGAAAGACACCGAGACAGTGGTCCAGGGCCTCTGAATCAGAACCAGAGCCAGAAAGGCACAGGTTTACTGGGTGGCATGCTGAAGACAGTGCTTGCACAGCATGTAGGAAGCCATAGGTTTGATCACAACAGCAACAAATACACAAGTCAAAACTAACAAATAAGAACGAAAGGCATCCGGGCCCCTGAGAGCCCACAGCTGAGACGAGCAGAGTGAGCACCCACATAACTCTGGTCCCCACAGCGCCGAGGGCCCTCTGTGCTAAGAGCAGCACCCACCTGGAAAGACTGGCAAGAGTTGGACTGGCTGTTAGAGAGGGACAGCGTGCTCTGGATCAGGTTCTGTAGCACCAGGAAGTGGATGTCCTCCACACTGAAACACAGTACGTACGAGGCTGTAGGAGGCTGCCGGTCACAGCAGCACTCCTGACATGCTGAGTATACACACGAGAATCCTTAGGTAAGACATGTCAATCACACAAAACTGCTATGAATGATGAAACAGTCACAAAACCAAATTAAATGGCAGTTTCTAGGACATACTAATTGTTCAAGTCTCACACATACACACAAAATGTTCCCAGCTAGACGTCTGCCTGTAATCCCAGAACTGGGGGCTGAGATGGATAGCTGCCCTACAGAGCAAGTTCCAGGCCGGTGTGAGAAACGGAATAAGACACTGTCTCCACAAAATAAAACCTTAATGGTAAGGGGCAATATGGTGGAGAGCCAGCTTCTAAACCAGCCAGTAAAAGTATGCTTTTTCAATCCATGACTTTAAATGAGAAAAAAAGAATCATTTTGTATTGCAAATGCTAAATATTGCTTATATGAGATGAGAAAATAACATTTTCTGTTGGGTTGAGCTCACGTAAGATAGGTGGATGACATCTGAAGTTAGGTCTTAGCCAACTTTCTCTATAAAGGGCCTGACTCCATGGGCTCTATTAAAACCTCTCAGCACAGAAAGGAAAGAGTGTAGACAGCACATCTGATCACACAAAACACTGGATTTGGCCCTCGATCCTCCATCTGGTCTGTAGCCGAGAAATGGCACTTACCTATTCAGTTCATCCTCCTTCCTGACCCGGTCCTTTTCATCCCCGATTGCCAACACTCGGTATCTGCATAGAAGGCAGAAGGGCATGCTGTTGGAGCAGGGTGGCCCTCCACTGAGCTGCTACTTGCTCATAGTGGCCATGCACTGCTGAAGGGCTGAACACTCATACTCAGCACATACAGAAATGCTACCAAGTTTCACCCGTATAACAAGTCCACTGTTATGACTCGAGGATCAGGAAAGTCAGTGTGCTCTTTCAAAGCATAGTGGTTACACAGGGATGGGCAGGGGCACCAGGAGAGGAGCTTGGAAAAGTGCATAAAGAATGGTGCATGTGCGTATGTGCGTGCGTGCGTGCGTGTGTGTGTGTGTGTGTGTGTGTGTGTGTGTGTGTGTGTGAGAGAGAGAGAGAGAGAGAGAGAGAGAGAGAGAGAGAGAGAGGTGCTTATTTATAGGTATTTGCAAGTGCACATGGAGGTCTGAGGTTGACCATGAGTGTCTTCCTCACTCACTCTCTGTGTTATTTATGAAGGTAGGGGTCTCTCACAAGCACAGGTAGCTTGCTGATCAGCCAGTCTAGCTAGGCAGCTTGTCTAGGGATTCTCTCTCTGCCTCCTGTGCTGCCATGACCACTTGGCTCTTAGGTAGGTGCTGGAGGTCTGTCTGATCTCATGGAAACCAACTAGGAAGGTGCATTGAGGCTGAAGGCGGGAAGAAGGACAAGCAGAGGGAGGACAGTTACAGTGAAGCTGAGGAATGAGTTTAGTGATGTATTGTGCTTACAGATCACAATTAACAACATACGACATATCACAAATATTAGGTACCTTATAACTATATACCATTATCATCTGTCAATAAAAAAGTAAGTTGGATGTGATGACACACAACTGTAATACAGGCTAGAGGATATGAACTCAAGGCTAGCCTGGGCTACAAGTAAGACCCTGCTTCAAAAAACAAACACACAAACCACCACCAACAAAACTCAAGGGCTGGGAGTTTGCTCTGGGATATAGTATTTGCCCAGCGTGTATAACATCACAAGTTTAATCTCTAGTACTACAGAAATAAAAACAAATGAATAATGAATAAACACTAATCCTAATGGCAGAAGAACAGACACTTCCTCTCCTTTCTGTGAGTTTTATGCAGTATCGCCTCATCTGAAACTCAAGTCAATCTAAATTCACAGAATCCATTATTAAAACCACAGGTCTCACCAAAACGAAAGTAAAACTTTAACTCTGCAATAATAAAAATTTTACCTAAAGATCTATTGACAGGAAATTCCACTTTCGTTCTATGAGAAGGATCTTTGGTTCCACCTAGCCCCCAATCTTAGGATCCAGGTCAACGTTATCAGCCACACCCGCAACTCGCTCTTCCTCTACTGTTCAGAAGTCTGCTTTTATTTAGGATTATGATTGGCCTCTTGTTTGAATGCACATACATGAGAACATCACTTACACATGACCATAATCCTAAGGATCAAGAGGCTGAGGCAGGAGGAATGCCCAGAGTTAGAGACTAGCCTGGACAGTATGGTGAGTTCAAGACTAGCCTCGATTACACAAATCTGTATCACCAAACACAAAAAAGACACCATATTCATTACTGAATGAACCTTATAATGTGATCCCCAATTGAAACACTGAGACCAAGGGGTGTCTCCATGAGGAGAGAGGAGGAGGCATCCATATCTGGACGCTGATGTGGAAACAGGCCTGGTTTATTTCCCTTTTCACAAGTGGCTGAGCCAGAAAGCATAGGCTCTGTTATGAGAGTAACTTGGTATGACCCCTGGCCCTGATTATTTAGTGTTCAAGCTCTGTGGTCCTAGAAGCCAGTGCCTCTTCAGGACTGAAGCTGTGCAGGATGGATGCAGCTGTTCTGACATCTGGCTATGGTGCTATCTAATAAGTAAACCAACAAACTTGGCAAAAGCCATACATAACACAGAGCCTCGATCAGTTAGGTGGGCAGCAGGAAGAAAAACTATAGGTGTCAGGACAAGCAGAACCTCAGGTCACCTGACATCAGGTGGTCCTTGAATGGCCAACTGCAAAGTACAGCCAAGCAGGCACTGTCCAGTTGGCTCATGTCTGATACTCCCCTGCACAGTGAGAGGCTCTGCCCACTGAGGACAATGCACCTACTTGGCAAAGAGTTCTTGCAGTGTGTTGGGGATCTCAAGATTGGGGTTCCTCAGGCCAGAGCTGAACTTCTCTTTCAGCTTCTCCACAAATTCTTTAAATTCCTTGGCACAAACCTGCAACACAAGAGCTTGATGTTATTCCTTCTCATGGGAGAGAGGCTGTGTGTGTACACCAAGGGCATCACGGGCAAACTCCTTTGGAAGCCACATCCCAGAAACACCATGTCTTTCCTGACACCTATCCTGAGTTCATGTGTCACCCACGTGGTAAACATTCACTGCTATGCTAGGAATTGAGTCTGTGAGTCAAGTGACACTGACAGCCCATCTCTCCAGCCTGAGGGGAGATGCAAACATCACCGACACTGCCCCCACCATGCACACAGACACACTAGACTTCTCCCAGCTTGGTCTTCCCTGGCCGCCTCATGTAAGCTGGCCATTCCAGCCCCTTCTGCACACCTTTTAGGTAGCTGCCTCATGCAGACAACTGTCACAGAGAAGCCTCCACTCAGCCTCACACCTTCCTGCAGCTCAGGCCCAAAGAAGCGGTGAGAAGTTTGGGATGTATGCAATCATACAGAGCAGATGGGCTTCTTCCCCTGGACCTGGGCAGGCCTCAGCCTATCACACCTGGCTGCAAACCTGGGGTGCCACTGTGTTCCAAGGAGGTTGTAACCTCTCTTTTACTGCATCTATTCAACTACCCCCAGCTTCCTAGTTTCAGGCCAGAGTAGACACCTCTAAAAAGCCCTGAGGGGCAGACACACTAAGACTGTTTTGTACTTAGCCTCTCTTCTTAGTAGAGGTGCTGTGGTTTGGTGTGGGGATGCTGTATGACTGGACTCTTAGGATGAGCCAGTGTGTCAAACCAGTACACCAGGACTGCTTGGCTTATAGGACAGGTGAGGTTTCCCACCTCACGAGGCTGGATTTGCCTGCTGTGTGCACTTCAGCATTCCCAAGCCCCTTGAATTCCTTTATGCTTGTGCCTTCTTCATCTGGAAGAAGACTTGCCCCATGTGGGGAAGGCCGGTCCATTCTCTATCTGTTCCAAGAGCAGCCACGTTTGCTTCCCTTGGCTTCCCTGGCAACAGGTCCAACAGAGGTAGGAGTACCTGAGATTTGCAAAGCTACCTCCTTCCTGCCAGTTGCCATTTGGCCCGCCTGAGCAGCTTCAAAGCCTGCAATTTCTAAAGAGTTTGTTTTCTTAACAAAACAGACCCTCAACTCAACAATATTTCAAAGTAGAAAGTCCTATGTGGTCATCTTTAAAACAGAGACAGGACCAATGGCCAGTCCTCAGTGCCTGTCTTCAGAGTGCACTGGACTCTGCTCTGCATGGGACCTACCTTTGGGTCTTCGTAGTTACCCTTCCGACTCATGAAATCTCCAACGAGCGCCTTATCTTGGTACACTTCTGCCAGGCAGACCCTGTGTGAGGGAAGATCCAGAGCTGCTCCAAGTTGTACCCTCCTCCCATTTCAAACACTGGAAGCTGCTGGCTTCAGCTTGCTGGGAGCTATGATCCACTTAAGCATCGGTGGGACAATTAGCTTTGGGGCATAAGCACCCTGTAGTGAGTGGCACCTAATCCAAGTAAGGCTGGCCAAGACACATTTTCCATCTTGGCTTTTATCTTCCACGAAAAGACTGTGGACAACATTCCGCCTCAGCCCTACCCTACCATAGATCACAGGGATTTGAGTAGGACCAACAAAAGTGTGTGTGTGTGTGTGTGTGTGTGTGTGTGTGTGTGTAAAAGAGAGAAAAAGAGAGAGAGAACTTGTAAAGTACTATACACCACCATTAACTATCAAAGCTGCTCCTGGGCACAGCATTGCTGCCCACCTGCCAGCCTGCCTATGTCTGTGAGGAAAGTGGAACATGGCAAAGGAGAAACATGTCCACCAGAAAGGCCTAGCCAGCCAGAACCTACCATCTCTACTATCAGGGAAAGGAAAGGGTTGGGCAGAGATAGCTGACCTTGTTTTTTTATCATCCCACTTCCAGGTGAGCACATGACCCCATCCCCAGGACAGGAGACAGAACACCAGGCCTGCTGACCTTAGAACCCTTTTTTTTTCCTTTGTCCCAGGCTATGCTGGGATTAGGGAGACCAAGCTTCAGACTTTATTCTCTGCTAACTCTCTACCACCTTGACACATCTCTTTGGATGTTTCTTCTTCTGAAGAATAGGACTAGCTCGGCATTTTTCCTTTCCTTCAGAGAAAATTCTTTCAGGTAGAAAACGAGAACATTCTACAAATAAGAAAAAGTAGCTTTGTATAAGAAAGGCCCTAGGCATGTAGTGTGGAGACCCACAGGGCTGGTCATTCCACGGCCCGCTGATTGCAGGTGACTTGCCCAGGTTCCCTGTCTGATCTGGAACAAGAACAATATAGGAGATTCTTCTTTCCCTCCTCCCACCCTACCCAATTCTTGCACCGATGGCATGCTGTAGGTACCTCCCAACTTCACAGAATATCTCTGGCTTTCCCTTCTTAGTCTCCTGGGGAAGGGCCAGAAGGCCTCTAAGGAGATGGTAGGTTGACCTTGCAGCCAAGAAGATGCTTTGTGATTCCTGGGTACCTGTTGTCCCCACCTGAAAGTACCTGGGGACAACCAGTCCTGCCAAGTGGATACAGTGTTTTTTGTTCAGTGATCCTTGGTCTGTCATGCTTCTCCTGAGTGAGCTCCATGAAGAGTTCCTAGGACTGTTCTGATCACAGCATCATCAGTCAGTGACCCTGTCCTCCATGCATGGGGATAGCCAGGACAGATGCACAGTGAACCAGCAGCCTTGACAGGCTTGCTCTGCATCTGCTCCCAAGGGTGAGCTATAAGATCATGTACAAGTGCCCAGAACCACACCTGGCTCTGTCTGTCCCACATCCAGATTCCAACACCTGGACAGCCATTGTACTCAAGTCACTCCTGGATTCCACACCTGAGTGTGAACAAGTGGGGAGAAAGGGAGCTAGCTGGAATGCTGGAATGTGGGCCTAGGAATAGCCTAGTTGTGAATATGGCTTACTTGTAGTTCATAAAGGCCTGGGGATTTTTGACTATGTAGCGAGCTCTTCGTCCAACTGAGTGAGATGTTTTATCCAAAGACTCTTCAAAGGTAGCATGCAAAATGTCCCGCACAACCTGCCAGGTGACAAATGGTCCTTTTACCTAGTTTAAATACAGAGTGTGAAAGTTAGTATGTGCACAGCCATGTTCAGGACAGCTAACAGAAAGGCATGGGAATGAATGTATCCTGGGAACCTGTTTCCCTAAGGAGGTCAAAGTGCTCACTTCATGTCTGCCTACCTACATTGTAGCAGGTGAAGCCTGGGAACAGGAGAACAGGACAAGTCCTCACCATCCTACGGAGCTGTGTGTTCTGACAAGCACTGAGAAGTAGGCCTTAGTATCAGGGAAAGTTAAGGGTAAATGTGCTTTGGTAGAGTGAGCTTTCTTTCTTTTTCACAGTGAGATAGGGTTGTGTGTAGTCAGAGCTGGCCTGGACTCCAGATTCCTAGGAGCAAAGGTGTTCATCACCTTGCTGGGTCTAGAGAGTTTTAACGACTGATACATCCTGTGTTCTCAGAGCCACTCTGTACCATTCACATCTGTAACATCTGTATCATCTGTATCACACTGGTAGAAATGAATTAAGATGCAGACTCAGAACATGTCAGAAAACAACACACAGGAAGGGACTTAAAGACAGGTGATATCTGTAGCAATTCTAATAAGATGTCATCGGGCTGGAGAGATGGCTCAGCGGTTAAGAGCACTGACTGCTCTTCCAGAGGTCCTGAGTTCAATTCCCAGCAACCACATGGTGGCTCACATCCATCTGTAATGAGATCCAGTGCCCTCTTCTGGTGTGTGCCTGAACACAGCTGCAGTGTACTCATATAAAAAAAAAACAATAATAATAAAAAAGATGTCATCAAGTTCTAGTGGAGAATGGTTGGCTACATGATGGGGGAAGAGAGGCATTCCTTGACACCAGTGTTGCAATAAAGAGCCATGTGAGAGGTAGCGAAGAGAGTTCAGGATGGTAATGGGCACCTCTCCATCTTCCTTAGGAAAAAACAGGGATGAAATTTAGGAGAGGGTGGGGTACAAGGATTAGAGACAAATGGATCAGAATAGTATAGAGAAAACAACACAGGTCCTCACTGGCTTCTCCTGGATGGTGTGCTGGTGATGAGGACAGATCAGCTCTTAGGAACTGCTGTACTTATTGGCATCACTACCTGCAGGAGCCCTGGCCCTGCTGACATGGAGCTGATGTCCTGCTGCATAGCATGCTGGCAGGAAATAGAGCCAGGGGTCCCGAGGTGCTGTCGGAATGTGAAGTACAAGAACTCTAGATGAGCTGTGGAACCTGTCACCACTAGAAGCAAGGATGCTTGGGCCAGGGAGTGGCACTATTAGGAGGTGTGGCCTTGTTGGAGTAGGTGTGTCACTGTGGGTGTGGGCTTAAGACCCTCACCCTGGCTGCCTGGAAGTTAGTCTTCTACTAGCAGCCTTCAGATGAAGATGCAGAACTCTCAGCTCTGCTTGCATCATGCCTGCCTAGATGTTGCCCCGCTCCCACCTTGATGATGACAGACTGAACCTCTGAATCTGTAAGTCAGCCCCAGTTAAATGCTGTCCTTTATAAGACTTGCCTTGGTCATGGTGTCTGTTCATAGCAGCAAAACCCTAAGACAGGTTTGCTGACTAAAAACAAAGCAGGGAAGTTACAGTGAGTCTGAAACACAAGTGCATAGAGCTATGGCCAGGAAAACAAATGTGAAGTGCCTTTGCCTTAAGGTACATCTACTCCAGGGCCTATGGATACCAAAATTACAGAGCCAAGGTGGAAATCAATGGTTCATGGTACAGAACACACCAAGCCTCTAACTGGCAGACAATATAGAAAGAATGGGTAGACAAGAGAAAAATGGTTTTTTTTCTGCACCCAGGCAGAAATGCAAATGCATCTGAAGGCTAGGAGAAATGTAGGCTGGTAGTACAAGTGCATGGGATTCTGGGAAATGCTTTTCTGGGCAGCCTTTAGGAATGGGAAAGAAGTCCAGAGGCATACTCTCTCAAAGCATAGCAAAGGGTTGCTCCCAGGAGACTGGGGTGATGGGAGGTACCTTGGTGTTGAGGACGTTGCTGGCAATTCGGCAGAGCATTAGCAAGCCATCCTCCTGCATGGACCAAGAGACACGAAGCCGAGTCATCATCCGCAGGGCATTCTGGTCAGCCTCATCTTGGTAGCGTAGTTTTTTGCTTTTGGCTTCTGGGTGCTCTCCTAGAAACACAAGAGAAAAGGAGAGAGACCTTCAGCAACTGGCTTAAGCTAGCTTTTCTTCCAGAAAGGAAGAGCCCCAACTACACTAGTATGAAGTGACCAAGCCTACCAGCTACTAGATAATGTCTAACTCCAAACAAGCAAACCATGAAGCGTTCAACATCTTTTGACAGTTCTTTTACCCATTTCCCTTTGGCTGAGTATCATGGGTTCCAGTAAGGCAATGTGAATGTAGCCCTTACTTCAATTCATGGCCAGAGAAGTACCACAGTGGGTCCACTACCATGGGATCCACTAGTTATATCACGTTCCTCACCATTCTGAAGCAGCTAGCCTGACAGAAAAATGGAATGGCCTTTTGAAGACAGTTGCAGCACCAATTAGGTAGCAGCCTGGAGGGCTGGGGTGGGTTTTCTAGAAGCTTTCAATCAGTACATGTTTCTCTCATAGCCAGGATTCATTGGTCCAGGAATTAAGAGGTGGAAAGGGATAGCTCCACTCACTATCACCTTTAACAACCCTCTAAGAAAACTTTTGGTTCCTTTTTTTGAGACCCTAAGTTCTGCTGGCCTACAAGTTTTGGTTCCAGAGTGGGAACTGGAAGCTCAGACTTCCTCTGGTCACTTTGGGCTTCTAATGCCCTTAAGGCAACAAGCTAAGAAAGGAACAAGTGTTGGGAGGGGTGACTGATCCAGATTACCAAGGGGGAAATTGAATGGCTTCTCCACAGTGGAGCTAAGAACTATTTCAGGAGTGCAGGAGATCATTTAGGTTCTCAACCTGTGGGTTGCAACCCCTTTGACAAGCCTCTATCTTTTTATCTATTATATTTTATATTATAATTTATAGCAGTAGCAAAATTAGTTATGAAGTAGCAACAAAAATAAGGTGAGGCATCACCACAACATGAGGGACTGTATTAAAAGTTCACAGAATTAGTAAGGATGAGAATCTTTAGCGTGTCTCTTGGTGCTACCATGTCCTGTGAGAAAAAGTCAACAGGAAAGTACGACTTAACCCAGGCGGAATGACAAAGGACACAGATCCTTCAAGGATGAAGGCATGGGTCACTCCTCCAGAAAATAAATCAAGGCCTGACAAGCTGCTTGCAGTAGCGTAAAACCAGCATGGGTACCACAGAGAAGCCTGCTCCCTTCTGCCTGCTTGCTTTGGCTGGCAAGTCCATTCCTTTTCTACCGTTAGAGCCTCGTTCATGTTTCCAGCATATACTGAAGATCAGCTGAGAATCCTCATGGACTGAACACCTACTGGATTTACTAGTACACAGCCATTGTTGGGCTAGCCGGTCCACAGCCATTCTAAAAAATTCCCTTTATAAACTTATCCTGTAAGTCTCTGTTCTTCTCATCATCTGCCAATCTCTGGTTGCTTCCGCTGGGTTGCCAAGTCCTCTGAGGGTAACTCATATAGATGCTTCTAGAACATGCTCAGAGTAAATGGAGTAACAAAAGCAGTCCCTGAACCCCCAAATATCTATCTGCCTGTGACCTCAGGGTACATGCAGATTCTTGCATTCTATAGGTATGGCTCTTAGGCCATCTTGAAGACTAAAAACAATGGTATAAACACATACGCTGAGATCAGCAAGATGGCTCAGCAGGTAAAGTGGTTTGCCATCAGGTCTAACAACCTGAAGTCTAGAATCGATATAGTAGAAGGAGAAAACTAACTCTGGCAAGTTGCCCTCTGACCTCCACACATTCACTGTGGCTTATGTGCACACACATATGCGTGCACATATACATACATAGATTAACCGAAAACTATTAAGAAATAACAAAGATAACCTCCTGCAGAGCCCATTTTGAGGCTGACCTTGACCATCACCTGGTGGAGAAGCCGGAGACTGACAGTAAAGTATGCCTCTGGGTGTATCCCAATAGGCTGAGGCCCCGATGGAACACCAAAAAGGAGGGTGCTGCTAGCACAGATAGCACCCTGCCTTCTGTCCGCCTGAGCTGAGCTGCTCTGCTCTACTACACACCTCCTGCCATGAAGCTCTGCCTCACCAGCTCAGAAATAGACCACCAACCAAACCTCTGAAACTGTGTGTCAAATACATCCTTCCTTCCTAAAGTGTCATAATGACAACATAGAAACCACAACAGCAAAGTGCCTGCTACATTAACTAAGAGCAGGTGACAGCACCATCACGTGTTCACACTGTGGGGAGCTCTGGGCGAGGATTCACATATATACATCCAGCCGCCCCATTGTCCCTGAGGAATTCTGGTGTTCCACGTATTTGTAACAGGCTAAGTTGAGGGCTATATCAAGTGATGGGATATTGTTTATTATGAATGTCAGCAACACAAACCAATAAAGTAGGTTCCCACTTCAGCATTTTCTTCTCAAGAACCTGCATCCAGGCTTGATGTTGAAACATATAGTCTACTTACTCAGGGAACAGGCCGCCAGCACTCACTTCCATTAGAAATGCAGTTCAGACGAGGAACCACAGACTAGGAAGTACCAAGGAGGGCTGTGCTATAGTTCTGAAGGGACAGTGCAGATTGAAACCACTCCCAGTTCCCTCCTAGTCTCACTTCAACAGGACTAAGCTTGGAGCAGATACAGACACTCAAAGACAAACCAAGAGAAGAAAGGAACTTCACTTAGATGACAAGGATCTTGCTAAGAAGATTTTTCTTTCCAGTTGAGATGAAATCCAAAATTTTCTAAATCAGAAAGTTGCTAAAGAAAAAGGCTGGCAAAGTACACAGCCAAAGGAAACTGGAGAAATAGCCCATCCTTTGATTGGCTAGGGATATAGCCAAGTCAGGGCTGCAGACAGGGGAAACAGACAGTCTGCAGGATGAACCCAGGCCCCGTGGGAGTAACAGTGCAATGTGCCCCAGCCATGCAAAGACCCAGGTCATGAGCATCCCCAGGTGACCTCGTCTTCTTCGCTTGGTCTTCCTGATGGGCTCCTTCTTCAGCCGCTTCCGCTTCTGGCCCTTCCCACCACGCACTTTTCGGTTCCTGCCAGGTGTAGGTTCTCGGTCCAGTTCAAATTGTTCTTCCTTGTCAGCACAGAGCTCAGCATCAGCTTTCCCCTCTGACCAGAGAGGCAAACGGCCACTGCCTAGAAATAACCAGAGGACACATCTGTTGAAGACAGTTCCTGCAGAGACCCCACAGGCCAGTAGAATCCATGGTGGTGTTGGCCTCAACTAGCCTCATACTTGCTCTGTGTGGATGCCCAACACGTACCTCCGGACCCAAGTGGCATTGGGCGCTTAGACAGGAAGGTCTGGAGTCTTCCTGTGAGCCCATTTTCGGAGGTATTGTTCTGAAAGGTAAGCATAGCACTGGGGTGAGCTGAGAACTTCCTGCAAGTACCCCTTCTCCTGGAGGCATTGTGCCACCAGACTTTCAGTGTGCCTCTAAAAAGGAACAACCATGCATTTCACAGATTAAGTCAGAAACATAACTAGGCCAGGCAGATACTCAAGTGTCCCCTCTTAACACTGGCTTCACCAGTTAGCTCAGAAGTCCAAAGAGCCAGGAAGCCCTACACAGTGATGAGAGCTGCAGGTGCTGGGGTGGTGTGTCCCTAGGAGCCTACCTTTCTGGCTTTGTTGATGATGTAGCTGGTCCAGACCCAGTTGCGCTTCAGGTGTGCATAGAAGCTAGAATCCAGCCCAGCAGCTCCCAGCCCATCCCCAGGGACTATGCCTTCATCCACAACTTCTCGGCTCCCCCTGAGACAAGGCAAATAGAAAAAGAACCCTTTCTGGTAAGTGAGGTGCCTGGGTATGGAGTGAGAGAATCTCTATGTGTATGTGTGACAGTGCTCACTTTCCCAGGACACTGTTGAATAGGCAGAAAGAGAAAGCTTGGAGCCCTAAGTTGGCAAGTTGTTAATTTTTCAAAGTCAAAAATCTGATTTTCATGTGAGATTGCCAACTTCTACATTCTGACAATAGATGGAATTTCAGAAAAACAGTAATGCGCAGAAACACGACAAGAAAACTTCTGTCTCTGGCTTCTAGCTGAGTTTTTAGCCAAGCCTAGGGCCACACAGATGAGCGAGGTGGTACGCACGTGGTATACTCCAGCATGGCGCACTTGCGCTCTAGGTTGTGCTTGTCCATGGCACTCTCCTGCTCCTTCCGCAGGCTGCCTTCTGGGTCACTCCCTGGATCAGGGCAGATCTTCTGTGCACACGGGCAACGCACCACGCCTGGAGAACCAAAGCAGGGCTCAGTCACGTTTCCTGCCAGGTGCTGGCAGCCAGAGGGAGAGTGGACATTTAGTCTGTGAGGTGTAAGGAAAGGGAGGCACGGTGGCAATGTCACACAGAATAAGGAGTGGAGAGAGCAGAGAGAAGTGAAAGCTCCAGTGGAAGCCTCTGACAGAGTCTCTATTGATGCAATCTGTAAGGACAAGGAAGCAAGTGACAACCAGGGCAATCCACCTTATGACAGTGGTGGATGGTCATACAGGCACTGGCTTGATGGCACAGCCACTGCAGACAGCTTTTCTTGGCTAGCATGGTATATACGCTAATTTGCTCAGCTTCAGTGCACCCCACACAGGTACGCTCACAGTTTTGGTTTAGAAGGCAGGGAACTTAGCTCAGGGAGATTACAGACATTGTACAAGGCCATTTTTCACTTGAGTAGATATGACATTTAACTGTCCTTAGGCCACTCTTTCATGTACATATTAAAGGCACCCACTGACATACCACCCTTCAGTTATGATGCCTATGAACCACATCAACGGCCCATGGTGTGATGCATCCAGTGGTGCAGTAGTGGCACACACCCCTTGGGAGTAACAAACAGCTCTCTAATGGTTCTTAAGGTCTGCTCAACAAGAGGGGAATAATTCGTGGTACTGGAGACCAAGGCAACCCTCTAGGGCTAGTGAAGTCATGAGTCTTGGAGGAGAACCTACAACCACTTCTTACTAGAGTGGCAAAATCCTTAACTACATTCTATTTTTTAAAAATATTTATTTATTTACTTTATGTATATGAGTACACTGTCCCTGTCTTCAGACACACCAGAAAAAGTCATCAGATCTCATTACAGATGGTTGTGAGCCACCATGTGGTTGCTGGGAATTGAACTTGGGATCTATGGAAGAGCAGTCAGTGCTCTTAACCGCTGAGCCATCTCTCCAGCCCCCTTAACTACATTCTAAATCCTAATCTATACACACCAGAACATATGTGTAGTTCTCATCTCTCATCAGGGACACTTATTTTTGCAACAGAGACCATTATAAGCAAACTACAACCAATTTCAACCAGTCCTAACTGATACATTGACAGCACAACTCCTGTATCCAGGCTCATGGGTCACCATGGAAGAGGGAATGGAAAGACTACATGTAAGAGCCAGAGGAATAAGAAGTTCGTTGTGAGATGAAGCCTTACCAACATGGCTGCCTATAGAAGACCTGAACAAGGATGGCACCGATACCCATAATAATGTGGAGAGGAAGGAAAGCTCAGGAGGTGTATCAACCCTAGACAAAGAGCAGCAAGTAAGACATGCTGAGAGCAGGAGAAAGCGTCTTCCCCAGGGAGAGCACACCAATTGGTTATCTAATACCAAATGATTAGCCCTGAACACATACAAGTGACACCATATAACAGAGTAGGTTATATTTACACTTAGGAAAAATATACACACTATATACATATGTATACACACACACACACATACACACACACACACACACACATATATATATATATATACACACACACACACATTAAACAACAATTAAAGAAAAAGTAACAATAAATTTGAGAGTAAGCAAGAGGTGGTATAGGTTAAGAGAGGTTGGAGGAAAAAAGGAGAAATAATGTAATTATAATCTCAAAAAATAAAAGTATACTAAAAAACAATTTAAAACTGAAACAGAACAAATACCCTCCCTGGACAGGGCCCAGACCTAGGAAATAGCACTCTAACATGCTGTCAAAATGACCTCTGTGCATTCTGGCATTTCAGACACCCCTACTTCATAGCACAACCATATCCTATGATGCAGTGTGCTTCTCCATATTACTTGGGACAGAACCTCCTCAAATGTTTGTTGAAGAAAGGGACAGTAGATGTCGGCTTAATGACTGCAATAAGCTTGTGACAAATCTGCTTATCTAAAGAGGGACAAAAGTGCAACTGTCAGGCCTGAGAAACTGATACAAATTACATGCTGGTTCATAATATTTTATGTAGGTATAAACTACAGGAGAATTTGTGCTTTGAAAATCTACAGTGTTAAGAGTTTCCCTCACTAC
The DNA here is from genome assembly GCA_030674055.1 of Rhabdomys pumilio. Classification (NCBI taxonomy): domain Eukaryota; kingdom Metazoa; phylum Chordata; class Mammalia; order Rodentia; family Muridae; genus Rhabdomys; species Rhabdomys pumilio. The sequence continues at coordinate 113,675,373 of JANHMN010000003.1, forward strand.
TAAATACCAAAGCATCATTGAGACACACTGCAGTAAGGTATGTCTGGACTCCTTAAAGCTTTTGAGTGCAAGGGCACCTAAGTGTGTGCATTCCCAATCCAGTCACAGTCCCTTCTCCAGGTATAAACCTAAGCAGTGGAGAGAAAACTCTGATGGGGACTGTGGGGCTTTGTAGCATGAATACCAAGAGAGTTCTACCACCTCCTGCCAAGCCGTGGGCTGGACTTGCCCTTATACACATACAGGGTGTCCACTCCAGAAAGGCACTTTGCAATACCCCGGAGATGTACTAAAGAGATTCGCATGAGGAAACAAGATAGGGCAAGATGCTGAATTGACTTTCTGGGAGATGACAGTTAAACAGCAATGACCAGCATAGAAGATGGGCAGTCAGTCATTTTCTTTTTTTTCTTTTTTTTGGCAGGTAAACATTCCACAGCTTCTTGCTCTTCAAATAACTGTGCATTTCCTACAGGGCCCCCAAGTCTGCTTCCAATCCTTCTTCCACTCTCAGCTGCTGTCTTCCCTCCAACATCTCTCTAACACTCCTCAAGGTCTTGGCACAGACTACTTCTCTTGATGAGTGTCTTCTCCAGTCCCAGTAGCCTCAGATTACAGCACTCAACTCAGTAATGGTCTGTCTCCTTAAATGATTCTAAGTCCTGTCACAATGTTCTACAGTGAACACCTTGTGTGTCTCAACAGTTCCTGTCACACCCAGGGTCTCTCTCTTGAGTTGTGTTTTCTCCTCCCTAGAACACACTCACCATAAAGGCCAGGAAGTGATGGCCTAAAGCAGATGCTGGAGAAATAACAACTTGTGCTTGTGAGTGGAGATAAAACACTAGGTTTGGATGCTGAAAGGGGATGGGCTGGGGCAGAAGTTTCCCATTTTAAGACCCACCACAGGGCTTTACAAGAAGTTCCAGGGACACCCTGGGCCTAAGGCAGTGGGGCTGAATGACAATGGACTCTGACCCCCAGGCTCTCTTCTGGTTCTCAATCCTTGGTCACACAAGGAGAAAAGAAAAAAGGGGGCACAGCAAGCCAGGATACCTAGTGGGGTGTTTAGGCAAATACACTGTAGGTCGAACCAGTAGCTTTCCACATCCTGCATGGAATCTAGGACGTAGAGACGTCTCTCAAAAGGCCGGCTGCTGTGGGCCAGGTTGTAATGTGGGTCACAGATGGTGGTGTCCACAATGACTGCATTCTTCTTCAGGAAAACAAAGACCTACAGGAGACACACATCAGGAGAGGAGGCACACAGGAGTCAGCACCAGGGTGTGATGCTTGGGGTTGGGTTGATGATCAGGCCCACCTCACTGGGCTGGGAGGCACTACCTGGTCTTTATCCTGAAACTTCTCTGTGGGTCCAAACTGTAACAGCCCCATGTAGCACAGCCGCTGCAGGTTCTCCACCACCGAGAAAATATACCGCCTAGAACAAACAGCACGGTTCCCCTTCACATACCTCACAAAGCACTGAGGACAGGGCAAGGCATGAGCTAGCTCTCTTTCTTGCCTGGGATACTCAGTCCCCTCGAGCATCATAGTCACCCGAGGGTTTGATTTGGAAAGTAAATACAAGAGAACAACCCAGAGCACTCCAGTAGCTATGATTCTTAGCAGCAAATTTTACTTATTAAAATCAAGTACTAAATGTACTAGCTCATGTATCTGGTGAATGAACTTAGACCCCTAAGGCTGTGCAGCAGGCAGGCAATGATGCCTTTTACTTCTCCAGGGATTGCATGAGCATCTGGGACCCGACCTTGTGGGACTTATTCTCACCTCTTATAGAGAAGCTGCTGTCGGATGTGCCTGGGGAGGAAGCGGATCAGTGTGTGCTTCTTCAGAGGGTCATTCAGGAAATCCTCCAGGTTGTCCACCTACAGAGGTCACCCAGAGGTTAAGCTCAGCCTCAAAGCTTACGAAAAACCTCTTAACACTATGACCTCACCATCTCTACCTTGGGTCCCTCTATCAACCTCACAGACCACCCAGCAGAGGGCAACAATACATTCTGGTCCCATGGGGAGGCACACAGCTGCTAAAGCCTTGCCAGGAGGCAAAAGGGGCATCCTCTCAACAGGGAAGACTGATTGATTCTCTTCCCCAAATAGAAAACACTGCTAAAGTGTGTAAGTGGAGAGGACATGAATATTAACTCAGTTTTTAAGAACACGGACACACACACACACACACACACACACACACAAGACTATAAGAAAATGTACCAAAAATATGATGAGTGATGACCCTTGAGTGATAATGTTTTGGGTCATCTCTATTTGCTCCTTTTTGACATTATCAAGCCTCTAAAAGGTGTTTTATTGCTGCTGCGGCGTATTTATTATCTTCTTACCTAGCTAGCTATCTGAATATCTGAAGTACATGATTATCCATCCACCCAGCCAGCTCTTTTATCGATTCTACCCACTCTCTGTGGAATAACAAATATCTGAAATGCTTTCCCTGGATTGACCATCTCAGCACCCACTCATCCTTCTACTCATTCACCACCTGGGCAAACTGCACGTACTTGCCCTTGATCACACAGAGCACAGGCTTCCAGCCCCACTGCCTGTAGATATGAGACCCAGAGTCACAGGTACCTTGTAGCTGACTTGAACAAGTTGGACAAAGATGGAGAGGGGCAGGCAGAGAAGAATGTCACTGACAAGAGCCCAGCCAAAGCCAAAGTCTCTGTGGACCGGGATGGGAGGCACGTAGCGCATCCATGAGACCTCATCCACATACACTAGGAAGACATCCAGAGTCACTTCAAGTCGTTAGCATGGTCAGGAGAAAAGGGACTCACCTTGCCATCTCCTAGTAACAGGACTGTGGCTCTCCTTTATCTGTCTCTCTCTACACACCCCACCCCAACATACAGACCCCTGGCTCTCACCTATCTCTGTGGAGAGTTCCATTTCTGCCTCCCAGGAGGTGCTTTCTGTGTTGTTTTTGGCTTCAGAGGTATCCCAGTCATCCCCTGAGGTGGGCTGAACCCCTGGCCTGCTGGACTCCTGCTTGCCTGTTTTCCTCTCACTGTGGAAAGTAGGCTGTTCCCCAGTGTGGCCGGCAGGATGCCCATACACCAGGTACCACAGGAACAGGTGCATCACCCGAAGGCGGGGCATCTTGGGAAGGAATCCTATGGAGCGCCCAAGTCCAGGAACTGAAGGGAGAAAAGTGTGGGCAGTGCCTGAGCAACCGCAGACTGTGTTTGGTCCAGTTCATCCCACAGTTACCATGGGCTACCTGGGTCTGGGTGCCAGGGAGGTGATTTATACACCACTGTTCAGAATACAGCAAAGGTGACTGAAGCTGCTCCTTACCTATGACAGGTTTATAATTTTTGAGTGGGGTTATGCCCATTTTCTCATCTGTCTTTTTCACCCGTGTGCTTTCTGGCTTTGAGGATGTGTTTGGGTCAGAGTCTGTTGATCTACTTGGAACCTCTGGTTCTTGGCTTTCCTCTTCTGCCTCCTCTTGGGGTGCTGGGGCTGGTGGAACTTTAACTCTGCAGTTCAAACACAAGATGCAGAAACACGCTGGAAGCAAAGACAAGGCCTATCTGCCAGGTCTGGGGTTTCAGACTCAACTAACTGGTCATGGGACCAGGCAGATGACACAAGTGAATGGTCTCTAATGAAGGGCTCGTGTGGGACTTTCAGAGGCTACTAGCCAGCAGGAAGGAGAAGAGCTGCGTGTGTTCAGTCTCCTGATGTTTCACAGATGCCAGCATCCAGCAACAGAAAAACTAGTGGCAAATTGTTCAGTTTCTGTCTTCAACCACAGGAGTTCTACTGCCAGGGTGGCCCTCTGCCCACCAGGAGCTCAGCCACCTATAAACTGCTCCTCACTAGTGTGCATCCAGCCACTTAGGGTAAGAAAGCAAGTAACCTATGCCACAACGGGACTGAGTTTCCTACACAGAAGCATTAATGGGGAGTGCTTCGATTGGTTACATTTACCAGATGGACAAGCATCAGGGCAGGTAGTGTGGCTCAGTGGGAAAGCCTTGGCCTAGAGTATGCAAAGCCCTGGTCCCATCTCCAGCACCATCAAAAGAAAAGGAAAAAGAGAGGTAAGTTAAAACAAAGAATACCAGAAGTTCAGAATTGGATCCCCATGTGCACTAGGTGAGAATGAGCCACAGCCTCTAGCCAGCAAACCCAGGATCTCATGAAGGATACACAAAGCCTTTGGAAGGCTGCTCCAGTGGCTGCAGGCCTGGGCACTTTAACTGTGAGTTCTTCCACTTGCCTGTTTGCCGTGCTCGAGTTGGAGATCCGGAAGCGAACCTGCTCAATAGCACTTCTCACAAGGGGGTCATTCTGGTCCATAGATGGGTGCACGACCAGATCTACCTATGGAAAGAGGTTGGAGTGTCAGAGAGCAGAGGGCAGGGCAGGTTTGACCTGAGGTTCCACAGCAGATATTTCCAACACACTCACAATTCAAAGTGAGGCAGAATACACGCCAGACAGTTTGCTATTGCAGCTGCAGGCATCTGAACTCCTTAGGGACCATGTCACCATGTCTTGGACCACAACTACTGGCCCTGTAGTTTCCCTGACTGGGCTGTCACAGCTCACCAGCTCTTCTGACAGCTGAGGCAGCTCCCCACACCTGCTCCTCTGAGTTTCCTAACTGCACATTAGTCTGGAAAGGTGAGTGTGGCGTAAGAGCAGTCTCCATGGGTGGTGCATCTCAGCAGCCGGAGGATGTAGGGCTGCTGTGTTGTTCCTCTCCCTGGGAACCCAGGCAGAATGGTTACTAGTGGTTGCTCCTTGAGATAAGGGGATAAAATCTGGGAAGTGAGTAGTAGATGTGCAGGAGTCAGGACACTAACTTCAGCACTGGCAGAAGTGTCACAGGTCAGGGGAGCAAGACAGGTCACGAGTGATGAGACACAATGGCCTGGGTGCCGCAGGAGCAGCTTTCTGTGTCACTGTCACTGCAGTGTGAAGGGCAGCAGCTGTAGGGGCTGGGACAGACAGCAGCACTCCTGGGCTCAGCTTACCACTGCCAAAATGGAAACCCCCACGCCCATCTCTGCACTGCATCCACCTGTACTGCTGACTTCTTTGTGAGACCCAAATGAGATCCAGTTAGGTAACTTCTCAGCAAACTGAAAAGTACTTAGAGATGACAGCTCCTGTTGGCCTCTTGTCCTAGGCCAGCAGTGAACTCCTCAACAGCCTAAGGATTAGGGCAGGTATAGAAGCATGGGCTTCAGCCAATCACCAACAGCCCGTGCCAAGCAAGTCCTATTAGAAAACAAGCCTCAGCACTGAACTTCAAACCCAGTTCAGACGCACACCACAGTTTTTCCCACGTACTGCCCTGTAACTAGAGACTCCATTTCCACAAACTTTCATTTCTGTGGTTATGTTACCCTAATTGTTGACCTGACACCCTCATCCCTTCCCCCAGGCTTTGACCTTCACAAGCTAGCCTTCTAGAATAGCACTAGATAAGCCAATCCTGAGGCCAGATAGTTTCCCCAGACCCAAACTAGGGAGAATTTGGTGCCCTCAACAGTGACACCAAGGAAGTCTGACAGAGTAGCTTCTAGGGCTTTGATGTGTCCTTCAGTGAGGAAGGCTGGCACACTACTGACTGCCACTTCTCAAGTGGATTCATGGCAGACAGCTGTGGATGAAGGAGCTCTATCAGGGAGACTGATGGCTTTATTTTGAGGTGACTTGCTGCAGATATAAAAGCACATGAGTCCTGTCTACATGCAACAGCTAGCTCTATTTCTTAAGTCACTTTTTTGGTATTGCTGTGTGTTATTTCAAAAAAAAATAAAAAAAAAAGACTTGTGAAAGCAGAAATGACCTTGTCCACTTATGAGTGAAACTAAGTATCAAACCAAGGCTCCTTTAGAGCTGAGAGAAAAGCCTAGTCAGAAATTATGGGGCTGTGAAGACAGTCCCACTGCTTTCAGCCTGAATGTCCAGCTGTACCATCCCAATTACTCTGACCCTGAAAAATTGATGCTGTAAAATGTGTGCAAAGCTGCTGAGCTACAGTTACTATGGGAACAGCTCCCATCACAGTGCTATAGAAACAGACGTATGGAGATGGAAGAAACAGACACATCTCAGACTGGCCATGACCCTTCTAGATCCTAACACTGTTCTGTGTAACTGTAACAGGTCTGCTTCCTTCTTGTTCCAGGCTAAGCCAACTGACTGCTCTAATGCTCCAGTGGCTGCTCCCAGCTTCCACAGGAAGTTTACCAGTAGGACATTAAGAGGCACAATTGGATGTCCCAATCACTAACAACAAAGGATCAATCAGGACACAACAATGAAAAGAGACACTAGGCCAGAAAGTTTCCCACACTAGCTAGCCTGTGGGCTAAGGAGAAGCCCAAGAGATTACATTACCTTTTTCTTGATGCCATCCTGAATGACTGTAGTCCGATATAATCTCAGAAGACCCTCCTCAGACAGGTTCCGCACCAAGCGGATAATGGATTTCTTACAGCATTTGGTGGAGACACCCTCTTGCTTCTCCTGGTCCATGATCATCTTCTGAATCCTGGATGGTAGAGAAAAAGGTCACTCTTTCACATGCAGGGCACAGAGGTCTGTCATGAACCAGGGAATTGCTGCAGAAGTTTTTTACACCCTATGAAGGTAGGCTTCTTGAAACATGAAATACCATCTTTCTAGACTAAACAAATTAGCTAAAGAAAGGCCACTACCCACAGCAGCTCCACAGCAACAGAGATCACATGACTTTACAATAAAGAGAAATGGGGGAAGGGGCACAGAGTGCAAGGATGGAAACCTGTCTTCTGCCAGTCTGTACACGTAGTAAATATTCCGTTAGAAAAAGCTCTAATTTACCTCTTGTTCCTTGGTCTGAGGCTCTTTCTATTCTACTGATCTCTCTCAATCTTTCTGATTCTTGTGACATTTCTACATCACTAATCACAGAAGAGCAGGGCCAATGTGGACACCAGGACACCCAGACAAACTCTTTACGGCACAGAAGGGACCAGTGTGATGATACATCTGAGGTGGTCCTTGCAGAGCCCAGTCAGAGACAGCAAAGAATCTGCATTTGTGACTGCAGGGTAAGGACCCTTCTGCCAATGGTTCTTACTCTGGTCTCAGAGCTCTGGAGGTGCTGCCCCACCAGAGTGGTAGCTTCAAGAGCTACAAAGACCAGACCTTAAACTTAGCTCCTCTATCCTTAGCACAGTCCTGTCTGTGCCTCTTGCAATGTGACTACATGCAAGTTTCTTGGTCCCACTTCTCTTGTAACAATTCCTCAGTCTTATAGTTTAAATATGGTATGTCCCCTATAACTCATGGGCTTAATACCTGGACCTAGAAGATGGTGATACTACAGACTTTGTAAGGTGGGGCCTGGCAGGACGAAGTAAGAAACAGACCTTGCTTACCCTCTCTCTGCTTCTTGGCTGCCATCAGGTGAAAAAGCTCTCTGGCTACATATCCCTGCCACTACACACACAGAGCCAAGAGACCACACCAAGAATCCAAGAAACCATGAGCCAAATAGATCCTCCTTCAAGTTGTTCTCTTGCGTGCCTGTCATGGCTGCACAAGAGTAACACTCAGGTTAGGAGAAAAGCCAGTATGGGCTCCGAGACACTTAGCATTTTAATTCTCTAGGTCTTCGCTTGCTAATGACAGGACCCCAAACCTACATCCTATTGACCACAATGAGACACTATAAAACACACACATATCAAGGCAGCAGCTCAAAGCCTCCCAGTCCCTTCCTAGGGAAGAGAAGGGCAGTCAGAAACTTACGTGAACAGGCTCTCAATCAAGCGGAGGTTGGTGACAGCTTCTATGATCAAATTTCTGCGCTTCAGAAGTCGGTATGTTTTGTGAGGCTTGTCCTGGCCTGAGCCATGTCGTCCACCTTTCTGGGAGCCACCACCCTCCTACATAACAGAAATACAAGGCCAAGGTTGAGAAAGGTTAGGACCAGACAGATACCATACCTGAGGGGCACATTCCTTTTCCAAGGAAGTCAAGTCCTGTTATTCAAGGAGAATCCCCCAGGCTAGCTCCCTACACAAGACCCCACTACCCTCTCACTTCAGGGTTCAGAAACATCAGAGGTACTTGTCAGCTGATGATTGTGGGTGACTTTAGGATCAGCTAGTTTCAGAGATGGACTTGAGGCATCACCTACTGGGACACTTCCAAAAGCAAAGAATAGCTCCATGTCTACCTGGCTTCTCCCCAGTGGGAAGGAAGAGTCCAGCTCCCTCTGCTAAGGCTGTTGTCAGGCCACGGATAGCTCAGCAGCACCCTCATTACTACTCTCAGGTCTCAAAAGGAAACCAAGGATTGGAGAGGCAAAAAGCTGTACAGGATTATATAGAACAAATATACACGCGCGCGCGCGCGTGTGTGTGTGTGTGTGTGTGTGTGTGTGTGTGTGTATGCATGCATGTGTACTAGGACAAGGCTTCTGACTCTAAAACTAGGAACCTTCTAGAAGTCAAGGCAGAGCAGGCTGGGAATTCAGACTAGGCTTCCTGGGGTGTACCAGGATGGAAAATGAAAGATGGAAGTAGGGGAGGAGTCTGTGCTTCTCCCCTTACTACTTATGTATATGTGTCTGTCTGCCACATGTGAACAGATGCCCACAGAGGCCAGAAGATGGGTAGAGTCCCCTGGAGCTAGAGTGACAGGTGGTTGTGAGCTGCCTAGTGTAGGTGCTGTGAACTGAACCCAGGTCTTCAGAAAGAGTAGCAAGTACATTAAGCTGCTGAGCCGTCTTTTCACCTATAGCTTTAATTTTTAAAAATATTTTATTTTTATTTTATGTGTATCAGTGTTCTTGCATTCCTGTCTATCCATGTGTTGTATGCATGCACTACCAAAGGAGGTCAGAAGATGGCATCAGATGCCCTGGGAGCCATAAATGGTTGTGAACTGGCATCTGGGTACTGGACTTTGAATTCAAGTTCTCAGGCAAGAGCAGGCAATACTCTTAACCACTGAGCCATCGCTCCAGCCACCACCCCCACTCTACTTTCATTCTTAAGATTGTTCTGTCTTCTAGGAGCTTACCACAAACCTGTGCCTTTGTCACATCAAAATGTGGTAAAGTCTGAACATGAACCCTCAATGAAAAAGAATACCTGTTGACATCATGTGGCAGCCATAGGGCATGTTTGGCCAGGTGACTATAGCTTAGAAAATGAAAATGAATCTCAGATCCTGGGTGACAATGTGGGAACAGCTGGGCCTTGCTTGGTCTCTGCCTGCTCCAGGTGCTCCAGGTCAGGCAGGGTTCTCTCACAGTAGAGAGGGAAGTCTAGGGGACTTCAGAAAGGTCCCAAAAGTGGCAGCCTGTTGTCCCTCATGTCTCAGTGCAACATTCTGGAGGAAGTTGCTACAAGTAACCAGAAGCTGCAGAAGCAGAGCTATGCTCTGCCGAACACTTCCAGGGAGCCATGGATGTGAAATGGAGTGTTTGTTGTTGCTTGCTTGCTTGCTTGCTTGCTTGCTTGCTTGCTTGCTTGCTTGCTTGCTTGCTTGCTTGCTTTTTAGCAGACAGCACAGGAACTCTGGCCTGGGAGGAAGGCCTGCTGCATCAGGATTAGGAGGACCCAAAACAAAGGGACTGGGCAGCATCTAGCAAGCACTAAAGAGTGGAAAGAGTCTAGTTCAAATCACCCCAAAACTATCAATTCTGCATTGGGCCATGGCTAAAGTATAGGCTGCTGCTATTCCAGGACAGGAGAATGGAAGCTGCTAAGGACCCTCCCCATGCTGCCATCTCTTAGCGGGTCAGTTTCCCATCCCATGGCATTGCCTTTCAGTCTTCACAGACCAGGCTCCATATTTCTTCTCAGGCCGTGAAGCCTGAACAAAACAGTAGCAGCCAGAGTCACCTGGTTACTGGTCCACACCAGGTGCTTAAGCTTAGGAGTTGGAGGACAGCTGAGCAACAGTGAGATTCTGTCTCAAAATAACAGCAGCAGCAACAAAGCATTCTGCCCTCCACCTGCTCAAGGCCATCAATCTATCTCTTCCTAAGTGTGATAATCAAAAAGGTCCAAGCACTGTCAAGCCTTCAAAGCAATACTGGCTATGTAAACTACCCACACAAACTTTCCCTCTGACTTTAAGTGAAAAGACAACCTTGTCAGAGGTCACTGGAGACTTGGGACTAGGCCTAGCATGGGACAGAGGCAGCACATGATTCTGTGTCACTCTGTGGAGCTGTTGTCATCACTTGGCTCACAGCCTGTGTTTGGCAGGTGACATTTTTACTACTATTGCCTGTTCCTATCCCTGGATTCAAGCACTGAACCAAGAAGACTGGAGTCTTCAAGTTATAACCCTCTAGGTCTAGTCAAGTTACTAACCTTGGGGTTATCGAGGCGGACCTCCTCAATCACAGCGATGTCACCACTGTGACTATCCATGTTGTGAGGGTCGAAGGGTGCGTTGAGCTCAGATGAGCCGCTGGTGTCCAGGCCATCCCTACAAGCAGAGCTTCTGCGGGACCGCTCCTCAGCGGCAGCTTTCGGCTTCTTCAGTGGGTGCAGGTTTAGGACTTTCCACCCGCCTGCAATGAGAGCGGGCACAGCTGGTCAGAGAAAACAAATAGAAAGGCTTCTCGGCTTGGCAGTCAGGGCAGGTTAGCCCAGGGATTTCCTCAGGTTCACTGTACAGTCTTGGAGTACAAAGCTGAACATGAGATCCACAAGTCTATCAACTACCCACTTTCTATACACCTTTTAAAGCAAGATTTGAAGCCATCCAGGTAATATACACACACAATCTCAACACTCAGGAAGCTGAGGTAGGAAGGGTGAGTGAGCTCGAAGTGGGTTACATAGGAGAATCCAGTCTCAAACAAATAAATGAAATTTACTAGGCTGTTACAGCTCATTTGGGAGAACATTAGACTGAACACCCCTGCCTCCACAGTAGTGTTCTGTAAACTAAACTCTGGTTCTTCAATGGACTGAGGGAAGGAATGAAGCTGATAGAACTCTTTATCTTTTTAATAGTAAAAACATGTAAAAAAAAAAAAATGTCCTTCAAGGAGACTGAGTACCTTGCAAGTAGCCAGGACACATCTGACTGTCTCCTCCACATCTATAATGTGATGGTAGCATCTAGGAGATTGCCAGGTGTTTGCTGAGCTGAACAATTGCTCCTTGATTCTGGCCAGGGTGTATGGCCCTCATGCCCCCATATGCTTCAAGCAGCCCTTACCCTTAGCTGGAGTGGAGTGATGAGGCCGAGAGCCAGGCCCAGCATCCCCTGAGGTTCTTGAATGCCCCCGGGACCCTCGGCCCCTACGCTTGCCACTGCAGCTGCTCTCTTCCTCACTTTCTGAGTCAGAGAGGAAGGCCTCTTCACCCTCAGGCATGAGGGACTCATCTTGCACTGAAGCAAGGCTCACAGTAGTTAGTAGCTCTCCTCGGGCCTTTTCACGAGCATATTGCCGGCTCAAGTCACTCTCCTCCGCAAACACACAGGAAATGTACTTGGTGGTCCTTTGCCGACCTTCATCTTCCATGAATCCCTAGGGCAACCACATGTGTTAGCTAGCACACTCCAGAGGGTGTTAACACCTACAGGTGTACAGGTGGTCCAAATGATCTCCCTGTCTCCATGTCAGGGCCTGCCATGACAGGACTACACAACATCTGCACTGTGTCTGCTCTCTGAAGCTAGGAGCCCTTTGTGGAGAGGGCCTTAACTTGATCTTCCGTGCACCTTCTGTGTGTGATGCTGGACCTGGCTCACTGATACAATCAGCTTGTACTGGTTATATAGAGCTCAGAGTTCTACACACTGCAGACACCAGTTCCACACAGTCACAGCTATGGACACCTGTGTTTTCGTTCATTACCAATCCACGATCATCTTGGCTTCAAAAATGGGAAAGGGGCCCATCCCACAGCATATAGTGGGATCAAGTTAAAATCTTCTATGAATCTACTACATGCCAGGAATGGTGCCAAGAGCCCTGCTATATATATAGACCAACTAATAAATCCCTACCTTGGTAAAATGCCCACAGTGTCCCACCAGAGGGTCTGAGTGGGTAGAAGTTTAGTTCCAAGGGTGGTACTATTGGGAAGGGCAGACCCTGTAGGAGGTGGGAGTCTAACAGGAGGTCCTGGTCAATGAGGAGTGTTCTCAAAGGGGTGTGTACGGGTGCATGTGCATGTGCATGTGCGTCTACGTGTATGTGTCTAAGTCCCTGAACCATTTTCTGGCTCAGGATGTGAGTTTACTGTACCAGCGTGCTCCTGTTATGAGCTACTTGCTGTCTCATTAGAGGTCCAAAGCAGCAAGAACCACTTGATTTTGGACTAAAGTCTCCAGAATATGCAAAGCAACCTTCCTCTTTATAATTAACTGCCTTAGTTACTTCATTATAGCTATAGAAAGCTGACTAATATCAGCCTTAGGAGCTGAGATACAGCTCTGAATTACAAAAGGGGAACACTAGACCTCAGTTAGTGTCTCTGATGCTTCCAGGTGCCAGGCAAGTCACACTAATGAGAGGATAGGCAGCTTATCAGACACCAGCCAGCCCCAGCTGACTGCTCTCACCCAGAGTGAGCTGCAAGGGCAGCTGCTGCCCTGTCACTCTCTACAGTGCTTCAGCTTTTAAGATGCAGAACCAGAGAAGCCCTCAGTGAAGGGAGGCCTAGCATGCAAGTAGCCTCATACAGCTACTGCCTCATGGACAGAGTACAGCATCTGCTTCTCCAATGTATAATCCCATGGGCACATTAGATGGGGTATTATAGGGATGAAAGGATGTTACCTTGACAACCTTGAACCTCTGAAGGAGCCGACACAGCATTCTTGCTTCCAGTTTTCCCACGTTCATGGCAACTCGGATCTCAGCTTGGGAAATTCCTTTCGTTCCTCTGCGCTCAACTGTAAACAACACCACACTTGAACTCCGCCACTGCACAGGGGCAGCTACTCACAGCTACTTCCCTGCTCCCTTGCTAAGCACAAAAGTGGAACCACCAGACAGAGAAAGCACTTCCCCCTCTTCCCCAAGGAACACTCCACTGCCAGACTGAAGAACACTACCTGTCCCTGAGAACACTAGTGGCTTACTTTGTGTGTTAGGTCTCTGGTATTCCACACTAAAACACTAAAGGGAAAGCACACTGTGGCTACATTCCAAGGGAAGCCGACCTATTAAAGTTTCTAACATCACCTTTAAGCAGCAATAGAAAGTTAATCTTTTCTCACAAATGAACTTACTCAGATAAATGAAACTGACCCTTTCAAAAAGCATCAAAATGATTTTTAAGACTATATTTGGGGGTGGCAGGAAGAGCTGTCCTTGAACATGTCATCATCCTGTCTCAGCTCCCAGGTACATGTGCCCCCATGTTCATCTCCTGAAAACTTTTCTTGGAACGTGCATTTTCATGTTCCTGTGGAGACCAACAATTGTCCCTTTTCTCACAGCCTGACCAGCAAGAAGGACCAGAGGAAATGATGGCAGCAGCCCCACAGCAGAGAACAGGAGAACTTGTTGCCTGTTTTTGGTATTGTGTATGTAGTCTGCAGTTCTTACCCTGGAGTCCAGGCCTGTTACTCAGTATCAGTACAGTACCTGCCTTTTACAAGCCCTTTCTAAATATCTTGGGATCAAAAATTCCAGGGAGGAGCCTGATTGGAGGCTGCTACATGAGCTTTAGAGAGATGGCAAAACTCTTTGTACAGAAAATACGTTTAGTTTTTTTTTTTTTTTTCTTAAATACATTCACATACTTGAGGGTGCCAGGCAAAAATCAATCAGGACATAGAGGCTTTCTATTTCAGATACACATAAAGATGGCCATCATAATGAAAGGAGATGGCTCATAGGCCATACGTGGGGACAGGAAGGCTATAGCAGTTGTTTCTAAACTGTGTTCTGAGGAATCTGAGCCACCATGAGAACTGTCAATCTATCAGCCTTCATAAAGGCTGAGCAAGAGATTAGCCAGCATGATCTGCTAGTGGAGTCTAAGATGGAACAATTCAGAAGGCAATGGAGGTGCCAGAACCCAAGTAGCAGAAGAGCACCGAAGGTGAGTTCTGTTCTCTTCAGTAGAATGGCTATCTCACTTCCTCTGTGCAGCAGACTGCGAGGTGCTTGCAATATGGGGTAGAGCCCTCCATCTTGCAGTGGACTCTTGTTCTCTGTTGGGCTGTTCTAGAAGCAGTATGTGGTGCTCTCTCCACGTGTATGCTTATCCTCTGCTTTTCTTCCCCTCATGCAGCAGCACAGGCCCCATCAGAAGCAGAGCAGATACCGGCACCTAATCCAAACTCACCAGCCTCTAGAACTACAAGTCAAAACCAACTCTTTTCTTTAAATATTGTCAGCACTTGGATGCTTTGTTATAGCATCAGAAAACAGATGAAGACAAACAACTAGCTAAGCTTCTTGAGCATTTCTGTGGGGGCGCTGTTGTAGCTAATTTACTCCTGTGCCTTTTATCCTGAGAAAGTACTCATGTGGGTTTCATCCAAGGTGAATGGTTAACTTTAGGTGGATTAAGGGAGTCTCAGACTGTCAAGCATTATTCTTAAGTGGGTCTACGAAGGTTTTCTCTTCTGGCGGAACCCAGCCTATGAGTCAAAGGGTAACATGGGGAGGGTATGCACCATTATCATCAACCGGGAGCCAGTGAGAACAAAAAAGCAAACAGGCAGAAAAGACAACTCACTCTCCCTCCACTTCCCTCCTACCTGGGTCAGGAGCATCTTCTTCCCTTGCTCTGGAGCATGAAAACCCATAGGCTCTCTAGTGGTTTCCCTGAGTCTTCCACTTGTACTATGGTAGGCCTCAATGTCCATGTCACAGGAAACAATTTCCCTCATAAATCCCCTCATAGATAGTGTTACCCTCAGTCTACTGGTGCATCTCCAGAGAATTCTGTTGTAACATTCCCCATTTTCACAAATAGGGAAGCAAGGCTCAAGGATCTTGTTAAAACCACATATCTAGGAGGCAGCAAGGCTCCACCCTGAACCTGATCCAAAGCAGAAGCCTGGAGAGAAGCCTGCAGCCTCCTAGGCGCTATGTGCTGGAGCCCATTTCCCTCATGGGGAGCACCTTTACCACTCCAGGGCTCATGACCTCAGGCCAGGGCTGTGAGCAGGACTCACTGAGCTCGTAGGTCTGCGTGAGCATATCCCGCTCAAACACGATGTCCACAGGAGGTACACCCTTGGAGATGACCTCCTCATCGTCATCATCATCATGGTCGTCTTCCATCTTTCGCTTGAACTCCTTCAGGAGCTTAAGGCACCGAACCATGACATCAGTCCCTAGGAACAGGGCATACATCAGGAGACAGCAGACACAGCACTTCATCCAAGAGCAGTTGATAACATCCTGAAAGGCCACAGCTGACCTATGATCACAGCAAGTTCATCCTCTGTGAGGTGTATTTGCAAAGTTTAAAACTACTAATCTTGGGGCTGGAGAGACAGATGGCTTAAGTTAAGAACACTTGCTGTACTTAGGGGACCCAGGTCCAGTTATCAGCACTCACAGGTTTGCTTCTTAGCATCTCACATCAAAGAGCTCATAATTGCTTGTATCTAGCTCTAAATGCAGAGGATCAAATGATCTCATCTAGCCAGAGCATCCCCACACATGTGGCACATACTTGCAGACATATACACACAATTAAAATGAAAATTAATATAAATAAAATGAATATAAATTTAGAAAAAAAAACTTAAAATACCTACTACTTGTCATAGGGACAAGACTACAGTGCCTTGTTAACAAATTTAGAGCAGGAAGAATTACCTGTACAAAAGGATCAGTGAGGTGCCCTGGAGGACATGGCCTACTCCTTTGAACATTCTTCCAGGCAGGGCCCTGGAAGAATGGGGTTTGCTCAAGAAATGAAGAACAACTTTTCCTTTAAAGCCAATAAGAGCCCTTCTGGTGACTGAGGGTAAGAATTTAGTTTACAAAATAACTCATTAAGAGGCCAAGGCAGACAAGACTAACAGGTCTGAGCTAGCACCTGTATGACATGAGTGCCAGTAACAAATACAGACAAGGTGGGGCCTCACTGCAGCACAAGCCGTACTCTGGGCTGCTCTGAGCTCTGAGGGAAATGTGCATCTATATACAGATAGCCAACAGCAACCTGCCACATCAGGGGAAAATCCACACTTATGCCCAAGGAAACAAAGATGGGAAACAATGTAGATGCATGGCACAGACTATGCCAGCTCACTCACTGGTCCTAAGGACTCCAGGAGTCATTTTATATACACGGGAACTGACACATGGAAGGGTTAGATCACCTGCTCAAGCTCCCCACAGCTTGTCAGTGACGGGCAAATTACTCTGTTAGGTTTCCTCAAGTAAAAGGAGAAAGCTAAGGGTGAGCAGGGCAAATGGCATGGAAATTTAGTGTGACACCCCAGTGAGCAAACTCTGGAAAATTTATCAAGAAGTCCTAGGACAATTAGAGGAGGTAACAGTCTTAGGTGACTGCAGAGGGGCCTGCCCAGAGTCCCAAAGTCATATGACAATGGTAAGTGATGACAACTAGATAGGTAGGAAGCCGCCTTTGCCAGTTCTACCTGTTTGACTAAGTAATATGTTTTTTCTGTATTGCTGCAGAATATTTATCACACAGTTACTTACTATTACATCTGTCACTCAATGTGGTTGGGAGAAAAACTCAACATGATGAGAGAAGAAAGCCCACCAACATTACAGAAAGCAGAGGATATCTGACAGAAAGACAGGACAGGAGACTCTGACAGAAAGGCACAGAGGAAAATTCACCTGGGATCAGCTCCAAAGGAAACATCATCAGCTCTTTGATTTCAGCTGGATGCTCAGAGAGACTTGGGAGATCTCAGAGCAATGGTAGCTTTGAGCCCAGAGCAAAGGGTAATGTAGGAGCCCGAGACAGTGAATCATTATGGAATCACAGTAAGCCACCCCAAAAGATAATTTTCATGATATATGCAGACTTTTCCTGCACTAAAAAATAGGAAACTTCATATACATCCAGAAAATCATCAATACTTTAAAAGAATATCTAGTTTGGAGGAATGTAAATTTTAAAAAGGTTTGTGTTTTCTCTGTGTCTCCTTTCTTCTCTTTAATTTTATTAATTTGACATTTTTCTTTCTTTTGTTTAACTTGGCCAGAAGGTGTGATAATCTTGTTAATATTTTCAAAGAACTAACTCTTTGTTTCATTGATTCTTTATATTTTTTGTTCTTGTTTTACTGATTTCAGCCAAGATTAATTGGATAGCGATTATCATATCCCTTCCACAAGGTTCAAAGACCATCATGAAAAATGGGGCAGGCAGACTGTAGGAACCTGAAGTCAGGGAGGGTCAGAGGGAAACAGTGTCTTCTGGATACAACAGGAATGCTGCCCTCATGACACACAGCAGCTGTGGTCACTGGCACAGGTCAAGCCAGTCAACAGTCAAGCATGGAGTGGGAAGGGCCCATGAGCCCCTACTCCTATCTGATGTACTATGGACAGTTAGTATCTTCTGGTGGAGGAATGAACAATTTTCTGTAAGGGTTTATCATGGGGTTATTAAACAATAATTTAATGTAGAAGAGATACAAACGTTGAATTCAAAGAAAGAGTGATGTGGGGAGAATAAATGGGAAGAATATTATCATAATACATTGTTTGAAATTCTCAAACAATAAAAATATTTAAAATATACCCTCCCCAAAAACGGGAAACTCCATTTCAGATCCCTTATGAGCAATGGTAGGACTTGAGGGGACAGAAATGTTGCTTGAAAAAGCCATTGCTATACTCATTACAATTATGACCACTGAGGAAACCCCTCCCTAATTTCAATTGTAATATTTCTATTTTTCCTCTTAAAAATGTTGAAAAAATAGCTGTACAACAAGAAAATTTAGCTGTAATAATGCAAAGGCATAAAAGACAAGAGACAGAATAAATACGAGGACAGGAAAGCATTAATTGTGAACCTATGGTGCCTAATGAAATTGAGGAACAAGACAGACAGCCCACTGACAATGGATAAGAAGCCTAGCTCGCTGGCTTGGAGCTGGGCAGAATTCAAGTGCCTAAATGTCTAGTTTATGTATAGATTCATAAAGATCTAATTGTACCTGGATAAACAGAAAGGAGAAATAAGAGTACCTAAAAGATACTAGATTGTCGAAAACACTGTTGAATTACATTAACCTGTATACTTTAAAGATGTTTTAACATCAGAATAGAACTTAGGGAATGTGTTACACTGGGAAAGAGGTTTTGCCTATGAAAGACTATGGGTTCCACCAAAATTCCTAAGAATCCATCTGAGAAAGAGAAGCTTTCACATGAAAGGCACAATTTAAGGAAGGAAGAGACACAGAAAGACAGCAGCGTAGATGATGCAAAAGCAGATGCCCTCTGCACGTGACAGCTCAACAAACCAGCTGAAGAAAGACAGATTGTTCATCAGACTGACAGACTGGAAAATACTGCTACTGAAATGGACCGCTGCTGAAGGACAGGTAATCAGGACTGCAATTATGAAGGATCCTCCTGTCCAGGGTCTTCATAAGGATATTTTAAATTTATGGGATTGACAACTGTTTCTGTTGAAATAGTTAAATTGTATTCAATTTTTAGTTTAGACTAAAAAAAAGGGAAATGTTGCAGGATATTTGATCACACTGTGAACCCTAAGATTATGTTATTTACTGAAAGAAGTTTCTAGCTCTGGTGTGGCTTAGCTCTTGGCACACACCTTTAGTTTCTGGCTGGAATACAGACTTGCCCTCAGTACACACCTTTAATCCTACACAATGAAGGTAAAGTTAGTGTGTAGAAGGAAGCAGCCATGTTTGAAGGTGATGTCTAACTGAGTGACAGACAGTGAGAATCAGAGAAAGCATCTGCCCAACTACCAGAGAAGAGAGGAAAGGGAAGCTACTTAAGAGGGCAGTGCAGAGAGAGGGAGCAAGGAGAGGAGGCAGCTTTACTGGGACAGTGGTACAGAGACATGCTGCAGAGAAACAATACGCTAGACACAAGTAAAGACAGAATGAGCCAGAGAATGAGAAGGAGCCAGAAGATTATTACATATTCCAAAGTTAGTATAAGGCCAAGAGGAGCAATTCAGGAGAGGTTAAGTAAGAGAAGTCAGATTGAATCAGAGTGGAGAGTTTTATGTAGGACTGTGATAGGATGGTTGGTTTTGGTAGATGCGCTGGTTGGAAAGCCCAGAGACCCAACAGGTGTCCATTGCCTGTATGGGACAGGCATCTATTCTGCCTCACTCCCAGAATCCAGGCTGCTAATACTTGATGTGGAACTCCATTGACCTATACTGTTCAGTCACATTCAGGGCAATGCAGCCTCACCCAAAGAGCACAGGTAGAGGGCGTGACTACAGGCCTCAGGCCCTAGAGATATTTACATACTAATGAGATGCCTGAAGATCAGAGGGCATAGCCAATTAAGCATTCTTCCCCAAGCCCTCCTCCCTTTCTCCCTCCCTATTTAACTCAGGTCTGCCCTGAGTTTCAAGGGGGTGCACATCCAGATTCAACTACCATCTGCCATGAAAATAAAGCCTGTAAAACTTATGGACCTTTTCATGTCATTGGGGCCATGCCATGAGGAACCGTGGAGAAGGCCTTTAATGAGCTGCTGCGCCTAACTTCCCGCCTAGAGGAACTCTTAGTGTTTCCAGCCATCCTACCCACAGTTTTGAACCAGCTGAGTTGACCAGCCAGTCAGAGCTCAGAAAGAACTAGGAAGGGATAAGCCTATTCAGCAGCAACTCTCAGAGGCTGAAAACATTCTAGGCCTAGATTAGATTGTATAGGGGCTAGCTGCTTCCAGGATTAGGTCTAGGTTAGCAGACAGAGGCAGTAAGCCTCCAAGAAAATAAATACATCAAGAGAATAAAGAAATACTTTTACACTGTGCCTCAGTTTCCTCTGCTGTAACAATGAAGAATGGCAACAGGGTGAGCCAGATGGCTCAGCAGACAGAGGTACTTATATGCAGGCCTGATACTGAAGCTCAATCCTCAGATTTTCTGTTCTAAGGATAATACAAACTCAAGCACAAGGCCATTCCTGGTTTCAGTAGCAAGGCTTTTTCTCAAAGGGGAAAAAATTAGTTTTTCTAACAGATCCCTGAGATGGTACCTTCTCTCCTTCCTATTAGCCTTGCTGTAGCCTTCAAACACAGCTGCTGAGGGACAAACATCACACCCAGCTGCTGGATTGCTGAGACCTTAGTTCAATCAGATTCCATAAACATTTATTCTGTACTGTGTCCAGAACAGACACAAACCAGACAGGCTTCCTCTGATGTAAAAAGAGACAAAGTTGAGGCTTGGCAAGGCAACCAGAAGACACTGAGCTTGCTGTGACAGGGTCCAAGTTGACAGTCTGCTTTTGCCTACCACAGGGAAGTTTCTTTCCTCTCTGAGTCCCAAGTTTCTCATCCATCAAGCAGAGCTAATTCTAAATGCACCTTGGACTGAGCAAGGACAGACATAGTGGTTTTCCCATACTTGACACAATGAATGCTGCATATATGGTCTCTGGCTGGAGGTTCTGAGGGACTCTGCTCTGTGGGACATGCAACAGTGCCTCCAGGGCTCAATGTCTAGCACATTTCAGGGGCTTGAAAATGAGCTATTCGGTAGGGTGGTGCAGATGTCTATCTAGTGTAAGGGACAATGAAGAATGAATGGGGTAGCCTTGCCACAGAGGACAGGTATTCTAGGCAGAGTAAGAAGTCAAAGAAAGGGAAAGAATAAAAATGGGGCTGAACAGCAAGGCAGACTGTGGAAGGAATGTCTGTATGCCAGGTAAGTAACACTGTTTATTTTGTAGGCATGATGTTTGGGGCTGTGTGGAACATGGCCAGTGGCTTGATGAGAGGCCTGCAGGAATGAAATCCGCAAATGCTGAGCTTGGTGGCTCTCCTCAGCACAGGCTCAGACCTGCACACTTCCCTTTCCTCATGAGTCCCATTCAGTCTCTCAACAGTGGTAGAACAAGGGACTGAGTCTAACCACTACAGACGCCACTACACGTTCCTTGCTTAAATCCTTGCCCCAGCACTATCCCTCCTGATGATCTGAGCAATGAGCCGTGCTCCCCATTTTCTTGGAAGTACAATAAAGAAAAAGAATAAAGAGGTTAAGAGGATTAGAGAAAAACTTAGAACGATGCCCAGCATTTTATCTGGATGTTCAACAATAGCAGTACTGCCTTGCCTACCTGTTTTTAAAGTCTAGGACAAGCCCATAGACAGGTCTATTTTACACATAGGAAACAAGAGCACTGGTAACAACAGCCAGCAATCAGCTGGCTACACCCTAGGAAGGGACAAAGAGAAATCCCACCAGCCATTCCTTCCACACTTGCCAGCCCCTAGTCAAGAGTGTGTCATCTGCCACCACCATTGCTGATCCCACCCCCCAAAAGGTGGGACATTCATGACCATTCTTGCTGATAGCTGTTACCTGTGGAAAAGAGAGAAGGGCTGTTTTAGGAGATGCCGCCCTTGCCCCTGTGCAAGTGGCTCCAGTCCATGTGTTTATAGTCGGATTTAAAGCTCATCTTTACCTGAGCTTCCCCTTTAACAGTTTCTGCCATATTAAAATGTTCTTGCTTCTTATATATATTAATTATTGACAGCAATTACTTCTCATTGTTATACCTAGTGTGCTTTAATCACTTTTACTCTTATTAAACTACTTATTTTTAACTGTTTTATCATCTTCAAAACACAAAGGTCTATACTTTTAAAACCTGGGACAACTCCCAACCCTTTGCTTTTATTTTTATGCTTTTGTTCACCTTTGATCCTGTTTTGGTCTTTATCTTTTCCACCTTTCTTGGCTTTGACTCTCTTTTAGGCCTGTATATTTAATTTATTGCACTTCTTTTATTCTTTATATGGCCCGTTTCTATCCTAGGTTGTATGTTTTAATCCTACTATAATTTTTTGAATGTACCTCTCTTAATGGTCATAATTTTACTCTGCTGTACCCTGTATATTTTCTGGAATAGTTTTTTATTTTAAATTTGACTGACATTTATTTTACATATTGTATATCCACCCTTTCAGTGGGTACAAGTCACAGCCTATGTATTCAATACCAGCCTGACTCTTACCACCTCCAGTTCTCTACCCTTTTTGCCCCCTAAAGATTAACAATCCTATTCCAGATTTTCCGACTGACTTTCCTACAGGTGGAATCACATGACAAAGCCACTGTGTGGTCATTCTTCCCTTATCTTAAGTAAGAACCACTTGAGCCACACACACACAGGGGCTTCTTGTGTGCTGTTTATCTGCTCTGTGCTCTGTCTACCACACTGTCTGATTTCTGCAGCAGGGTTTGAAAACAAGTGTGAGTTCTACATTATCCTTTTCCCTCAGGACTGTTTAGCTTTCTGGGTTCCTTGCACTTAGTTACAGATTTTAGAATCAACTTCGGATTCTGATTCCATGGAATCAGACATGGACTGTGTTGAATCAGATCAATCTGGGGAGTCTTAGCATAACATTGGCACGCTTGATCCATTTTCGTTTGCACAGATCTTAAATTTCAGCAGTGTTTTATAGTTTTCAAAGTAACTGATCTGCACATATTTTGTTAAATTTGTTCCAAGTTACTGCAAACAGAATTGACTTCTCAGCTTGACGTTTAGAGTCCTCATTTTAAGTGTAGAAAACTAGGAGTGGGGACGCATATCCAAGTTAGTTTCTGCAGAATTGTTTATTTCTTAAGAATCACAAGGCCATCAGCTCTGGAGAGGGCCTCAGCTCCAATCCCCTTCAGAACTGAATGTGAGGTGACTCTCTCAATCATCAGCTAGTCTACTCAGAAGTGTTCCACCAAGGGCTTCCAACTGGGATCCTGTTGGAAGGGGTTACCAAATTCACTTCTCCCTAGTTTTTTTATCAGCACAATTTAATAACACATGGTGGCTAGTAAATACTTGAGGAGAATAATTAGAATTTATAAATCAGAGCAGTTCAGGACAACTGCTTTAATTACAAAGCTTATTTTGCTTTTGGCAAATAGATATGGCAAAGTGTATGCACAAAATATGCCTAAATCCAAACTCTGTTTAAGGTGTTCAAAAACAATTCATATACATCCAGGAACACCTGTAAATTTACATGAAGTAAAGCATCACCTTTATTGTTTTAAGCCTTTCTATTCCAGAGTGATTTGAAAAAAAATGTTTTTGCTTTTGTTTTTTATTCTAAAACAGAACCAATAGAGCTCAAGGCATAAACCCCTGAAAACTGTATTCAGCTCTGTCTCCTGCACAAGAAAAGCAATTGAAATGGAGCTTGATTAAACTACATGTACCAAGCTCTCACCTGGCTCTAAGCTGATTCTGCCCAGGTACTAGGAACATAAAGCATGAAAAGGGTGTGACTAGCTCCTCCCAGAGCTCAGAACCCAGCACAAGGTCACTCAGAAAAGCAAAGGAGCCAGGGCCACCAAAGAGAGGAAAGAGCTGACTGGGAGCCCAGGTTGCAAACCCAAGAAGCAGAGATGGAAGATTGTGTAGGTACAGGGACTATCATGGCTAAGAACAACCTCTAGCAATCAGGATGGGCTTGGTGTGCACATGATAGTCTACACAGTCTAACTGTCCTCACTGATCAACTTGGGTGCCACCTCTTTATTACTAACTGTATTCTGAGTCATGTTGACCATTCTGGGAAGTCCTGTCCTCCCAGGCCAGGCATATGGAGATTCCTCACTTCTAGACCTTGATGAGTTCTAGGCCAGCAGGGGTTATACAGAAAAACTAAAACAAATTTTAAAAAGCCCCTTTAGATCTGTCCTACCTGCTACGAGCCTCTGGCCCTACTCAGAGTCCACCATCCCACATGAATATCACAGCACCTTAGAAGGCAGGTGTTACAATCCCAGTAAGCCAACTAAGGGAAGCTGAGACAGAGGTCAAGTAATTTCCTGAAGGCAGTCTCACCAGGAAGTCATAAGCTAGGACTGCCTGAGTTCAAAAGCCCATTTAGATAGCTGTTAGTGTCAGGTAGGTTACTTTGAATTTGCAGGAACCTAAGCCTGGAAGAAAACTCTGGCCACAGTGGCCTGCATAGCAATACAGATTCCTCTTTAGTATCTCTTCACTGAAAAGTCAAATTACTGAAGTCTGTTATTTTTAACACCTTACTTCCAACAGTCCAGAATACTAAAATGTACCTCTGTCCTCCTGAGCCCTCCCATCCTGCATCTGTCATATCTCGCCAGGGTTTTCCTTCACCAATACTGGAAAAGTCCTCCAGTATTGGATCTTAGTGTAGATTTTTGTCCACTATACTAGAGACATGACAGTTCCTTTGTTTCTCTCTGTCTTGTTTTCTGTGCTATGGTTTGGAATTGGCCCCAAAGGCCCTCTGATAAAGGCCTGGCTGGCAGTCTCTGCTGCTTCAGTGATGGAACTGTTAAGAGTTGGGGCCCAGTGTAAGGAGACTGTGTACCAGCAGCACAGCAGTACCCCTTTCAGGAAACATGGGACTCTACCCACCCACCTACCCGACCCCCCGTTTCTAGTACTAACTTAGCATTCCACTTTCTTGAGACCTTTCTATGCACTTTCTCTTACTCTCTCAAATTCCACCGAACTGCTGAGAACCGTTTTCCTTCTTTTGTCTCCACAGCTTCTTGCTCTGCTTTCATGAACATCCACTCCTTTCTGAGAACTGAGTTTTTGTCTACTTTTCAACGGTTTCTGTTCCCTGGATTCTATTAGGCTTCATTTTCCCCAACAATGTGGTTGCTTTAGGATGCTGCCTGGAGGTCAGTGTTTCAGAAGGTGAATAGGAAAAAGCTGCATCACTTGGGCCCCAGTGAAGAGTGAGCTGTCAGATGTGTTAGGAATGTGATGAGCTATTTTCCTTAGCTGGAAGACTCCAGCATTCAGTTTGTAGAGGCCTTTGCTCTTGAACTGGTCACTTTCTTCAGAACAGAGGTCTCCAGTCCCAGGTTTTTAAATTCTGGTTGTTGGTGTTCTAGAGGATAAACAGTTCAGAAGATGATGTTTCCTTTTAGAGAGGTATCAGATGGGGTGGAGTGGAGCTCAGTGGTAGAGGGCATGCCTAGCTCAGAGAAGCCCCTTGTCCTAAGCTCTAGTCCCTCTGTTGTTCCAGAGGCTATGGCTGGAGATCCTGAACCTTACCTAAACCAGCACAGATAAGCACCCCAGTCCATGTTCCTTTCCTCTGGTCTTAGCTACAGCATGTGGCTTTGCTAGACAAAGTCTAGAAAACCATGGAAGAATGTCATCAAATGAGACGGACCAGAGACAGCCAAAGGAACCACAGCTGCTGGGAATCACACCTCTGGATAGCCACACATCCTCCACTGCCAGCACTCCATCCTGCCCCAGGCCTGTTCTCATGCCCACATATCTAGAAACCCTCTAGGCTCCTGACATGTATATAGGAGGGAAGCAAGATGTGATGCTGCTCATGCAGAGTGTCAGCTCATCTAATCTCTGCCCCATCTGTATTTGTCCTTTTAAAGGCACCTAGAATCTTTGATTTCCAGTTCAGGTGTCAGCTTCTAGTTACCCACCCTTCATAGGTACTTAGCTTCCCCAGTCTGGTCTCCTGTACTACATCATAAGGTGTTGCTGAGAGCCGTTGCATGCCTGCTGCTATGTTCTTGGCTTAACCCCTGTTATGTCTCTATCATCATCTCAGTAGCATTTGAGCACAGAAAAACATTTATCTTCCCCCATCCTAATCTGCTGAAAGCTCCAACTTTCAGATTTTACAAAGATTTGATCAAGCAAGAGGCATAGGGCAAGAATGAAAAATAAAGGCCTAAAGGAAGTTGCTAAGGTGTTATAACCTACCTGTCCTTGTGGAAGTTTCTTTTTTGTAAATTTTTGTGTTGGGTATTTTATCTGCATGTGTATCTGTGAATACAATGCTTTCAGAGGCATTATATTCCCTTGGAATGAGGCCTCAGATGGTTGTGAGCCCTAATAGAGGTTACAGGGAATTGAACCTGGGTCCATTTGGAGGAGCAGTTTGTGCTCTTAAGCACTAAGCCATCACTCCAGCCTCTATCTTAAGCTTCTTTACAGTCTATACCCGTTGAATATCAACTGTGCAAACTTTGTGTGTGTGTAAGATGTGCTAATGTGTGTGTAAGTATGCTTGCATGGAGGTCAGAAGTCTATATTAAACCTTTATCAACTGCATTCAATGTTAAAGTATCTTTTATACACCTGATTTAACTGTTATCTCTGGCGTCTACTAACTTAGGCCTAGTCTTGGAAGCTTCTAGCCTCCTTACAATCTTATCTAGGTCTAGAATGCTTTCATCCTGAGACTTGGGGCTGAATAAGCTCACCCTTTCTTGTTCTTTCTGAACTCTGGCTGGCTGGTTCAATTCAGCTGTTCTGACTCAGGCTTTCCAAACCGACTGATTCAATCTGGCCTCTCCTGAATTGCTCTGCTTAGCTTTTACTAACTTTGGCAACATGTTCTAATCTTCTGGCTCTTTCGTTTTCACCTGTGTCTAGCTTGTTCTCTCTTGAAACTTCTCTATAACTGTCCCAGTTAAACTGCCTCCTTTTTTCCTACACTATTCTCTTAGTAGCCTCTTTTTCCTCTCCCTTCTCATGAGAATTCGGCATATCTTGTTCTGTCAAATCTTTCTCTGATTCATCACTTTGTCTGCCACTCAATTAGATATCACTTTCAAACATGACTGCTTTCTTCTACAAACTAACTTTACCTTCATTGTTTTGGATTAAAGGTGTGTACTAAAGGTGTATACTAACCAGAAGAATTAAAGGTGTGTGCTAAGGGTGTGTCTGTATTATAGAGTAGTCATGTAGCTGGATTAAAATCCCTCTACATCTCTACCTTCATTTTCTGAAACCCAGTCTCTCACTGAACCTAGAACTCAATGATTAAGCTAAGCTAGCAGGCCAGCAAGCCTCAGGGATCCTCGTATCCTCACCTTACAATCCCTACTTCCCCTAGCACCAGGGTTATAGCTGCACTTTGGCATACTCAGCTTTTCACCTGGGTTCTTGGGGACCTGAACTCAGATCTTATGCTTGGTCAACAAACACTTTGCCCACTGAGCCATCTCTCAATTGTATTAGCTTCTTTGAGCTTTCTTACAAGTCAGATGTTGATGCTAAGATCAACCTTGTAGGGCTACAGAAGGATATGAGATGCAGAACAGTCATGTGTGCCACACACACAGTAGCAGTATCATAGTTATAAAAAGGTTAAAAACTTCTCTCAATTAATGACCCTTGGCTGTGACAGTGTAATGGTTTCTCCTGCACTTGTGGCAAAAGCATGGCACAGTGATAGATAGTATATAATGCTTGATAATCAACTATTATGTTACTGGGCTACACAGTCGTGATAATTTTAGAACATAGTCTTCCTACTTGAAGAAAATGTTTATTTTTCTAAGCAGTATGCCTGAATCATGTACACTTTGTGCTGCCTATCTGTTGATTACACCAAGAAGCCACACTGAGTGTTTGACCCTCGCTACCTATGTGTGAGTGCATGCTGTGGTATTCATCCCTGGAACATTCTTACTGCTGTGTGATATGACTGTATTTCAAACAGGGCTTGGTAAACAGCTCAGTGGTAGAGCCCTTGCTCCACAAAGCACAATGTTCTAGGTTCAGTCCCCAGTATCAAGAAAGGAATGAATAAAAGCACAAAGAAGGGATTGGTGCAAGATGGCAGGCTGCTGGAGGACACCCTTGCAGAGGTGTTCACTAAAGCAGGGCACACTTCTAGGATCCCTTTTAGATGGAGGGCAATGAGCAGTAAGGAACTGAATTGAGTATCATCTTCACACTCCAAGGCAGTATGTGACCAGAGAAAATGACAACAGGGAGAGCCAGTTGGCCACAAGTCTCTGCTCTTACCTTTCTTGGTCTTACAGGGACCACACTCAGGGTGAATCTCCTGCAAAGGAAGGGACACCACTTTGGCCAGCCCAGCATTCAGCATATACTGGTATAGACGCTTGAATGTCCTTTCACACAGCCCCTGAAAAACACAAGCCCACAGGTACTGCTAAGTTAAGGCACTGGGAAATCCCGGCACTGTAGAAACACCAGTGTTCAGGATGACAATTACCAACTGACAGTTACTGAAGAAATGCCACAGGTACTAATGAGACTGCCAAGCTCCACTCAGGGAGCTGAACAAAGTCTGGAGTAGTACAGAATCACCCTGCTGTGAATACAAGAGGGGAAAGAGATGTGCTGAAGAGATCCTGGAATAGTGTTGGGAGCCGACTTTAAGCAAAAAGCAGCTAGAAAGCAGCTATCAGCTTTGCAGCCATCTTGAGCCATATACCCTGACATGAGACTTGGTTTTCAACAGCTTACAACAGCTGAAGCACACTCTGATATCCCACATAGCTTGTTTTGCTGTTTAGTGCCCACAGCTGCAAGGAGCATGCGGTATCCACGCCTACAAAGCATGTGGTACACGTGTTATCCACGTGCTATCCACGCCATACATGCCTGTAAAGCGCACGTGCTGTGCACACCTGCAAGGCATGTGATATCCATGTGCCTACAAGGCACGTGACAAAAGCCTATAAATACCCAGGATTTCCTTGTAGTGGAGCAGTGTAATAGTAGTAGGTGTAGTGGTGTATGTATGGTGGAGACAGTAAAGAAGACTTTACTACAGATCCTCTGGCTTATCTCTATTCTTTGCATTTCTTCCCCTTCTTCCCCCTACTCTCTCTCTTGCTAGACCCTGACTTGCAGAACAGAGCGGGTCGCTATAGTTTGGCCCCCAAACGTGGGCCAGAGTGGTCCTTTACAGAATGGTAGACAGGGTCAGGTGGGACTGGTGGGGGCAGACCTAAGAGGAGACTGCCCACAAGACTTTCCCATACTGCTTTTAAAATCCAAGTGTGTGCATGAATCATTAAGAGTCCTCCCAAAGGCAGTGGAGAAAAAAAAAAAATTAAAGTCACCTAAGGAGCCAGAGAGACAGTTCAGTAGGTAAAGGTATTTGCCAGTAAGCCAGAAGACCTGAGTTCCACCCTAGGACCCACATAATAAATGAGAGAACCAAAGCCAGCAAGTTGTCATTTGACACAGCTTCTCAGGCACCAGCCAGGGAAAGTGATCAAACACCTCTGTAGCTAGCAGGACACACAGTCCTCAGGGGCTGTAGGTCTACATTTCCGGCAGACCCTTGAATAACACAGGTGAAGGTCAGCTGCTGTCTGTCACATGTATGTCGCTCTTCTCTGATGCTACTGACAACAAAGTTTTAAAATCTAGACTGCAGGCAATGTCCTGCCCTCAGCCAATCTACTACTAGCCTTTGTTGCCACTGGCTGTACAACCCACGGGTAAGCAAAGTATGAACTGGTGAAGAGAAGGTGTCATTATTCAGTGCTACTCCGAATCTTGGGGACTGCTTGGCCCACTGGGACAGAGGCAGCAAATGCCTAGGAGCCTCAGCACACATCTGCAGCCCACTCCAAGGAGCCTCAGCACACATCTGCAGCCCACTCCAAGGAGCCAGCACTTTCACCGTTGGGCTACAGAACATATGATTATCTAAGAAATCCAGATGAATCCCATCTGGCTCCTTCAAACACGCAGGTTTGTATGCAGTGCCTTTTGTTAGTGTAGCTGAGCCTGTCAGCTAGAAAGAGCCTTTGGAAACCCATCCATCAAGTTCCTACCCCAAGCATATGACGTTGAGCTATGGACCATCCAGAATGAGGGAAGATGATGTGGTCTTGCCCTTCGGGGGACCTGTACATTCTGTCCACCAAAGAGAACAGCAGGAGCCCCAATAAGACAAGCACCCACTTCAGCTACAGGCTAGTTTAGTTGGCTCTCCTTGGAATCTACTGCCAGCTGCAGACTAGACAACTCCAGAGAACACGCAGAAAGCCTTCGTGCTCCATAAATCTCAGCCTAGGTTCACGGAATGTCCCTCCTCACCCATACCCTGCCCTTGGCTCACAGAACACACAACATGAATCCCAGACCCCAGCCTTCTCACCCAGCCTGGTGTCACATTCCAGTCTATCTGAGGATCAGCCACTCAAACTAAAAGCCTGAGTTGTATCTTCAGACCTTCTGTCAGTCCTCTTATATCCTGGCTGGGCCACCACTAACCACTGTGTCACTTTCAAAGTTCAAGGTGCAGTGGTGGCCTGCTGGCCAGGATCCAGGATCTATGTCCTCCTTCTCTCAGTGCCTCACACCACCACTCTCTTCCTGGGCTTCTCTATGCAACTGACACTACTACTACCCAAGGCTGAAGCTTCCAGACTCTAGTCTAAGCCACGCCATTAAGATACATCACCTTCATCCACCACTATATCCAATCGCTGCTGGCTTTTAAGAGCTCCATCTTTTCTGTGAATGGCTCTGTCAGGTGTAAGCTGTCCAGGGCCACATCTCCCATTGTGGGTTCATCCACTAACCCTCTGATGACATGGCCCTGTGACAGGATCACCAGATATCTTCACCCACTTCTGCCACTTTGATCCAGCTCTGACTGAAAACACTCACTGAGCCACATGCTCAAAGGTACAATGTTCTGGAAGAGTGAGGCATAGTGTTGACCTGGACAAGACTATCGCTTCCTGTTCCTCAAGGAGGGGTACAACAGTGTCCCAATTCCTAGAGAATACACAGGAACAGGGAACATAAGAAACAAAGGGGCAGACACTGGTTTTCTTCAGCCTGTTGCAACTTCCCTCACTTCTAGTTAAGTCTCCTAAAAGGCTTTTTTTTTTCAATTTTCCTTTGATTTCCCAGTTTTTGATCAACTGAAACAGAGAAATACACTCCTATTCCAAACTACAGGGTATCCAAAATTGCAAAGACATTGATCCATCAGTATCTGGAAGGTAACAGAAAGTTGAGGGACTTGATGGAGCTGGTCATCAGCTGGTTGCCATCATGAGCACCAGTGGAGCCAGGCCTGCCTAAACTCTCATACTTAAATTTCTATCTGAAATCTCAAGGTGAAAAAACAAAAACACCAGGCCAATTTACTGCTCCTTGAAGATAGGGATGCCATGGTTCTCACGACAGGGAGAGGCCTTCTTCCTGTACACAATGAAGTCAAAGACTAGCACAGCACAGGTGACTCTTGATGAGTGTCCTGACAGGTGTGATCCGAGACCTTCAGGGACTATTTACTGCCCAAATTTGATATGCAGCTTCCAGCTCCATGGTTTAGCTTCCAGGGTGGTCTCTTCTCCATGTCTAACACTGGCTCTTGGCTAACATTCCACTGAGAACCATCCCTGGCATCCAGGCAGCAGGGTCACCATGAGCTTGCTACCTCTCATACTCACTCCATCACGGCTGCTACTCCTGAGCCCGAGATGGAGCAGGTCAGTAATTGCTTTTTCCTCCCTGTTACTTCAGCATAAAACCACTGGGAGTAAAATTACAAGTTTCATGATGAAAGAAAATCTAAATGTCAAATTTTTTATCATCCCACATGAACTCTGACAGTGGGTTGAGAGCAAACCCCAGAGGGAATGAAGTCAGTCAAGGGTAAAAATTTAAATGAAAAGCATTTTCTCACTGTGAAGAAGAAAAGGCCAGGGGTGGGGCTATAGCTCAGTGGTAAAATGCTTAGTAGGCATGAGATTTTAATGTTCGATTCCATTCTTAGCACTACAAAAATAAAAAAGAAAGGAAAAGGCCATTTGTCAGGCTCTGGATCAGGCTGCAAGTCTTCAGTGCACCCCCTTTCTAAGCTCTCTAGGTTATACGCAGCTTCCAGCTGCTCACCCAGACCCTGCCTCAAGGACTTACCAGTTCCTCCCTCAGCTTGCCCAGAGTCTCAATCTGGTTGCTCCGTGTGCTCAGCATCATAGACAGCTTCTCCATAAGGATGTCATATTTGCTCCTCCTGGAAGAAACACCAGTCAATCACCTGCTGGAGCCTAGCACCAAAGACTACCTGATCTTTAGAGATGACAATTCATGTCCACAGTTATGGTGATAGCGTACAAACCAGACTTCGGGGCAGACACATCAATCCAATGATCTCTAACCTCCTCACCTTTTGATTGCACTCTAAAGGTTAGAGGCCTTTCAAGTTCTGCCTCCAAGACTCAAGCTTTTGTATGTCTGCTGCACTCCCTTCACTCCACCAAGCCCTCTCTCTCCTATTTCTACTTTTGGCTTCTCTGGTGTGACTGACCTGATGCCCACTTCCTTTGTAGCATGAAGTTGGTGTGTCATGATAAATGTCTCTGAGATAATGGCTTCCAAGGAAGCTAATGCTCATGCAGCTTGTGTCTGTGGAAGGGTGTGGAGCAGCTTGGCTTGACCCCTTGTCCCAGAAGAAGAGAAAACAAATGCATGCTACCCCCAGTGAGGACAGGAATGAAGAGATGGGTACTGCACCTGGCTCTGGCACATGGAATGCACTGTCATGACCACTTTACATAAGAGGAAATAACAGTTTAGAGGCACAGGCACTCTGCCCAAGAAAGAGGCAAAGGTAAAACAGTGACACTGACGTACCGAGTGCTTTCTCCTACCACTCAAACGGCACCCTATGCATTCTCTCTAACCCTTCTGTTATCTAGGCTCCTGGTAAGTTGCAGGCCTCGGCTTGAGTGGGTCTTTGTTACTGTTTTGGTTTTTGAGGCAGTCTCACTCTGTATCCCAAGCTGGCATCAAATTCAGGATCTTCATGCCTTAGCCTTCCAAGTACTGAGGTAACAGGTATGTGCCACCATGCTATCACAGTCTGGCACTATACTTACTTAACTAATGGATAGTATGAGCCATTAAAATGTAAAACTTGTAAAACATGATTTTCTCCAAAACACAGGCCAAGAGATGGTACAGTTGGCAGGGTGCTAGAAGATGGATTAGGACTTGTGACAGATAGTGTACAGGCATGAAGGGCACGCAGAATTACAGATGTCTGATAGGAGTACAGATATGAATTTTACTGGACGCCCAGTCAATAGTCTGCACCCAAGTGTCCACCTTGTGTCAAGTCACAGCACTGCAGTGAATGTTAAAAACAGAAGTTACACTTATTCCAGAGTGCACACTTGCCTCTCTCTGAGGGTACACCCAGCTAAGGACTGAAAGCAGGATTCTGACAAACAGCCTAGAAGAGAATCAGTTATGAAGTCCAGAGATGTGTCTGTTTATCTGTTTTCGAAATGCCTCTTGGTACTGCCCATCTCTACTACAGAGTACTGGTGACCAAACCTAAGTGTTTGAAGCTTATGCAACTTATGGCTGCTTTTATAGGTCCTGTACCTACTTGGCTATTACCCATCTTGGCTTTCACTTTTCCTATAAAGACTAGGCAGTTGTTGGGAAGTACTTTTCCTTCCTTTCTGTATAATTGCCAGGCTTTCTAAATGAGCAGGATATACTTTCCTCAGAAACAAACATAAAATATCTTTAAGAAAACCTTTAGCTTTTGGCCTTTAAGAATCTTAAAAACACAAATAGTCACAACATAAAAGTAAATAAACATTTTCTACCAGCCGCACCTGTCCACATGAAACCGGTTAAGGAGGAGGAGGATGGAGTGTTGCTGGGCTCCAGTAGGTAATCGGATCACATGTGACTGCATTGTAATGAGCCCATTCTTGTTCAGAATTTTCCTGTGATAATGAAGCTTCCCAGCATCGACCCTGCAGGAGAAGAGAGTAATTACCCCACTTCTTTACTGGTAGCTTTAGCCTAACAATGTAGTTTCTCACTTACACATGAATACATACTGCTTAGCCTGCTAGCTTTTTTTTTTAAATAAATATTTATTTTATGTATGTGAGTTCATTGTGGTTCTCCTTGGACACACCAGAGGAGGGCATCAGATCCTATTACAGGTGGTTGCGAGCTACCATGTGGTTGCTGGGAATTGAACTCAGGACTTTTGAAAGAAGGGCCAGTGCTCTTAACCACTAAGCCATCTCTGCAGCCCCTAGCCTGCTAGCTTTAAGAGAAAAGTCACAAGAGGCAATGGCCTAGAACAAAAAAGCCATGCCTTAGGGAAGACAGCAGCAGGCCCTTGCATTTAGAGTGTAGTACAACAGCCGTGTAATTTAAAGTGGAGACACTAGCCTAGCTCTTACTTGAAAGCAGTGGTGTGAAGGTCTCGCTGCAGCTCCCCTTGCCACCTGGATCGACCTAACCGCTCCAAAATGCAGTAGGAGAAATCAGGAAGCTTCAGATCAGGATCCCCCTCTAGGCCTATTAAGGCCCGGTATCGCATGTCCTGGGAAGCCACAA
This sequence comes from Rhabdomys pumilio, assembly GCA_030674055.1. Lineage (NCBI taxonomy): Eukaryota > Metazoa > Chordata > Mammalia > Rodentia > Muridae > Rhabdomys > Rhabdomys pumilio. The sequence goes on from JANHMN010000003.1 coordinate 113,709,698, forward strand.
TGATGAGCTTCTTACCCCACCTGCAAGTCACAATCATATGCAGAATCAGTGCAACTGTAAGAAAACCAAAGCACAAGAAACCAGATCCTTTTGTCATTTCTGCTTCTTCTGAGACATTCACAGAGCCCCAGTTCTGCTTTACAAGTTCAGAGTCAGAACTACTGTGAGCCGACAGATAAGGCCACGCTTGCTCCCTGGCTCTACACACTAAGATACATTCATACTCTTTACTGCCATAGAACTGACTATGCACATCTTTCAGGAGTCTGCCTTCTATCTACAGGGGCCTCCATCTTCACATAGCTCCAGGGTTACTACTTGGCTGCGATTCTCATGGACCTTTAGATAATTCCTGATCTCAGAGTCAGATCACAGTTCAGCTGTCAGGACTGTATCAGAACTTTTAGGCCTTCCAGAAGATGCTAATCCCACCCCAACCATGCCCAGATTCCTCATAGTTCTTAGTACTCTTGGCAACAGCCTTTGTAACACTGTCTCTCTCCTTCAGTACTATCATTAGAGGCAGTTCGTGACCTTGTTCAACTGGTGTGAATACAGCAGAGAAACAAACTAGGACAGAAATTGGTATCAGGAAGAGGGCATTGTTGTGATGGACCTGACCATAAGGCTGCCACGCCTTGGACTGTTTTGAGGGAAAAGGTGGAAGATTTTGGAGCTGTGGGCAGAATAGCCATTGAGTGCTTTGAGTTTATTGAGCTATTGTAGGAACCTAGAAGATAATGCTAACAGTGATCCAGAAAATGGAGGCCTGGCTTATGAACTTTTATAGGGAAGCCAAGATTATTGAGGCTATTCATATGATATTTTGGATTAGGAGACTGTAAACATTTAGGAAGTAAAACATTTGGTTTATCAAGACAACAGATGCTGGTTAACTGGTGCTAATAAGCTATGATTTTAAGTAAGAGACAAACATCACTCAGACAAAATCTTTTGAGGAGTTCTTTTCAAAGCAAATACACAGAAGAAGCAGTACAGAGAGGGCCAAGGCTGCATCCTAGGCTGAAAGCTGATTTCAATGTCTAAGAGTCTAAACATAATATTGGTTTAAAAGGCATGAAGGGGTCATGGAGAGCAGCTGAGGCTCTGCACTTAAGAGTCTCCTTAAAAAGAGGCCCAGAGACACACCCAGAATCTTTGAAAAGGAAGGGGACCACTGATGAAGGTGCAGTCTCACGTAGAATGCTTTAGGGGCTGGAGAAACAACTCAGGGGTTAAAAGTTCTTGCTGAGGCTTAGACCCAGTCCTTCTTTAACTTTTTTAACTTATTTGAGATGGTTAGACTGTGAGTTAAGGGCCTATAGCAAATTCATGGCTGTGAGTTTATTGTTAGGGTGTTTTCTTTATTTTCTTTAGAAATAGCTGAGAGGAGTTAACAGACAACAGTCCAGATTATCTTACATGGATAGTTGGTTTTCAAAACATCAGAAATCCACAGAATTGACGTTACAAACATTTCTGTATTAATGTTCATTTTGATTAGAGATCTGTCTGTTCCTGACAGCTTCCTGTCTTGGATTCTAAGAAGAAATTGAGCATCTTTGGAGTTATTCCAATTGTGGTGAGACAGCCACTAGGCAAGAATTGCCTCTTTCTATCTACAGACAAATTACTGTCCAGAAAAGGACACACTTGCAGAATAGTCGACTGATTATATCTGCCAAGACAGAGTAATCAGCCCTTAATAATTCTGCATCACTAGGTCTGTCAGATGATCCTGGGCCAGAAGGCTGAAGATCAGATGCCCCAATGTTCTGTAGTATAGGGACTGTCCAGGTGTTCAGCAGTCTCTATAAATTGGCTAAGTTTTAGAAGCTATGTTTTTGTGTTTTCCATAATTTCAGTTAACTCAGTCATTCTGGATTTCTGACTTATAGTCTCATAGCCAATCCTTGCTATTTCCTTTGAGAGAAAAGATTTGAGAGGATGGTTTTCAGCTGACATTCATTCTAAAGCCAAGAAAAAAAAGCCAGGTTCAGAACTAAGTCTTTTAGTTAGGAGAGATGACAGAGGTTCTGCTTAGTCAACAAAATGATGGACTGGGTATTAGGTCTATCTTGCACCTTATTGACATAAATTGGTATAGTTATGCTCTAACTGTATTTTGAGAGAAAAGTTTTATTTTAACAAGAAGGGTGATATGTAGGAGGAGCTAAGGTAGGAGTACAGAGAGGAAGAGGAGGAATAAGGAGAGGAGGAAGACAAGGAGAGGAGGAGCTAGGTGATGAGAGAAAGAGAGAAGGGGGACAGACATAGAGACAGATGTTCACATGTCTCCGCCAGTCAAAGATAGTTGATATATCTAGGTTGAGTATTGGGTTACAATTCTGATTGATATTGAGTATTACCAAACTTATAAAGCCTTTGGTTAACATTAAAAAAATTGTATAAAAGCAAAAAGGAGAAGGGAGCATGGGATAGGGGTTTTCTAGGGAGGGGAAATGGGAAAAGGGGATGGCATCTGAAATGTAAATAAAATATCCAATAAAAAATAAATTAAAAAAAAAAAGTTCTTGCTGCTCTCACAGAAGACCTGACTGAGTTTTAAGTTCCTAGCACCCACCTGTAACTCCAGGGCATCTGATGTCTTCTTTTGGTCTCCACCAACATCAGCTTGTATGTTATGTATGTATGTATGTATGTATGTATGTATGTATGTATGTACACACACATTTTAGAGTTATTTTTTTAAGAGTATGATACTCTGTGCTGGGGTGTCTGGGTCTATAGTATGTGTAATGTTTAATTTTTAATTTCAAGTGTCAATTTGACAGTGTTAATTAGTAGCTAGAACATTACTGAATCCCACCTTTGATTGTGTATGTGAGAGCTTTTCTAGGGGATTACCTAAGTGGAGAAGATTTGCCCTGAACAACATGGGCTGCGCCATTCCACATCTGTCTCATGATTTGTCAAGATGTGCACCGACTCATACTCTGGCAATGCATTCCTGAACATGAGGCACCTACTGAACTCTCTCAAACCATGAGCCAAATCCTTCCTAAGTTGTTTTTCCGCCAAGTCCTCTATCACAACAGTGAAAAAGGCAGCTAACACACTGCGTATCGTCACACTGTGTCAAAACCTCACTGGTGCCTTGCCTAAACTATGTACTGAGCTGCTTATTCACACTCTGGCCCAGCCTCAGGGAGACCCAGCCCTCACTCACTGCTTGGCTCCAAATGACTGAGCTGGAGGACTGTCCTCTTCCAGACCAAAGTGACACCAAAGATTTATAGAAGCATGGCTTTTTATCCCTCTCCTCTGAAGCCACTTTGGCTTCTTTCTGTTTTGCTGTTTCCCAACATCTGGTCCTGAGGCCTCAGCAGCTCAAGTACTCTCTGCTTAGTCACAGTTTTCTGTGCTCCTGTACCAGCCAGATAATTTCATTTCTCCATGAAAACAGCAGGAAAGAGTTTATCTTTGTAAAATGTGTGGTACAGTATGTGTCAAGTCTACACAGTCCATCCTTAAATACTTAGACCTAAGCCTTTCCCCCCTTAAAACAGGCTTATTAAGAGAAACTACAAGAGGCCATCTGAATAAATGACTGCAAATACAGGAACAAGCTTGCTTCTTATTCAATCTCATTCCTCGTGTCAATTCCCACCCTTCATTATCATCAAGCCAGCATTTGTGTTAAGGACTGACTGCATACCCTCCTGGATGCTCCTAATTTTATCTGCATTTAGATTGTCCAGCCGCTGGTCCCATGACTCCTGCTACTGTACATCTGAGGACTGTGACCATCATTTTGGTGATCAAATGCTGAGCAGAGTATATGGTGCCAGGACAAATAAGTAAAAAATAATAATCTACCTTTAAAAAGCTCACAAAGGAAAAGCCAAAAAATGAACAATCACATCAGGGGTTCTAACTCCAGACAGAATAGCTCTGGGTACAAAGCTTCAGCAAAAGCACCTGTGGTCAGCAGTGGAAGCACACCACAGTCTCAGAAACCTCTGGACACAGCAGGAAGGTGGATGGGAGGGAGAAGGGCAAGAAAGCAGGCCCTGCCCATTGACAGGGCAGGCTTGCTCTGGAAGACCAGGGGTGGCATGGCTAGAGTGTGATACATGCCAGCAACCAGATAGCTAAGAGATACTCACAAGGTCAGCATGGCCAGAAACTCCCAATTTGATGCCTCAACTTCTAACCCAAGTAGGATAGCCTAACAGGGGAGAAGTAAATTACATGTACCAACTCTCTGCCAAGCACCTGTGCGACCTGAGAGGTTCAGTGTGGAGCACAAAGAGAGTCTACCAGTGGGGAGCTGACGGCCTCCTGGTGAGGGAAGAATGCTGCCAATGAGCATGTGAAGGAACTGTGGCACAATTCAATGGCCTTGCTGCAAATGGTCAAATTGTGAAGACCCAAATGCCCTTAACTGTTCACTGTGTCACACTTTTCTCACCAGACCACAGTAAACTGATGGTGCCTGGGCAGCCAAGACACTTAATGAGGGGTACAGATGAAGCTGGGATGGGATGCTGGGATGAGGGCAGAACATTCTAAACACACAGAACAGCACACACCTTTCCCTTCAGAAACAAGGGAGCCTGACAGATTCCACCTGAAGTACAGTGAGGCTAGGTGAGAGAGTTTAGCAGGCAGGAAGGTCACACAGGGTCACACAGGGCCTCTAGGCCATAGTGAACAGAACAGGTGGCAAATGAGAACAAGATCACTGGTGTGGAAAATGAGTGGTCGGAACCCAGCTTACCAGAAAGGAACTGTACCCTATGCTGCTTATAAGAACCAGTCTTTGTAAAAATAAATTGCATGGTTTTTTTTTAAGAGCTACTGGAAATCCATGTTTCTAGATGTTAGCAATAAAATAATCTCTAAAATAAATATGACCTCAGTCTGGGCAAACAAAATTTGCCTGTGAGATGTGGCTAGTTCAAAACCCTGGCTGTGAGCAACTCAAAGAGACCATATGTCCATCACATCTTCATTTTAGGAAAACCTCCAATCATTACAGGAGGTAGAGGAGAGACCACATCAGTGTGGTGAAGAGACTTCTGCATTACTGGAGACAAGTTTAGAAAGATAAGTCAGCAGGACATGACTGACAACTGAGTGCAGACATCTCAGAGAGAGGAGGCCTAGAAAGAGACCAAGTTCCTGTCGTACACATCCTGGCTTATGAGGCTGCCTCTGACCAGGACACAGAGGTAAGAGGGAGAAGCAGGTCTGAGATGGAGAAATGGCCACCAGGACACATGAGGGCTCATACCTGAAACACTACATGAGATATTTGGGAACAGCTAACCCCTGACAGGGCAGAAGGAACAAAAAATTCACTAAAAGCTGGGGACAATCAGGAAGAAAAACAAGAATATGGGAAGACCATGGCAATGTTCCATCCCAGGGATTAAGGGCTTGCTGACTGGGATCTTAAAAGTCAAAGTGTCAGACAGGAGTCAGATCTGCAGGAAGCAGAAGTAAAAGGGAGGGGAAGAGGGATACACAGAGAACCTGGTGTCTCCTCCAAGAATTACCTGCTGAAGGCTTCTACCATTGTACAACGAGGCTGCAAACACTTGTTCCTGATGCTACTGGTGATGTCCTTTCTCTCTTTAAAGTATCGGCAAGAGCCCTGGATGCCATCCTTATTCTCTAAGATCATATGAATGGGGTAGACATCCTCCAGAGTGACTGGGTCCCTCCTGGACTCCAAAATTCCAGTTTCCAAGTCAATTTCTTCATATCTAGGGAGAAAACACATACATTAAAAACTCCCAACTCAGCTTCAGAGATAACATGCACCTGGCATCTTCTGCCAACTCCCCACTGAGACCAGAGGGAAGAACAGGGGAGGTTCTTTGTCTCTCACAAGTATAGTCTCTTCTTTTCTCTTCTCTTCTCTTCTTTTCTGAAACAGGGTTTCTCTGTACAATCCTGGCTGTCCTGGAACTCACTCTGTCGACCAGGCTGGCCTCAAACTCAGAAATCCGCCTGCCTCCCAATTGCTGGGATTAAAGGCGTGCGCCACCACTGCCCGGCCCAGCCTTTTTCTTCTTAAGACAATTCTTCTTTGCAGCCTGGACTGGCCCTGAATTTTCGACGCTTTTGCATTCACTTCCCGAGTACTAGGATTACAAGCACGCACCACTATGCCTGGCCTACAGTTAAACTTGACAAGCAGGTTTTTACCTTTCTTTTATTTTGAGACAGGGTCTCCTAGGCAAGCTTGAGCTCACTCAATACATAGCCAAGAATGATCTTGAAGCCTTGATCTTCCTGCTTTACCTTCTGCATGCTGGGATCACAGGGCTAACTCCACCATACCTGCTTTATAAAGTTCTAAGACTCAAACCCACTGAGCTACACCTCCAGTCCAGAGACTGTATCCACTTTATTGACCAGAGCCTTTTGCTTTCCCTCCAGATCTAGTTCCTGGATCATCCACCAAGGATGTCCTCCTGACAGCTTTCTCTCTTTAGTCTTCTCTCCAGTTCCTTTATCCACTTTTATGGTTTTGATATTTGCCTGCATGCAAACAACTCTCATCTTTGACGCCAGGCTTGTGTTTTGCTTTGTGGTTGTGGGATGGAACTCGGAGCCTTGCCCATATTCCTAGCCCCTTGCTTCCTCCTATTCCCCCCAAACAACAATTCAATGTCTTTAGCAGTCTACCGAACATCTCAAATTCCATGAGCTCAAAGAGGCCCATTTCCCCACCTCCCATCAAGTCCCTGGAGCCCAGCACACTGGCTCAGCTGCCTCTTATCAGCTGGCATCTATGAGTTTCCTTTTTTAAGCAGGTGAACTAAGGTAAAGTACTGTTTGCCTTTGGAGACTGGCTAGCATTCTTCTCTAGTGTAACTGAGGTACCACATCTGTACTTTTAATTTTTTTAGAAAACTGTTGTCCTTTCTGTGAACTTTGTCCTATATAACCCTCAATTTCCCAGCACATACTGAAGCCTGCTCTCTCCTTCTCCACCCACACTTTAATCTTGGTTGAAGACGCAGCCTCCTCCATCCAGCCTTGAAATGTAGGTTGTAGCTTCAAGGTGTCCAATCACAAGACTATCCTGGGGATGATCTCTTGATTACCAAGTACCCGGAATGACTCACAGAAGTCTAACCCAGCCCCTACCCGCTGGCTGCTTTACCCATCAGAATCTTCCCTCACACTCAAAGGAGACTTGCAGTGAAGTTAGCACCTCCCCAAGACTCACCCACTGCTCTTCCCCCCAACTCTGTGAAGGGGATTAGTACTGATTCAGGTCAGCAGCAGCAGACACCAAGTATACAGACCTTCATTTCTGTTTTTCAAAACTGCATATCACCAGTCACCAAATTCTCTGAACTGTTTTCCTAACATGCCTTTTTACTTATTTCTTAATTAATTAAAAGGTTTTTCAAGATGGAGGTTCTCTGTATAGCCCTGGCTGTCCTGGAACTCACTCTATAGACCTGGCTGGCCTCAACCTCAGAGATCTGTTTGCCTCTGTCCAAAGTCATATGCTGCCATCACCATCCGATTGTCTTTTTTCTTTAAAACAAAAAACAAAACGTTTTCACCATGTAACTGGAGCTGGTCTTTACTTCTTCTGCTGGAGCCTGCCTTCAGGGACTACAGGTATGTGCTACTAGGCCAGGCTACCTGGGATTGTTTGATCCTATGCTGCCTTCATGCCCATCCCCACCATTACAAAAACCAGTCTCTGACTGGTTGCTAGACTCTGGTCACTGGTCTCACTCCCGCTTCGGTGACTTTTTACTGTCTTTATAGTAAAGGACAGCTTCATCAATTGGATTAGACAATCACAGGTTCTTTCTCAGACAAATTTAGTTAAGGGCAGAAGAGATCCTGGGCCTAGATTTCCTGGATTCCTAGTTGATGACCACTTCACCCCCCAGCCTTTTTTTCTCTTCAGAATGCCAACCTCTTGAGGGTGTTGTAAAACTTTCTGCACCATGTATGTCCCACAGTCACACCTCACAATAAGCACACTTAAGTGGCAACAGTCTTTCCCCATTCTCTGCTCCCAAGCTTACAGTTCAGGCACATGCAGTTTATTTCTCTCCTGTTAAGCTATCCCACTTGGTCTTGCCTGTTCAGAGCACTATTTGCCAAGTGGCCACCTAAATCTAAACTTATTTGGTTCATCATTACCTCTAGAACCTCCTCTGACCTTCATAACACAGCTTAAGAGTTCCGACTTGCAGGGCACAGTGGGGCATGCCTGCAATCCAAATGCTAGGGTGCAGAGGCAGGAGGGTATAAAGTCACACTGGACTATACTGTCGGCCCTTTCTTAACAAAAACTTGTAAAGGGGTGGGCTGACTAACAAGGTGTTCTCAGTGGTAGAGCTCGTGTCTAGAGCATGCAAGAAGCTGGATTCTATTCCTTGAGAGAGAGGGACAGACAGGAGAAGGAAAACGTGCATTTAGCAATCCCTGAATCCTGTACTTGTCCCTTAACCTCTCGGTGGTCAGCTTCCTCCTCTGTGAAATGAAAAGACAATGGTGTCTCACTTAGTGTCACGGAACTGATCTACTGAGTTCTGTCGCTTCCAGAACTGGGTCTTGGAACCCACTTAGAGGAAGTGCCCAATACATCTCGGCTACTCTTTCACTGCTGTTTGGTGCTGTGCAGACCTCCAACTAGTTGCCTTAGCTTTCAGAACGAATGCTCCCTAAAGGTCCCTGAAGGACCTCACCTGGCTCCACTTTCCAACCACTTTCCTACTCCTGTCCTATCATCCAACTTAAAGGAACTCTTTAGACTCCCTCAACACACTGGGAAATAGTCACAGCGGATGCCCCCTCCCCCAGCTCATCATACTCCGGCCTGCTAAGGCGCAGAAAGCTCAGGTTAGCTCGCCTCCCGCGCCCATCCCCCACGTCCCACGGTATCCGCTCTGCAACGCACCATCCCGCCCCCCTCCAAGCTCTCAGCCCCCGCCCCACCCCTGGTAGCTGACCGGTCTTGGAGTTGCAGGTCAGGTCGCTCTCGCGGCTCCTCGTAGAAACTGATGCCCGGGTGCGTGGCTAAGGCCCGCCACAGAAATTCCTGCGTGTAGGGTTCCAGCGGCAATGGGAAGGCAGGCGAGCGGGATTCTAGGCGGCTCCATAGCGCGGGCAGGCACAGGCCGTCGAGCCCCTCCAGGGCCACCTCGTCTAACAACGACTCGAGCGCGTCCATGGCCGCTTCAGTTAGCAGCGCCCGAGGCGCCTGCGCACCTCGCCGCCGAGGCCAGGGCCCAATGCGCCTGCGTACAGCGATCTTGGGCCTAGGGAAGGCGGGCCAGATGCTAGGAGCAGAGGGGGAGTCCCAGCGCTCCGCCGTGACGTCACGCCACTCGGGGGCGGGCTCAATGAACGGAGTTCCTTCACCATTGGTCCGGAACTCCGTAGTAACCAGGGGAACTGCAAACAGTGTCAGGGCCGCTTCCGGTTCGGGAGGCCGGAACCGCCGCCTCTAGGGATGGACGGTTAGTGTCCGTGGGCCCCGCCGGGAGGTTGGGCGGCTGTCCCTCATCCCTCGGAGGTGTCTCTGGGCGGAATACCAAGCCATAGGGACCCCGGCCCAAGATGGGATCCAGCCTAAGGGGAAGGTTCTGGCGGTGCGGAATGGGGAACACGGCTGGGAGTGGTTTTGTAGGAAGCGCTCTCAGACCTAGGGAGGGAAGACCGGGAAGAGATTGACGTTGGGGAGGCCTGAGGAGGATTGCGTGGGGGGCTGGGGGGGGGGGGGGGGGGCCTGGGGGGGGGGGCGGGGGGGGGGGTGGGGGGGGGGGGGGGGGTCCTGGGATGGGCAATGGGCATGTGGAAGTTGGTTAGAGGTTAGCGTGTCTCCTGGGAGAGTGTCAGCTACTGGCATCAGGAGTGGAGGGAAACGGCTGGGAATACTTTTATGTGCTTCGGTATCGTTGATAACTCACGTTAACTGAATACTGTTCGGTGCCAGGGTTTCTGTAACTACTGACAAGTACAAACGTTTCAGAGCATTCCTTTGAGATCGTTACATATTTTACAGGCGAGGGAGCTGAGGCTAAGAGAAGGCAAGCAACTTGCCTGCCCAAAGTCAAATAGCTAATAAAGAGGCAGCATGAGTAAGACTCCTGGACATTGTGTCTGTAGTAGAATTATGGAAATTTGAAATCTGAAGAGGTTTTTAAAAGCCTTTCATTCCAGAGCTTGGCAGTGCACATGTCTACAGGGACAAGTTTGGTGGACTGTGACTGAAAACCAGTTGCCAATCTGTACAGAAGCAGCTGCTCAGATTTGGTCAAATGATTGTAGGAGCAAGTCTCAAACTATGACAGCCAGTTAGTCAGTTGTAAGGCCAGAGGCAGCCTGGTTAGAATCACTATGGGCACTCAGAAGCTCCCTGGAAATAGCTATTCAGATATCCAGCTTTTCAGATGGGAACACTGATGTCTGTGGAGACTGAAAAGGTCTATGTTAATATCTGTTTCACAGTTCATTACTGCCCCTTCTGCATTCTTATAATAGCCAGTGGATGCAGCATGGAAAGACATGTTTCCATTGAATGTGTTACATATGCTTAAAGGATGCCTTTGTCCTTTGTACTTGAGACACTATAAAAAATGTCCTTTATCAGTTTGCCCCGTGGGAAGGTCCGTGGAGTGCAGTTGTAGAACAGTAGTTCTTAAATCTTGTAGACCTTGGACTCCTTTAATTAAGCCTTTCCTTTAGAAGACCTTTAAGCAACATAAGCATGTATTATATCTGTGATGTTGCCACATAAATACAAAATTTCAAAACATCAGTTCACTTAGAGTTTAACATCAGGCCAGCAGTGGTGGTGTGTGCCTCTTTTCCCAGCACTCAGGAGATCTCTGTGAGTCCAGGATAACCTGTTCTACAAAATGAGTTCTAGGTCAACCAAAGCTACATAGTGAGGCCGTGTCTCTAAACAAATAAGAAACACTAAACTTTTACTCCTGAACTTAGGTATTTTAAATGAAAATAGCTGTGTATACCCCTCCTCCAAATAGAAAAAAAAAAAAGTATAGCTTTATATTTTCTCTCTCCCTTTCTTTCCCTTCTTGATTTTGTTTTTGGGACAGGGTCTAATGTAGCCCAGTCTAGTTTTAAACTTGCTGTATAGACAAGGAATCTTGAGTTCCCAGTCCTCTCGCTTAGCCTCCTGGGTGCTGGGATTACATGGTATCATGCCACTTAACTGGCTCTTTACTTTTTTAGGACTAGGGATTAAACTCATGACCTCACTTGTGCTAGGCAACTGCCCACATCGGAGTGGCTCTCCCATCCCATTTAAGACAAAGTCTCAGTAAGTTGCTTGGGCTAGCTTTGAACTTTTGAACCTTTGGCTTCAGTCTCCTGATTAACTAAGATTATTGGCATGATAACTATGCATGGCTTATTTTACATTTTTTTCAAATCTCTCTGTATAGCTTCATAGGAAATATGTATGCCATATGCACATGGGGGCTGCACGCCTGTTATCCCAGCACTTGGAGGCTGAGGCCAGATCATGACTTCAAGTCCAGTTTGACCTATACAGTGAGATCTTGTCTCAAAGAGCCAAAAGGAACAAGGTGAACGCCTCTGCTTTAGTATCCTAACTTCTCAGAACTATGTTATTTTGGCTAATGAGTTTGAACAGGTAGAGTCCCATACATAAGTGAATGGGAAGTGAATATCATTATAGCTTTTCAGATAGCTGTAGACACTTTGGCAGTAGATTGAAACTTAGCAAGTAACAGGTTCTAGAAGGTTAATCATAATGTGGTTAGTGAACTTGGGACTCATATAATAAATTCCATTTGTCTGTCATGCCCTTTGATCTATGGGCTATTTTCCCCATATCCAATTGTATGACTTCAGCTACTGGTCATTTGGAAAAAGCTGGCTTAATAACATGCAAATTCTCTAGATGGTGACATTAGAAATTATCCAGTATCAAAGAAAAAAAGAGAGAAAAAGAAAAAATTACTTAGGAGTTTCACACCTGTAATCCTGGTACTTGGGAGCCAGAGACAGGAAAAGCCTAAGTTTGAGGCCATCTTGGGTTACAGAGTAAGACTTTATCTCAAAAAACCCAGAAAAACAAGGTATATTATTACTGTCACTATCTTCTCTGTTTTGTAAGAAAGAGATTAAGCCCCTGGAAACTGCTAAAGCAATGGAAGCACCTTGCTACTTACCTTCCCTTGAAAACTGGTTTTATCATTGGCAACAAATAATCAGTTGTTTCCCTGGTGACAGGCTCATTTCATTTGTGTCTGAGAAAATATCTATCAACTTGCCAAATCTAAAGAGTCATAATTTGTGTCTTGTTCATAAAAGTAAAACTGATATTCTCTACATGATACAATTAGTTCATCTGGTAACTTCCATCATTTCCTGTGCTTCTGGAAGGAACTGTTGTTCTTGTAACAATTTCTTGATGTATACTTGTATTTTTTCACATGCTGAGAGTTTAGAAAATAATTATTTGCTGTTTTATCAGGCTGGTTTTGTTGTTTTTGAGACAGAGTCTCATTATTTAGGTCTGGCTGTCCTGGAAGCTCACTATGTAGACCAGCCTGGCCTTGAACTCACAGAAAGAAATACACCTTCCCTTGCCTCTTAAATGCTGGGATTAAAAGTGTATACAACTCCACCTGGCTAATCAGTGAAGATTATTCTGCATTTGTTTGCTTGTGTTACAAAGTACATATCAGTAAGGAAACAGTCATTTATACTATTTGAACCTATGGCCTGGATTAGGCTAAAAGCATCTTTGCTTGTTTTTGTTTTGCCCTATCAGTCAGAATGCCACACAGAAGTTGCAGTATTATGGTGAAAAATCACTTTGCATTCATAAACCCCTCCATTGCCTAGGATCTGTGTACACCCTTTGAGATAAATTGTTCCAGGATGTTTTGAGAAGTGACTCGGTCACTTTTGCTCTCTCAGCACCCCTGCACTGCTAGGACATGATGATAGCCACAGAGGAATCTGCAGTTTAAGCTAGGTTGCATGAGGAAGGCTTTACTCTAGGAAGGTATTTACCCTAAGATTAGTCTTTAACCTTTAGAAATCCTATTTTTAATTTGTTTAATGTGTGAGAGCCTGTGTGCCCTGGCATTCTTGTGGAAGCCACCATGAAGTCAGGGATCCAAGACACTCACTATGTAGCCATGACTAGCCCAAAACTCACTATAGAGACCAAGTTGGCTTCAAACTTAGAGAAGCTGGCTCTGCCTCTTTGGCGCTACTGTATCTGACATTTTTATACCTAATCTTTATAGACCTGTGTCTGATCTGTTGTTGAAGAGCAGCATGCTGTAAGTTAATTGTGATTCTAGCTAGGTAAGACTAGGTAAGCCAGCGGCCTGATTAGAAAGCCATTTGCTTCCTGAACATATGGTTTAAATGTCTAACAAGTCTCCCTAAGCTGGGCTGGGCTTTATTCTGCAGTTTCCTGTGCCTGCTTTTCTCTGGCCTGTTGGTTTGGTTGAGGCTATCCTGGTTTTGTTACAGTTTGGGTGATGCTCCTAGATTTGGTCTAAGTAGCTCTCAATTGCCATCTCAACTGTGCCATCTCTGAATCTGTTTTCCTGTCATCATCATATGAGATGCATATGAGACGCATATGGTGGTGAAATATTTCTAGACCAGGTGTGGGGATGCCCACTATAATCCCAGCGCTTAAGATAGGTGATTGTGAGTTCAAGCCTAGGCTAATACTGCCCCACCACCCATCCCCATCCCCATCCCCCACCTCTGTCTCAAACAAGGAAAACAAAGTATTCGTAGTGGTAGCTGATGAGATTGGTGGCTGCAGAAGGACAGACTTCTCGAAAACTGTTGCTGAAGAGAACAGGCATCCTCTTTTTCACTTTTCCTTCCCCTTTTCTTTCTTTCTCTCTCCCCAAGAGTAAGTACCCCATTCTGACCTGGAACTAGATTTGTAAGGGAGGATGACCTTGAACTCCTGATCTACCAGCAGTCTCCCAACACAGGATAAGCTTTGAAACTAGTGTACTCTTTGTTCAGAAGAAATTTGTTTCCGGTTTTTGTTTTTGTTTGTTTGGTTTTTAATTCTCATGAAGGAAAATGGCCTTGCAAGCATCCTCTGCCTATGAAAATGTTCGCCTTTGTATTAAAGTCAAAATTTCTCCAGTGAGATGGTTAAGGAGAAAAACAATTGTTCTCAGTCTTTGGGGGACATGATAATTAGAGAAAAGCTAACCACATCAGTGCCATTAGAAAGGATTTTAAAGTTGGTTCATTTGTCTTTGCTGTCCTGGAAGCAAATATTCAACATTTCCCCTGTTGATACCAATTGTTTGCTTAGCAAACTTTCGTAAAGATTAATAATGTCAAGTTGAAATTTTGCCTGACTTGTCTAGATGATCCCAAAAAGCAGAGCAGGCCGTGATGAGCCAGGCGGCTTTCCTGAGAACACACTGCCAGTCACCAGGCAGCAGTTCGGGTCTGTGTGGGTGCGTACCTGGCTCCTAGGTATGCTTCTGTTTTTCTTGTTACTTAAACCAAGCATGAGATAACCAGAAGATTGATCTTCAGCTGGCAAAATAAATCTGTGCCTTCTGTGCCGCGTGTCTGCTCTCTTCTTTGTCTCCTCCTTCTTCAGGTGCCTTTTCTCTTACATCCCAGCGTTTACTCCACCCTATCACTAGCTTCCAGGAACTTGGCACATGTGTTGTGCTTGTCTTTATGGCATCTATGGTAGTGATTCAACATCAGTGTGTTTGTGCAGCAGGATCTAGAGATGGCAAAATAAGTAAAACTGAATTCCAGTGAGGAACATGTGGGGATTCATTTACAATTCTCTCTCTGGATAGTGTTTTATGTGGCATATAGCTGGCTTTGAATTTACTGTGCAGTGAGGTTGACATTGAACTCCTGATCCTCCAGCCTCAATTCCCCAGGTTGAGGTACATACCATCTTTCTTAGCTTTGTTCCCATTTTCAGATTCCCCCCACCCCAACCTCAGGGGCTCAGGATGTTGCTCAGTGGAAAATAATTGCCTAGCATGTACTACACACTGGGTTTCCTCCCTGGCACCACAAAAAGGGAAATTAAAAACAAACAAAACAGATAGAACCTTTTCGGTAAAGGTGATTTTTAAAAAGGATGTTGCTTTTAAAAAAATGTCTGTGTGTGTGTGTGTGTGTGTGTGTGTGTGTGTGTGTGTGTGACAGAGACAGAGAGATTGAGAGAGACAGAGACAGAGAGACATACCATAGCACTCATGTGGAGTCAGGACAACTGAGGGGGGCAGTTCTCTATTACCATGAAAAATCAAAAGGTCAGTCATGCTTGACCACAAGTGCTTTACCCACTGGCCACCCCACTGGACCAATGCTCAGTCTTAAAAGGAGATGTAGGGGTGAAGAAATGTCTAAATGGCTAAAAGCACTTGTTGCTCTTCCAGAGAGTTTTGTTCCCAGCATCTGTGTTGGGTGGAGTCACCTCTCATAACTCCAGTTCCAGGGAATCTGGCACCATTTTCTGGCCTCTGCTAGCACCCGCAGATACATGGCATGCACAGACATATGTGTAAATAAAAACTAAAAAGGAGATGGAGCAAATCAACTGATAAACTTTGCCTTGTAAGTGTAAGAGTCTACATTTAATCACCCAAGCCCACATAAAATGCTGGGCATTTTGATGTGTTTATAGTACTGGGGACATGGACACAGGCAGATCACTAGGGCTTGCTGCCCAGCCAGCCTAGCATACTCATTGAGCTCCACCAGGGAGAGATCCTGTCTGAAAAGAAGGGTGGATGGGGCTGGTGAGATAGATGGCTCAGTAAAAGACACCTGCTGCCAAGCCTGGAAACCTGAGTTTGATCTTTAGGACCCACGGTAGAAGGAGAGAACTTACTGTAGCAAGTTGTTGTTTGCTCTCCATGTATAAACACACACATGTACACAAAATAAATAGAAATTAGTTTTAAAAAAAAAAGATGGACAGGACCTGAGGAAAGACTCTTGAGATTGACCTCTGGCCTGCAGATGCAGGTGTACATACATACACCCACACACGCAAACAGACACACACAAGTACTAGCAGCAGATGGATTCTGCATATCAAAGGCTGCAGAGTAACCTTGTGGAGTCATCCCACAGACATGCTTATTTGACTTACAATGTTTTTATATACTTGCACTATTTGTCAACATTGAAAATTGGGGAGATTTCTCATCAACAGCTTATTGGGGTGTTTCGACTATCAAGAGGCTGATGATACTGGACTTGGGAATTACTTGTGCATGGGAATTACTCTCTCAAGCAGAGGTACCCTGAGAGAGAGTTATCCTTTCCAGTGCCACCCAGTGACCTCATGTCTCTCAGCTGCTTGAGACCCCAGCATCTATAGTCAGTCCTGCTACCCTATGGCTGTGAACACCTTTGAAGAGTCTAATGGAGTGTTGCACTTTTACCATGCTACACGTAAAGAGGTAAGATAGTTCCTGCCCTGCTGAACTCACAGGCTGTGAGAAAACTAGATGAACAAATGATGTCGATTCTACATGGGAGTCTAGGAGAGAGCAAAGACATCTCCCTTCCCAAAGCATTTTGCTTGCTTTTGTAAATAGTTTTATTGGAACACAGCTATGCCCATTCCTATATCATGTATGGCTGTTCTATCATGATGTAATATGGTAGGGTTGACTGGTTTTAGCAGAGAATATGTTTTCTATGAAGCCAAAATAACTTACTGTCTGACCCTGTCCAGAGCCAGTTTGCCAACTGCTGCCTTAGAGGATCCAATCCGATTTAATTCCTAGATGGCTCAATATGTCACTGTGATTGTGCTCATCTTATATCAAACCTAGAAGGCTGTACAACAGTGAGTGGCTTAGCAAACTGTGCTGTAGAATGTCACCAGCTTTACCACAAAGCTGAGGAAGAAGAGCTCATGGGGAAGCTCCCACTGTGGAGCTAGCTTTCTGTTGCTCAGCTTAACTGGCTTTGGACTCACAGGGTGTGGCCTGTGATTGTGCTTATGTTCCCAAGTAGGAGAGAGGAACAAGGAGCTAATTCTAAATACTTTAAGAATGATTTAAGTGATGCTGGGCGGTGGTGGCGCACGCCTTTAATCCCAGCACTTGGGAGGCAGAAGCAGGCGGATTTCTGAGTTCAAGGCCAGCCTGGTCTACAGAGTGACAGAGTGAGTTCCGGGACAGCCAGGGCTACACAGATAAACCCTGTCTCGAAAAAACCAAAAAAAAAAAAGAATGAAGAGATAATGACTGCTAGGTAAACAGAGTGGCACACACAGACTCAGCACTCAGGAAGCTGAGGCAAGAGAGTCTTGAGTTTCTGACCAGCCTGGGCTACATAGCCATATCCATCTCAAAAAGCAAAACAAAAAACTATGAGCTCCCAGTGTCTCATGGGGACTTGAAAATCCTAGCCCATGTAGCCATAAATGATGTATGGATATGTCACCTTATTTGGAGAATTTCTTTAGCCCCAACTACCTTGAGACATCTACTCCTGCCCAGAGGTTTTATACTGGGCTGTATTGGGCTCATAGCTATATTTTCCCATTCAAAATTGATTCCATGTGAGTTCCTGGATGTTTCATTCTCATGATGAGGGACTTTGGGTATACTGAGCCTGCCTTATTACTCAGGCCCAGTCCTCTAGTGATAAACAGTGGTATTTTAGGGTTTTATTGCTGTGAAGAGACACCACAACCATAGAAGGCAATGGCAACTCTTATAAAGGAAAACATTTAATTGGGGCTGGCTTAGAGTTTCAGAGGTTCCGTCCATTATTGTTATGGCAGGAAGCATGGCAGCGTGCAAACAGACATGGTGCTGGAGAAGGAGCTGAAGAGTTCTACATCTTCATCCGAAGGCAGCAAGGAGAGACTGTTTTGCACCCTGCATAGCTTGAGCCCAGGAGACCTCTAAGCCTGCCCCTGCACTTCTTCCAACAAGACCATACCTACTCCACTAATGCCACACCTCCTCATAGTGCCACTACCTATGGCCAAGCATTCACACAAGAGTATATGAGGGCTGTACCTATTCAACCTACTTGTGGCTACCTCCTTAACTTTGGATATGTGCTGATGGTTTGACCCCCTTCTGGCTGGTGACAGCAGCCTTCAAGAGCACACATATTTTATGACACATATAGACCTTCTCTGTAGGCACCTGAGATTTCTCTTGGGCATCTGTCCACTCTGGAGCAAGTCACATTCTTTCCCAGCTTTCTGCCTTGCCTGTGGTGCATTCCTAGTCAGCTGCACACTTTCAAGTCACTTCCACTGTGGTGATAGGCCCTGGCATGCAGAATTAACCTCTTCCTGTCTAGAAGGCTTCCCACTAGGCTGTAGCAGGACTGGTGTTATGCCTTATTCCCAGTGGAAGTGAAGACCCACTTTGATGTTATATGCTGAGACCTGGCAAACAGATGTTTTCTGGATTGACATTGTAACCAAGGAGAGAAGCTGGAAGGAACTTAACAGCTCTATTCCAGGGTTCCATTTTGGGGGTCTTGAATTGTCTTAGTGCTCAGAGCATTCTAGGCATGGGTCACAAATTTTGAGGTCTGCATGGCCAAGGTTTCTGTTACAACTGCTCCATCAGTGCCTTGTGACTCCCAAGCCTGCTCTGCATACTCAGGAAGAGTCATTTTTGTGAAGACCTACTTGCTAGTTTCACAGAGCATATGATTTCCTTGGTATATAAAACAGAGCTGAGCATGCTGTTGCCCAGCTTGTCATGGTGGTGTCTATAATCCCAGTGCAGAAGGTGGGAGCAGAAAGATTAGGAGTTCAAAGTTAGCCTGGGCTGCATGAGAATCTGTCTAAAAACTTTAACAAAATAACACCAATAACAACAAAACCTCAAGAGTTAACCCTCCAAACACACAAAACCCATATGAACAATATCTCCCTATTAGAGTATAAGAATTATATTTATATATGTGCAAAGCCTAAGGCAGGAGTCTAGCATGTGGAGTACATTTGTGTTAGCTTCATCAATAATGATTTTGCTCTTTTGATCAATTTTTCTCACATGAGAAAAATCTTTGCTTTTCTGAAACTTTGCTGGAGGGACCAACCCCTAGACTTTGGACTTGACCACAGCTGCAGAGAGAAAACCAGGAAAGGTAAGAGTAGGAATGGGAGGGCCGTTGTACCATCTGGCAGCTTCTGATCTTGGCTCCTGATAACTTTGCCAGGCAGGATGTCAGGCCTTCTACCGCCAGATCTTTCAGTTTTTCACAAGAGTACAGAACTTGGGATTTTAAGATGTGATATTTCCTAAGTTTTAACTATTGACTGAAAAGATGATATATTAAAAACAAAACCATTGAGGAGACTAGACGAACATCTGTGCCCAGATTCAGTTGCTAAGAGAGTCTTGGATCTAGCCTGATCAGTATTATTTATCAGCTGTGGAGGCTTACTTACAGCCCAGGAGAGCTGAGAGTCTGATACTGGTGACTTCCAGGGATGGGGCAGTACCCAGCCTGTTTCAGCCTGGCCCTACAACTCTTTCTTCAGATACCTCTATTTATGAACTTTGCATCTGCATCTTTTGTTTTAAGCCTGCAAAAGCAAGCTATAAAAACCCATAAAAGAGGGTCAAGCCTCCCCTCTCTCCGGGTGCTCCACATCCCCCATCATGCTTCTAACGAGGAAGAAGTAGGACCAAGCATGTGAATTGGACTGGGATATATGTACAATTTCTGACATTTTGCAAAAATTAGCTAGCTCCTCCATCCCACAGCAACTGTAGCTCTATCTGTAGCAATTGAGGGGGATGCTGTGCATTCGGCATATGCTCAGCAAAATCAGTTTCGGTGGTACACAACTGCAGTCTTAGATGTTTGGGGAGCTGAGGCAGGAGGATTTTGATTTCAAAGCCAACTGGGCTTCACAAAGAGACATCATCTCCAAAGATTAAACCAAAACCTTGAAAAGGTGTATATGACAGGTAATAATATATAATCCTTTTCATCAGGATTCTTTAGGTGCTCATGCACTTTTCAAGGCAGTTGAACAGGTGGTTTGGGAGTCAATTTGTCTGATGCCTAGCCTGTAGGCATCAGCAGCTTCTGTGGCAAACCCAGAGATGAAAGGGGCTAGCTGGGTTATGGAAGGAGAATGGATTCAGTAACTTATGTAACCCACATAGAGAGAGACCAGAATCCATTTCAGCCTGGGAATCTTGTTTTTACAGAAGCCATTAGTTACAGTTTAGAAGTGTGGTTTTTTCCTTACCTTATTAATTTCCCAGTGGTTTCCAGAGGAATATCAAACACATTCAATCATATTCTGTTTTACCACACCAGAAAGTGGTGGGAGATGGACAGGAGGATTTGGAAAATGTCAGGTCCAGAAAGCACTTCTCATAAAAGATGATCATGCCCCTCCCAGCATTATCCATTCATTCCAGAAACATCTGCTGGTGCCTACAGGCTAGACACCATTTCAAGCATAGAGAATTCAGTTTTCATAAAGCTCTATGGCAACCTTGATGGAAGAGAGAGACCATGAACACATAAGAAGTGAAGGGGAGCTGAGCATGGTGGTGCACACCTTTTGTCCTACCACTCAGAAGGCAGAGGAGGCAGGTAGATCTTTGTGAGTTCAAGGCCAGCCTGGTCCCAGGACTGCTAGGGTTGCAGTCTCAAAAAATAGTGCTTGTGGGAGATTATGGTAAAATAATAATAAGAGTCTATCCCTTTGAGCTGAAAGCTATTTTGATAAGGAGGAGCTGAATAAGGCCTAGGGTATGAATGGCCCAGACCTAGGGAGTGTGGAGGGTCAAAAAGGAGTCTGGGATGCAAGGAGCAAAGTAAAGATGGATGGGATGGTAGGAGTGAGAGCTTAAGGGAATCTGAGATGCCTCAGACCAGGAACATGTGGAGTCTGTTGAGCCAGAGCTTGGTTTGGGTTGTCTGCTATACATGGAGCAGAAGGTAAGCTGATATTTCAAAATTTGTGTACTATGGTTTGCTCTCTGATGCTGAGGCTGGAATCTAGGCCTTTGCCTGTTGAACAAGGGCTCTACCTCTGAGCTTCTGTTGTTTTTAGATTTTATTATATTTGTGTTTATGTGGGTTGGTATGTGTGTGTCTGTGTGTGTGTACACATGGAAGTCAGAGGATAACTTGCAGGAGTCATTCTCTTTCTACCGTGTGTGTGTGTGTGTGTGTGTGTGTGTGTGTGTGTGTGTGTACACGTATGTACACAAGTGTGCATGGAGGTCAGAGGATTATTGTGGAAGTCATTGCCTTTTTACTGTGTGGGTCCCAGGATTAGAACTCAGGTCATCAGCACCAAGGTGGTGGCACATGCCTTTAATCCCAGCACTCAGGAGGCAGAAGCAGGTGGATCTCTGAGTTTGAGGACCTCATTTACAGAGTCAGTTCCAGGACAGCCATAGCTACACATAGAGAAACAGAGAAACCCTGTCTGGAAAAAACAAAACAAAAAGAGAACTAAGGTCTTCAGGTTTGGCAGGAATTCCTTTCCTGCTGAGCCATCTTGCTGATCCTGAGAATCTACTCAACTGCCACTGGAAAGTCTGGGCAAGAATGGAGGGTGGAGCTGGGGAGGATGGTGAATACTTGGAAACTCAGCATTCAGGAGACTGTGAGTTTGAGGCCAGCGTGGGCTATAGTGTGAGATCCTGTATAGCAAGTTCAGAATCTAGGAGAAGAGTCAGAGGCTAAAACAGAGACCATGAAGAAGGTTAGGTAGGTTTGGAGTGTATGCGGGAGCCAGAGTTTCAGAGAACAAGCCAGGATCCCTAAAGGTCAGCAGATCTGGGCAGAGGATATAAACCTCCCAACTTATAGGTTTATACACTCTATAGGTTTTTGTGTATTTTTTCATGTCTGTGACAGTGAACTTCAGTGAAACTGTGACTGATCAGTTCCTTTGACAGGTAGATCCTGCCACCCAGCACTGGCAGTCTCAGCTACTGTCCTGCCTTGTCCTGCTCTCAGACATCTGGGTGTGAGACTGCAAGTCAATGCAAAGAATTCTGTGCAGGTTATAAATAACCACTTCTAGCTGCCAGCTGCGATTTGGATTTGGGAAGGAGAGGAGGGTCTTAGCATGACTTGTTTATCTTAGGTAATTTGGCAGTAAACTGGGCCCTGGGAATTCTAGTTACAAGGAAAATGAGAAGCAAGAGTGACAGGAATATGGTTTCAGGCTTTCAGTGTGGAGGGTAGCTTAAAGGCCCAGCTCTACCTGGGGGTGCATGGGAGCAAGGGAGCATTTACCTGGCTTCTACTCTTGTCTAGTGGATTTCTGGCAGACCCTTAAATATCCTCAAAAGGAACTCATGGATTTAGAAGTAAAGAAATGTTGCCCCTTGGTATCTCTGGAAAAACCCAAACTGACAAAACAGTCAGGTGTGGTAGTACACACTTGTAATCTCAGTGCTGGGGAGACTGAGGCAAGAGGATTATCCAGAGTTCAAGATCAAACTGGGTTACAGAGTCTCTAACAAGAAAGCAAGAGCATTCTTGGAAACCCAGCATTCAGGAGACTGAGGCATGAGGACTGTGAGTTTGAGGCCAGCGTGGGCTATAGTGTGAGATCCTGTATAGCAAGTTCAGAGTCTAGGAAAAGAGTCAGAGGCTAAAACCGAGACCATGAAGAAGATTAGGTAGGTTTGGAGTGTATGTGGGAACACACACAAAGCTAGCAAGAACAGCCCACATACCTACACAAAAACTAGTCCTTGGAGCTAAGCACCCCCAGGCTGGTCAGCTGCTCTTCACTCTGTTCTAGTCTTGCCATGTTGCTGTTTTATCTGCTTGACTCTGACCTGTGTGTTTACAGTGCAGTAGGGGGAAGCCAGGATTAGGGTTCAGAGGCACTCAGAAAGTTGAAGTGGGGCAGAGGTGGCGTGGACCTTGAGTAGAAATGGCACTGGGTCTTGAGGCTAAGCTGGCACACTTGTCAGATCCCCTCCTGGCTCTGGGACCCCAGGTAAGTCATTTGACTTCTTTGACCCAGAGCTTTGTGGCTGAAAGTAAACAATTCCAACAGCTAGCATGCTGGTAGAGTCAGTGCTAGGGTAAGTATCTCCAGCTACCATGGGACAGGTCTTGACTGGCCTTTAATCTTTCCCCATTTCCCCTCCTTATCTTCTCTAGCCATTCAATAACCTTTGCCCTCAAGTTAGTGCAAGGCCACCATAGGCTTAGCTAAGGAACTGTTGTCAGTGCATTTGTCACCACTTCATTCTTATCTCTCTGCATTCTAGAGTGGTCTATGTGTTCTATGCATTCTGTGTTGTTCTTCCAGACATGAGGTTTAGGGAGCTGCTCCTTGTCCTCAGCAGCCTCCCTCTAAGCCCTCTCAGGTGTCCTGTGGGGAAGCTGTTAGTACTTCTCATGTTAGGTTTTCCTAAATATTTATAGTGTGTGTGCGTGTGTGTGTTCGTGTATTCATGTGGTTGCCTGTGTATGTGGAGTCCCAAAGTTGATGTTGGGAATCATCCTGGCTCTTCTACCTTATTCAGTGAGATGATGCCTCTCATTTAAGCCCAGGGCTTGCTAATTCAGCTAGTCTCACTAGTGAGCTTGCTCTGGGGATTCCCCATCTCTGCTTTCTGAGGCTAGATTTACAAGAGACCTACCATATTCACCAGGCACTTATGCAGGTTCTGGAGACCAAACCCCATTTAACCACTGAGCCAGCTCCCCAGCTCACCCTCACTTTCTTTTCTTCTCTCCTTCCTTTTCTTTCTCCCTTCCTTTCTTCCTTCCATTCTAGCAAAGGCTCTCTCTCCTCTTAATATGTATTTACTTCTATTTTATAAGTGTTTAACTGGATGTACATGTGTGCACCACATGTATGCAGTGCCCATGGAAGCCAGAAGAGGGCATCAGCTCCCTAGACCTGATTGTTGTAGACAGGTGGGTTTGGGAACTGAATCCAGGCCCTCTCAGAGCAGCCAGTGCCTTAGCCTGATGCGCCTCTCCAGCCCTGTTGTTTACTAGATGCGGCCATCTTATAAGAGTAAAGAGTAGATCATCTGGAACTTGCACATTCTCCCAGCTGTTGTCTATTTATTATTACAGTTTTCTAGTCACTTTTTATTTTCACACTGGGCATTGAACTCAGGGTCTTATGCATGCTAGGCAAGCAGTCTACCACTGAGCTCCAAACCTCTTTCAGCATTTGAGTGTTGCATTTCATCTTGTGGCTTGGCGTGTTTATCTAGTAGTTCCCCACTGATGCCACTGCCCGCAGAGGCCAGAAGAGGGTGTCAGAGTCCTGGAGCTTGCCTTCTAGGCAGTTGTGAGCTATCTGACTTGGATACTGAAATCCACACTCAAGTCCTGCAAGAACACCATGTGGTCTCAGTCACTGGCAACAGCCTACTACCTGACAAATTATGATGTTGTAGATCACACACACACTCAGACGCACGCACGCATGCACGTGCACACAAACATGTACACACACACACACACACACACACACACTTCCTGCTTGTGGAAGTTGTGGCCTTCTCAGCAAGTTTCTAGTAAAGATGTTGCCAGCTCCAAGGGAAAATGGCCTTTGTGCTTCTAAGCCATTTTGTGTTCCATCCAGCAAGGTCTTTCTTAGATCCTTTTGATTTTTCTCAGGCTGTTAGGTGAGAGGGGTAATTATAGTGTAAATTAAATTGTATGGACATACATAAAATGCAACATGAATGCTTATATGTAGACAACAGAAGATAAGTTGGTCTCATTGGTCACAAGGTGGAAGCACCATCATTCTCCTAGGGACAAACACGTCCTTTGTTTTAGTTCCTTGTGATGGAATCTGTTGTCCAGGCTCTCTGTGCTGTGGGATTTGTACAAGTCACCTTCTTCCCCAAAGCCCGGAAGGGAGTGTGGAATGACAAGTCTGCCCCTCCATGGTTGGCATTTGTTCCAGATCTTCTCAGGAAACCATCTGGTGGGAAGGGAGCGCCAGCTTCACCAGGGAGCCATTTGCTCCTAATCTCCTTATTAATTGCTCTGGGAGCCTGCAACAGATTAAATGCTGCATCACAGACTGACTCCTTCTCTCCTGCACCTCCCCAGCACTTTGCTGAACTGCCTTTGTTCTTAGAGGAGGCTTAAAAACCTGGAGGAGGGACAGTAGTACATAGTGGTTAAGACAGTCCACCTCTGGGCCTGCTCTACCACCAGCTTTGTGATATCAACCAAGTGTCCTAACCTTTTGGGTCTCATGACCTTATCTGACACTGGATAATAGCAGCATCCATTTTCTAGGTAGTTGTGATGTGTCAGTGAGTTGATACATGTTCCCAGCCTGGAGCCCAGTGCCTGGAATATGCAAGTCTTGACCACATCATGATCATGATGATGATGATGATGATGATGATGATGATGATGATGATAGGAGGAGGAGGAGGAAGAGAAAGTGCCTGTGATGGTGTTGGTGACAACAGTGCACACTGTTATGACAACGAGTAAGCCTTTCAGTCACTCACCTGCAGTTTACTTCTCCTTACTACATTGGTTTATCCCAATAAGAATAATAGTATTCCTCCAAAGCAAGAATTATTCAATCCCCAGCACCCACTACCTGCTTTTGTAAATAAAAATTTATTGGAATGGTCATGCTGTTTAATTGCCTATTACCAATGGCTACTTTTGCTCTACAGTGCAAAGTATCAGTGCCAAAGACCTTAGAGTCTTAAGACCTTATGTATCACACAGCCAGTAATACTATGTGGACTGTTATAGACTATCTTTACTAATCCCTAGCTAATAAGAATGTTGTGAGGCTTCAGGAAGAACCCTGCAAAGCTGGCTGCAGCCAGGTGGCAGAGCTGTGGCGGGCAGCCAGGTGCTGCTGACCTTCCATGACTGTGAACCTCGATCTTGCCTATATCCTCACCTCTTCCCCTGCCTGACTAGAGAAAAGTAGAGGGAGCAGCTGCATAGGAATAGATCAATGAGGAATACCATAAAGATATATTTTGCATGTATCTTTTTATCATGTACTATCATTTCCAGATGCACCAGATTTTACACACATGCATTAGTCTGCAGCAGAGGGTCTACAAGGCTGTGTCCTGTTCATTATGAATGGCTTAAGCTCATTTTCAAGGGTAATTTTGATATGATTTTCCTCTTGCCTGATGACTTCAGATAAAGACATGACTCCCTCTAAATGGTAGCGGTGAATATTATGTACATCTAGAGCAAAGTAAAACTAAAGTGTCAGATCCTAACCACTGACAATAAATCCTAAGTGCAGATAAAGCCCTTCTCAAGCCATAAACGGAGGAAACGTGTCCTATTTACAAAAGCTCAGCGGGTACATGTCTCTCTTCATTTCCCCAGGCACACATCTGTCCTCTAAAGCGAGGCACACACGTAACATTTACATCTGGCCTTATTTATTGCTCTGGAACTGATGTAGGCAAGTCACCTTGCAGAGTGCAGAGGAACACCCCTTTCATTTTGCAGGCAGTGGTTATTGATATTAATGTCACCTCTCTCTCTCTCTCTCTCTCTCTCTCTCTCTCTCTTTCTCTCTCTCTCTCTCCCCCT
>JANHMN010000003.1:113736338-113751689 GCA_030674055.1 Rhabdomys pumilio
AAGACACCCTGAGATGCCAGAAGCAGCAGGCAGGTGCAGTGGAATCTGAGTGCATTTCTCCTGTTCTTGCCAAGAAGTGGTCATCATGGAGCTCCCGGCAGGAGAGAGAGGCTCCTGGGTGTGAGGACAACCAGCTTCTAGGGAGCTTAGATCTAAATGCTCATAATTACAGTGCATTATCTTCACTGGAAGATAAGCAAATTATTTTTCAATTTAATGAATAAAGACACTTCTAATTAACTCCAGAAGAGAGATGTGCCTTCAGGTTTTAACCAGTAGTTAAGGTTTGTGTATATGGCCCATCTTTAAGTTTGATTTTAACTGTGTACTGAAACTTTATTTTATTTGTGTATGCATATGATGTCGTGATGGAACACAAAGCCTTATACATGCTAGACAGGCATTCAGCTACCATCAGGTCATTCCCCAGCCCATAATGGAATTTTAGATGAACAGCAAATCCAGTGATGATTTGGACTAAATCACCTTTATTTCATTTTATTTATTTCTCACTACAGGGCTCTAGCGGGCCTCAAACCCACAGCAATCTGCCTACCTCTACCTTCCAAGTGCTGAGATTAAAGGCATATGTCACCACATCCAGCTTTAACACAATCCAGGAGACGACTATGCCCCAGAGAGCCTGGGACTTTGCAAAGGTTCCAGATTGCTCTGTGTTCTCCCAGAACAGAATCTCAGTTGGTGTGATGGACAGAGGAAGGGCCTTACCAGACCTAGGCTGCCTTGTTGGCCCCTAACTACTCTCCTGCTCTTGCCTTGCCCTGGGCTAGCACTCTCACCTCTGTGGACCTGTCTTGGTCTTTTGGCATCCCTGGCCTCCAGCTCATGTAGTCTCTTTTAGCTCAGACCCATTTGGGTCTGCTTTGTGTGGGCAGACTAGACTACCTGTCATATTATCCCACTGGCCAGCCCAAGGATCTGCTTGGAATTCACAGACTGACAGTCAAAGTGTAGACAAGGGGTTCTGGAGTATTCTCTCTAGGTACTATCCCAGAACATTAGGTTTTATGAAATCATGATTAACTTAGACCAAGAACTAGATCTCCTAATTCTTAGACCCTGGTCTCTTTTTGGTTAACTTGATTTGTACATATGTATAAGTAAATTCTGAATGTGTGTGTGTGTGTGTGTGCGCGAGCGCGCGCGCGGGGCGGGGGGTGGGGGGATGGCAGGTGCCTATGAAGGCTAGAACAACATCTGAAGCTGGAGTTATAGGTAGTTGTGGGCTGCTTGATAGGGGTGCTGGGAATTGAACTTGGGTCCTCTGCAAAAAGCAGTATGTGCTCTTAAACCACTGAGACAATCTCTACAGCCAGTAAACTTATTTTTTAAAAGTAGTTTTATATTCACATCAAAGTTAAGCAGAAAGTTGAGAATTCCCGTCTAACTTCCATCTACACATGAAACTTTCTCTTGTCATCATTTTTGTGGTGCCAGGCATGAAACCTAGTGCCTTGCTCATGTTAGGTGAGTACTTTGTCAGTGGACATATCCCTAGTCTTCCCCACCATGGACACTCCATGTCACAGTGCCTCATTCTAGGCTCTTAAAAATCACTGAATCCTAAATAGTTTGTCATAAGGTGGAAAGGAAGATATACAGTCTCAGAAAAGCTTCAAGAGAGTGTCTGTGGATCACAAAGCATGCTGAAGTTTCATGTTACTCTCTACTGTCCTGACATCCTAGCATTGCTGTCTGTCTGTCTGTCTGTCTGTCTGTCTGTCTGTCTGAGAGCAGGTGATCAAGAACTGTGCACAGCTTCAGAGCTCACAAACAGGATTAGCCCTGCCTTGTCCCTCTCTTTGTGTTCCCAAAATGACTTCAAAATCCAGAGCAAGGATTCTGTTGGCCTGTGCCTGGGCCAGGTGTCATCCCTGGTACGACATACTGAGATTTGGAGCACGGGTTACTATGTTCATGGTTGCCCCAAGGTCTAGACCTGTGAACTGTGGAGAGAAGAAAAGACAAAAGGTTATATTAAGGGGTCATTGTGAGCAGAGCTGATGTGTTCCCAGGTCTCTGTTACTGTAACAAATACTTGAGGATATCAGATTATAAAGAATAAATGTTTGTCTGAACTCACGGTCTCTTGGTCCATTATTTTGGGCCTGTGGTAAAGCAGAAACAACTTGGTGGGAACATTTGGAGGGTGCTGCTCACCTTATGGTGGCTAGGAAGCAAAGAGAGAGGAGGAAGGGCTGGGTTCCCAATAATTCCTAACGTCTCTGCACTGGGCCCTACCTTCAAAAGGTTTAGCCACCTTTCGTAGCTGCATAAACTGGGGCCAAGGCTTCAACACATAGCATCTTAGTCACTTTTCTTGTTACTGGGACAAAATACCTGAAAGCAACAGCTTAAGGGAGGAAAGGTTTAATTTTGGCTTACAGTTTTGAGGTTCAGTGTGTCAGAGGGGACATGGAAACAGAAGTTGCTTTGTCTAGTAGTATTCTCCAATGGGGCCTTGCCTATTACCATGGCATGTATGTTCCAGGAGGCAGAGAATGTGGGCCAGAACCAGGTGTGGATATAACTTTCAAAGGCCAAGCCCCTACTTCCTGCATCTAGGTTCTATTCCTAAAAGCTCAAAGCATGACATATGGACATTCAGGATCCAACTTTAGAAGCAGATAATGTAAAAAATATCTAAATTGTTTCCATCTGAGACTTGGACCTCATCTCCTCCTCTGCCACTGTGACTTTTTATTTCTGCCTTCTGAGGCTTCTTACCCAATAGAACATGTGGCTGTGGCAGTCACAGATAGCCACCTGGGAGTCAAGTGGGGCAGTTTAGTAGATACACTGACAACAGACAGTGACTTCTGTTTTAGATTTCAGTACCAAGGCAGTCTGTTAGGAGCTTTTCTAGTGGACACTCCCAAAATAGGTGTGAAAACATGCTGTTGGAAGGACGCATTTGTAGGAGATGATGCCTCCTGAATTTACACATACCTTCAAATGCTAGTCTAAGGTGTTCTGAAAAAAGCAGCGATTTTCTCTGAGATTGCTCATTATGTGGAGCGCATGTGATTACCACTAATTCACTTCTGCATATCACCTGAGCTGTGAGTCTGGGGCTTGGTGCAGCGCCTCAGAATGCACCCACCTAAGTTTATGGCTATGTGCATGGCAGAAGACATTTTTATGGAAGGTGTTTTATGTAATTCCAAACAATTTAATAGAAATGTAATTCGACAGGGAAAACTACAGTCCCTTGGCCCTTTCAGAGTGCAGATAATGGCCCAGATTAAAGGGCTGGAGCTTTGTTCATTACAGTCAAATACTGTGTGTGAATTACCATTTTCCTTGCCGTTGGTCCATTTCAAAAGTGTGCCATTTTTCTATTATAATAACAGGCTGCGTTTTCTTAGAATCATCTCATGATTGGTCCTGTCTTTTCAGTTTGCAAATCAAAAGCTTTTGCAGTGAAAAACTAGTTGTTCCCAAGCAGCCTTAATCTCTGCTTCTGCTTTTGAACTGCTACAGGTCAGGCCCTGCGGAAGGTGGAGCGAAGCCGGTCCTGCTCTCAGGAGAGAAAGGAGGTAACTACACCCACTGCTATTTACAAGAGCCTGGTGTAAACAGTGTTCTGTGAGTCCTGGGCCAAGAGAGAGCAGGCTGCTGGACTTGTCAACCCATTGTCACTTGTAACAATGATCTTTTGTGGAGCACATCAGCTGGCTTGCTGTGACAGTCACTCCAGATTTCAGCCACTTAGAACAACAACTATGCAACCCGGCCTTCTTTGGGGTTCTTGCTGACGGGCCAGGCTCCCCTGCTCTCAACTAGGGCGTGATTGTGTCTGCAGAGTTTCCTGGGTTCCAGTCAAGGTACCTCATATTCCACATGCTGTCTCCTTCTCCAGCAAACCAATACAGTTTGATCACATGGAGTTTCCAGGGTCTAAGAGGATGGAATGCCAGCCACAAGACCTCCTGAGTCTTGAATTCCTAAAGGGTCACTTCTGCCACTTCTAAGAATAAAAGTTTTTTTTCTTTTTTCAAGCTCAGCTAGATCTAGGAGCTTCAAAGCAAGCCATAGGGCAGGCCAGGTTTAAGAGTGGGGAAAATGAACAGAGGGCTGCCCTTCCCACCAAGACAGGAGTTCTCAGTCCAGATAGTCAAATAGTCTAGAACTTGCAATATAGCCCAGGCTGGCCTTGTACTGGAGACCCTTTTCCTCCTCTTAAGTTCTGGAATTACAGGTGTGTGCCATTACACCTAGGACCAGGTCTCACTTCTTGTCTTTTTGGTTGTGACCCTAGCCTTTGTGACCCTAGCTGAGCCCAAGGACTCACTTCTACACAGTACTTGGCCATTGTTGAAAACTGTCCCACCGAGTCTATTTGCTCAGGATCTCAGCGGGACTAAGGGATGGTGTGACAACAATTGCTATATATGCTGTGTTCTTGGAAGACAAGTACCCTAGACCATCGCACTGCAGCGCAAGAAGCTACCATGGGCAGAGAAGGTGGGCTCAGAGAGCACACTAACCCTATCTGAAGTGAGAAGGTGGGCTCGGAGGGCGCACTAACCCTTTCTGAAGTGAGAAGGTGGGCTCGGAGGGCGCACTAACCCTTTCTGAAGTGAGAAGGTGGGTTTGGAGGGCGCACTAACCCTTTCTGAAGTGTCAGGAGGCTCTGCTGCTCTGGGGAGATGGGGTCAGCAGTTCACTGAATGCACTTATCTTCCAAAGAACTGGAGCCAGGTCCCAGCATCTACATAAGGTGCTTCACAGCCTCCTGTATGTGACTCCAGTTCCAGATCTAACGCTTTCCTGGCTTCCCTGATGCCTGCACTCAATGCACATACCCACACAGGCACACACATGCACATAATCAGAAATAAAATTGAAAGAAAGGAAGGAAGAAAGGAAGAAAGGGAGGAAAGAGAAAAAAGTCGGACTTTTCCAGAGTTGTGTGGATAGGCCTAAAATCTCCACTCTTGAAAAGCCAAGGAAGGATGATTGGAAGTCCGGGTTTAGCCTAGCACGTGTAGCAAGACCTTGTCTCAGGAAACTGAAAGGAAAGAAGACTTTGCAGAAAAAGTGATAGGCAGGTTGCTTCTTAAAGAATGAGTAGGAGTTATTTAGTTCAAGGGAACAACATGGTCAAAGTCAGAGAGACATGAATAAAGAAAACAGAAGGCCTTTAAAACCTAGGTGGGCGGAAGTGGCATAAGGACCATATGTTTCCACAGGACTCTTTGTTCAAGTTCCATGTTCCTGGGAGAGGGCAGGATATAAGGAATAAATCCAGCTTCGTATTCTTTCTTCCCCTGCCCTCTCTTAGCAACAGAACCTCCTAATTGCCACTCCCAGCTTCTCCATTGTGCCAATTGCCTGAGAGCATTTCAGATCATTTCTCTACTGAAAAGTGCTTGAAGTGAAAAACAAAACATGACACTGTTTATCTCAATGCCCAGGTTTAATTCTGAAAGATATTTAAGATGGCTTCAGGCCCTCTGAAGACAGGATGCTGGCTGGCTGTTTCAAATGGCTAGAAAAACAGAGAACGACACTAATAGTTGCTGGCTTAGGGGACTCTCTGGTCCCCTGAACTTGCCCTCTCCTACCCTGCCTTTCTATACCCTCCCCTCACTTCTTTGTAGCACTGTGTGCCTTATGCAGATGGCCAGCCATAAATAAAGCCATGTCACCTTGAAAGGTAAGGCAAAGACATGCTATCTCTTTGTCAGGGTTGGTTGGAACAAGCAGTTGGGGACACTTGTCATGTTCCTTTTCCAGTGAAGTTCTGTGGGCTACTCTATCCCCAGAGGGTGACCTGGGTCAGATGAGGTCTGTGCCTATGTGGGGTCATGGACTGACACAGTGAGGGGTGTGTGTGTGTCCCAGTGAGCTTGCTGGGCCATATTCAGCCCAAAGTAGTGCTGTATGACTCATGCCCTATTACAGTTCATTCATTCATTCTGTCTGTCTCCCCTTCTCTCCTGCTCCCTCTCTTTTCCTTTTCCTTTCTTTCTCCTATGTATATATGTGGTATGCATATGGGTGAGTATATGCACGTGTGTAAAAGCCCAAACTTGAAGTTGAGTCTGTTACTTAATTATTATTGTTCTTTACTTTGTAAAGACAGGGTCTCTCCCTGAACTCTAAGCTTCCGTATTCCATCTAGTCTAGCCAGCTACCTTGCCCCCCGGATCCTCTGTCAATGCCTCTGCCGTACTGGGATTATATAGGTGGTTGCCACTCCTGCCAGGCTTTTGTGTTGTTTTTCAGGAATTTGAATTATGTCCTCCTACTTGTGAGGGAATGCTTTATTCACTGAGCCATCTCTCCAGTCCTTGAACCTGTGATCTTCTCACCTCTGCTTCCAGAGTGCTGGGATTACAGTGTTGTGTCATCACACCTGGCCTAACTGGCAGCTTTTAGTTCTTCTGCTCTGGGTATGGATCTGTATATCCAAATTTGTTAACTGCTAGCAGTGCACACATCCAGCTGAGGTTTTTCAGAATATGAGGCAGCCCCGTCTGCTGATCATGGGCTTCCTGTGTACTGTGCACAGCCTGCCTGGCACCCAGCCCCTCAGCCACTACTGACTCCAGATACCACAGACACAGGTCCAGACAGAGACTGATGGACAGCACAGAAGTACCCACATTCAGCTGCTAGGTTCCAGAGGAAGAAAAGGCTGCCTGGAAGAGGCAGGCTGAGCTGAGGTACTGGAAAGGGCACAGTTAGTTCTGAAATGTCCCTTGATGGTTGCTTTGTGGCAGCAAGTGCTTTCAGTTCAGTTGGTAAAAATATTCTTGGCCTTGCCCCTAACAAGTATTCATGGTTCCTGCCTGTAGAGATTATGTAGTGTTTATGGCCTCTGGTCATGAATTATTAATGATTTTGAAATTGCGGCCATTGTAGTTTACTCAAAAATCATTAGGAAGCAAATTTGTCATACAGTGCTTAAGAAAAAAGTGAGAGAAAAATCCCAGAGGAGAGACTGATTTTTATTCACCATCTAACCTAACCCTCCCATCTCTCAGTGTGCACACTGCTAACCAGGGCACATGGTGATGGGGGACATGTCCTCTTGCTGCATAGGAACCCCTGCAGCTCTATGAATTAGAGCCTCTATGTTTATTGAGGGCCACAGTGTAGGTTCCAGGGCAGGTCACATAGATCTCATAGCTGAGCAGGTGACCTCTGGTACCATGAGCCCTCTCACTTTGACAGTGCTCTCCAGGGAGAGCTAGTTTGCAGTGCAGCTACCTACTTCAATTCCAGTGGCATTTGCTCCATAGTGTCCCATGACTATTTTGCTGTCTATGATATACATGTCAACAGAGAGACAACCCTCTTCTTCCTCTAGGGGTCCTCCTGGCTCAGGCTAGGCTTTAGGTGAGCTCCAACCTTCCTACATCCTGGATGGGTGCCCCCAGGTAAAGGAGCCCTATTTAGGTTACCTCCTGGGCCTCCGCTCTTAACCACTCCATGAGCCTCTTGTGATAATGGACTGCCATCTTTTGCAGTTGATTGGAGATTCTAAAAACCGCTCATCTGTGAGCTCACTTTGTAAAGGACTGTAAAAGCCATTTAACTGTCCCATTTAGAAACCTTAAGCTTGCCTATTTGTACATGCATGCACACTCTCACACACCATTCTTCTGGGTGCAAGATTAAAGAAGCTTCTTTCTTTTCTCAGGCAAAGTAGGAGAGACCTGGATCTCAGGAACTAGCCCCATCTGTCACTTCAATGTGCCACCAAGAGTAGGCTCCCACTCCCACTTGTCACTCTCTTACATTCTTCCTATCTAGGAGCTCCATTCAGAGGCCAGGGAGTGGGATCAGTCATCCAGTCAAAGCTAGGGATATTTGGAAGAAGGGGCTGGGATGTGGCTCTATGGAAGATCACTTACCTAATATTCCTGAGTCCTCAAGTTTGGATCTCAACACAGCAATAAAAAAGAAACAGTTGAAGGTTAACTATGTTTCTGATAGCAGTTCTCAGTTCCCTTTCCAAGACGCAACCACTTATGTGTCCTTCCAACTAGTAGTCGGAGGTGTTTCTAACTACTCTCTCTTCTTGGTTTTCGTGTGTAGATCAGTGCTGCGTGTGCATGTGTGTGTGTGCGTGTGCTTGCATGTCAGATGACATCCTGAGGTTCTGTCCACATTTTTTGTTGTTGTTTTTGAGACAGTCTCTCGTTGTTCTGGAATCCACCAAGTCAGCCAGAGAGCACCTGATGGCTGCCTGTCAGCTGCCCAGCACTGGGATTGCAAATCTGACCTGGCTGTCTAATTTTTTATTAAATCAGGTTCTAGGGATTGAACTCAGGTCCTTGGGCTTGCAAGGCAAGTTCTATTCTAATTGAACTATTTTCCTAGTGAAAATGGGTACAGTAAAGAAACTCAAATAGTCATTTTGTGAGTGAAAAGGGAAAAAGTTTATTCCAAACTTTCAAGGTTGTTTCCTAGGAAAGCAAAGAGAGGCAACAGGGGAAAGATTTCCAGGATTAAAGGGAATGGGAGAAAGGAGTCTTGTGAACTGGAGTAGGGCTTGTGTGGAGGGACCGAGGGAACCTAGATGCTTGTATTGACTGACCTCTCAGGTTAATAGGCACCAGTCATATGGTAATGGAGATCCAAGTAATCCTCTTGTCAGAAATAAGTGAGCTCTTTCTTCCAGTCCTTGAGGAAATGGGAGCTTTTGTCTAAATGCCTGATTTTGGGGAGAGGACTTTTTTGGAAGACTACACACCTATCCTTGCTTAGCACACTAGTGTGTGATATAGTTGGGTTTTTCCTCCTGTTGTGCTGTTTTTAGGGGAAGAAAAGGTTCATTTCAGGTTATACTTCCAGGTAACAGTCCATCAATGAGGAATGTCTTTCTTTTATTAAATTGTGGTGCTGTCAGTCATCATTCCCAGAGCCTTCAGCAGCTGCACTAAGTCCCAATTCCAGCAGGTCTCTCTCTCCTTCCCCATCCCTTCTCTCTCCCTCCTCCCTCCTTCTCACACCTAACCCATCTTGGAAGACTCCTGTTGCAGGACACATGGACTGCCTTTGTTCTTTTTATGGTGTCTTTCTATTTCACCACAGATGTACTAGAACATCATCCTTTATTTGAAACTTAGGAGATAAATGTGTTGCATTTTCTTAGATCTGGAAAGTAATGGTGTTCCAGTAGGTCCTGTAGAAATACCCTGTGATGCAGCACATTCACATATGCATAGGGAGGCATGAACAGCATGCCAAGTTGGGTAAATGCAGTCTGCACAGTATGTGTTAGCTCAGCTTGGATTTGGGTACTAAGTAATGCCGTGAGTATACTTAGTTCCCAGTAGTGACTGTCTAGGCTATTAATGGTCTCTTACTACAATAAAAATATTTTAATCTAAAGCAGGAACTTCCTACACATGTACAAAAGCAGCCTAAGGAGAACTCCTTCAACTAGAATGAGTGGATCAAAAGGTATACGCTTTATTGAAAGCAGTGTTCCTAGTCATCTGCTAATAGTGCTCGAAGGGCAGACTTGTTGGCTGCTGACCATCTCTGGAGTGCTGGCCGGAATCAAGGTG
The DNA here is from genome assembly GCA_030674055.1 of Rhabdomys pumilio. Taxonomy (NCBI): domain Eukaryota; kingdom Metazoa; phylum Chordata; class Mammalia; order Rodentia; family Muridae; genus Rhabdomys; species Rhabdomys pumilio. Next base: position 113,745,890 of record JANHMN010000003.1, read on the forward strand.
GCAGGTTTTGGCAACAGTGCTTGCATCATATGGGCCACTCCAGGCTTCTCCAGGCTTCTCCAGGCTTCTCATTTCACTGTTGATGGCAGCAGGGCAGTTTGTTTGAGTTGACTTGCAGGTGTGTCTAGATGCTCAAATTTGAGAGCCATTTAGCCTTTAGCTCAGTGGGAGTGGTGATTCTTGTAGGTTTCCAGTGGCACTAACCATCCAGCAGCATACATAGCCTTCTTCCTTCTCTGACATCTCAGTGTCCTTGGAACTTAGCCTTCTGGGTAAATGAGCCATCTCTCCTCTCATACGTGTGTGTGTGTGTGTGTGTGTGTGTGTGTGTGTGTGTGTGTCTGTATCTGTGTGTGTGTGTATGTGTGTGTGTATGTATATATATGTATATATGTATATGTGTATCATATATATATATATATATATATATATATGATCTTGTCTTGAAGAAAATAAAAACATGTTTAGACTGAATGATAGAGTGCTCGCTTAGCATGTACAAAACTCTAGGTTTGATCAATAACATAAGAAGAAAAAGAGGATGGGAAGAAAGAAAAGAAGAGAAGGAGGAAGAGGAAGAAGAGGAAGAAAGCACTTAAGAAGGATAGGAGCAAATGACAGGAGAATGCATGTTGAAGCACTGGAGCCTGCTGTGGCAGTCAGTTCTCCAAATGTGCACTTTTACGGGAATGAAACCTTTTAGTTCATATTTCTGGGCAGAGAAGAATGAAATCCATTTTGGATTCAACTGCCAAATGCTTTCCCTGTGTGAAATTAGCATTTTCTGTCTTTCTATGCCATGGTCTTAGTCTCTGTAGGTTTTGAGAAATTGTCCTGCTGGCTACTAGCAGTGGTACCTTGGGACTTTAAAACTGGACAAGCAAGTCATGCAGCAAGGTAGAAATCCTGTGACCACTGCAGTGAGCAACTCAGGTTCCTAGGCTCACTCTCATTCAGGTGGCTCAGCGTCTGTGACTCCACATTGTCCTCTCAAGAATGTGGGGGTCATACAGAACTGGTGCCATAGGGTTGTAGTAAGTATTCTGTAGGTGTATTGTACATCCCAGGAACTCCATAGGTGTTGAAGATTATAACTTAGGGCTTGCAGGGGCAAAGGAGCATGTTTGCAGGGCAAACATGCCTTTAAAGCCAAGACGCCAGGCTGGACAGATGGATAAAGGCATTTGTGGCCAGTCTTGATGATCTGATTTCTATCTCTGGGACCCACATGGTAGAAAGATAGGGCGGATTGCCACAAGTTATCCTGTGACCTACACATGCGCGCGCGCGCGCACACACACACACACACACACACACACACACACACACACACACACATACACACATTATAGATAGATAGATAGATAGATAGATAGATAGATAGATAGATAGATAGATAGATAGATAGATGGATGGATGGATGCAAAAAATTGTTTCAAAGCCAAAAGACAGAGTAGAAGTGTGTTCAGGAAAGAGCTGAACATAGACAAGTCCAGTGTTTGTTACCATGTAATGCCATCAGAGAGCAGCTATAATCCTTCCTGTAGGACTTGCCTTACTTTTGAATCCCCAGCTGCCCTGAGACCCCTGGGAGCTATAGGAGATATGTCTTCAGACCCAGCCTCTGAAACCCCAGTTTAACAAGGAAAAGGCCAAGACTCATATGCCAAAAAGTAAAGAGAATCAATTTCTGATAAAATGCTGGGAAGAAGATTGACATATCTAAAACCTTTCTGGTATCAGCCTAGCTTCCAGCACAAGATTAAACTCTAGGAAAAGCCCCTCAGAGAGCTGCAATTTCTGAGCAGAAAGAGGCTGTTTTGGATAAGCAATGTGCCCTTGTACAGAGCATCATCAAAGTCTCCTCTATCCTCCGATCTGAGGCATGAAATTGCCTTTAACGCTTGCCTCCTCCCTCCACATGGAAAAAAAGCCGTGTATGGAATATAGAATGGTATTAGAAAAGGGAATGGTATCATCTAAGGAAAGGTGGTGCCTGCAAGTGTCTAGGAAAGATGTCTTCAGGGTGAAAGCAACCCCATCTCAGGGTGGGCAACAGCCACATGAACCCATTCCTGCTGCCACCCCTAACATGAAGACACTTGCCTCCTTCCCTCTGTGCTGCAGACAATTCTCTGATGTAGTAAGATAGCTGTCAGCTACCCCAGGCTCTCTGCATGAAAGCCAGTTCATGTGGTCCAGGGACTGGAGTCAGAGAGCCTGGCTAGTAAACACCATGGAGCCTTAGTTATTTCAGATGTAGGATGGTGATGGAAGCTGCACCAGCCTCACGGGGGACTTGAAACAGTACCTAACTTGTAGCCCTGAGTAAGCGGTGTTCCCTCCCCTTCCCCTCCTCCTTTCTGACAGTGCCTTCCTTCACTGTCAACAGTTCTAGCAGAAGGACCAGGAGATCAGCCAAGACTAGTACCCAGACTGAGACCTACCAGCTGCGTCACAAGAGTCGGGTGAGGAATCACACATTAACATAGTTAGAAAGGGATAATTTCCTAAAAGAAAATTAGTTTAGCATCACAGAAGACTGGGCAAAATTTAGTGGGCAGGCAAGAGCCAGCCATCGGCCACATGGCCACTCTCTGCCAGGAGTAATAGAGCTGACAGATGGGTGTAGTTGTTGACAGCAGCTTCCGCATGGAGAGTCCATCTCCATTCACTGAACTCAGCAGTCCCCTTCTCTCTGATGTGTGAGAAGCCTAGGCTCAGAGTGCATCCCACATGCCTCTGGTTCCCTAGCAAATACAGGACTGAGCCAGTGTGTTATGTTGTGTGCCACCTGAGAAAGAGGTGCCTACATGAGGCCCTGTGAGCACATCCTCGTTCTCCTGAGGCTCAGTCTGTCTCTATAGAGTAGAGACAGACTTACTGGTGGGCAGAGTTGAGAGAGAAACACCAGGCCCAGCCCGATCCTGGCCACAAGAAGGCTCTCTTCCATGTCACCATTTTCCCTGGTCCTGGCTTGTGTCCATGGACTGGACAGGTAAGTAAGAGGGCAAGATGGCAATGGCCAGATGGCATAAAACTCATTTGTTATTCATCTGATAGGTGGCAGTCAGCTCCCCCAACCAAAGGAATAGTTACGAACATGGGTTCTGACCAGAGGCCATTGAAATAGTTGCACATCTTCCTGTCACACATGGTCTCTACAGAGGTTGCTTCCAGGTACCTGTGGGTATGAGAAAGCACAGGCTGTATTTGGCATTTGTGTGCAACCTACACATTGTAAACTTATGTTATCTCAAGATGGCTTATAATCTCCAATGCTGTGTAGATGTCCTGGAAGTAATTGTCATGCTGTATCAGGGAGCATTGTCCTCTGTAAAGGAGCAGTCTCAAGCTTCAGTTATCTGGGAGGAGGAAGCTATGGCTGGTACTTTCTATACACACTGTATGCATGTGTGTTTATGCATGTTTGTGCCATGGGGCACATGTGGAGGTCCAAGCACAACATACAGATACACTTGGGGCAGGCTTTGCCATGCGTCTGAGGCACTGGGGTCTTTGTCATGGCCATGTTCATATCAACAATACACATTCAGTCAGGACTTCATCTGTTTCCCCTAACTGAGAAATCTAACATTTTTCAGATAATATCCTCAGGCCACTCATGGTTGGCTGATGGAAGGAGTTAGCATGGCAGAGCAATCCAGATCTAGGTCTGGGTCACATTGCCAAGGTTTGCATCTAGGCCCTGCTACTTCATAAATACGCAGTCTCTGGGTGTTTATAGATTCTCTGTGCCTCAGTTTTTTTATCTGAAGAATGGAGCTGCCAACTATCTCCTTGTGGAGTTGTAGAAATAATCAAGGGAGTAATATGTGTAGAGTCCTCAAAAGAGGACCTGCAAGTGCTGTGTGTTTCAGTTTCATTCTTCTGGTCACTACACTGGGCTCTCTCTGTTCCGTGCTGTACTGACTGGTATCAGTGGGGTTAGGGCAGGGAAGTGGGGCTCACATCTGTCAACACTGCCACAATGGGACCTGCAGCATCTACATTTTTTTTTTGTCTTTTGTGATTCCTGAACTACTGAATACTGATTGTAGAGAAACTAGAACTTATATAAAGCTATGAAAATTACTCCATTTTTACTACTGGTTTGTATATGCTTGGCTCAGGGAATGGCACTATTAGGAGGTGTGGCCTTGTTGGAATAGGTGTGTCACTGTGTGTGTGTGAGGGTGGGGGGAGTTTAAGACCATCACTCTAGCTGCCTGGAAGTCTTCCTGGGTAAGCGTGCTGGCTGAACAAGTATGAGGACCTGAGTTTGAATCTCCAGCACCCATGGAAAATGTTCATTTATGCTTATAACCCAAGCATTGTGGGGAGAGACAAGCAGATCCTGAGGACTGTTTGGATAGCTAGCCTTGCTCAACTGCTCACGTCAGGTTCAGAAGGAGACTCTGCCTCAAGGGAATAAGAAAGGGATTTAAGATACCTGGCATCCTCGTCTGGCCTGTACACACACACACACACACACACACACACACACCACACACACACACACACACACACACACACACACACACCACACACATACACACACACATACACACACACACACACACACACACACACGACCACATATCATGTATCCCCTATTCACACACACACACACACACACACACCACACACACACACACACACACACCACACGCACACACACGCACACGCACACGCACACGCACACGCACACGCACACGCACACGCACACACACACACAGGACCACATATCATATATCCCTATTGCATTCTCCTTCCCACTATTAGCAATTGATCTATTGGGTTTTCTTTTGTTCTTTTTCTTTCTTTCTTTCTTTTCTTTTTTCTTTTTTGAGGTAGAATTTCACTCACTATGTACCTCAAACCTACGTTAGCCTTTCAAGTGCTGGGATTATAGGTGTGTGCCAACACACCTGGCTCAGATATTTGTCTTTCTAGAACTGTCTGTTTAAGCACTTTATTGTTCGGTCAAAAGTACATTTGACCACAAACAACAGAAAATCCAATTAAGAATACCCTAAACCAGGCATCAGCAGCCTCTCTAAAAAAAAAAAAAAAGAACCAGAGAGTAAACACTCACTTCAGTGTTTATGTGTATGTATAGCCAATCTGAGTTACTCTTCTTCATCATTGTCATCTTCATCAGCTTCATCGTTGTCCTTGTCTTTGAACTCACTATGTAAACCAGGCTAGCCTAAACTTACAGAGATCTACCTGCCTCTGCCAAGTGCTGAAATGAAAGGCATGTGCCACTGCACCCTTCAAAGTTACTCAGCTCTGTCATTAAATATAAAAGCAACCTTAATGAGTGTTCTTCTGTTCCAGTACAAATTTATTTATAGAAGTATGTGGCTGGTCAGTTTTGATCTGATTGGAATTTACAGACCCTTGGCAATAATAAGATGTGTTTGGTTATTGTAAAACTACCAATAGTCTTAAGAGAAAAACTTAATTTTTACTTCTAAAAACATTTTTTTAAGCTCATCTAGCTGAAGCCTTGCCGATAGTGAGCACTATAGCTTTTGCTTGACCTACTCTTGTGTTGTGGTGCATGCCTCCACTCAGTCTTCTAGAGCACTACATTTTTGCTTTATCTTCAGTCTTTCCTCAGTCTTTGGTCTCTGTATCGGTGGCTAAATCTTTCTCTGTTGGATTTCAAATTAGCTTTTCTTCATAGGCTCTTATTGTTTGATAGATGTAATTATTTCCCTTTACCCTTCTGATCATAATAAATATAGTTATTGGGTTTTTGTTTTTCTTTTTTTGTTTGTTTGTTTGTTTG